>JAJHZJ010000288.1:675000-1076977 GCA_023548195.1 Bettongia penicillata ogilbyi | reverse complement strand
ACCCACCAAAGGGTCAGGAAACTCAAGTGTATTCCAGTCACATGGGAACTTCTCTGCAGATGATGAGAGAGAACCAAACCCAGAGGCAATACTTTCCATAACCTCATTGTAGAACCTCCAAAGGGAATGGAGACTATTCCCTCCCACAGGAGACTATGATAGCCAGCCTGGGTCATCTACAAGCTCAGGATCAGTGCTATAGATTATTAATAATCACCTATTCACCAGCTCAGGAGACCTTGGTAGAAGTATTGGGACCATTTGACCAGTGACCCTATGTATAATGCATCAGAAAAAAACACAGGGATACTCATCTTTTTTGGGAAAAGAAGAGATCCTGAATTTCCAGAGTTATGAGTTGTCTTGGTCACATGCATCTACTATATCCATATTTTATTTGTACCTATTCTCCCCTCAGTCAGTCAATGAATATTTATTAAGTGCCTACTACGTGCCAGGCACTAAGTGCTAGAGACACAAAAGCAAAAGATAGTCCCTACCGTTGAGGAGCTCACAATGGGGGAAAAGGCAGTATGTAATAAGAAACTGAAAAATGAGAGTGAGGGCTGGGAAGGGGCATCTTCTGGGGGGGGGTGATGATGAAGTCCAGAAGAATGAAGCCAGTTGGGAAATGAAGAGCTGTTTATCCTCAATGTTCTTCTTCAATGGAAGATCTAGGAGGAGCTCTCCATTGTCTACCTTCTCCAGTCAGAAGGAGGTAGATGGACCAGTGACAGGGAGTACCCAGGAAGTATGAGTTGATTTTATCTTGTGGGATGATGAGACTCCAGAGAGTATTATGAAGTTCAGTGTTCAGCTGAGTGGGAAATGAAGAGATGACCACTCCTTAAATGGAGGATCTGAGAGGAACTCTCTTACTCCCCCCAACTCTTGTATTTTTGTAGGAGAGTTAATGGGACACCCAGTGGTAGTAGTATTAGGAGTGATCCTGAGAACCTGAAGTAACAATTACCCATATGGAGGTCCAACCTACTGATACAAATGTGTATTGGGGGAGTGAACCCAAAGATGGGTGGTGATACATCTGTGATATCTAATATCTCTCTTTGAACTTGATGTTTTATGAAGACTACTCATTAAATGGAAGACGTTAGAAGGTGGTAGCTGTAGTCCCCACCTTATGAAGCATATATATATATATAATATATATACACACATATATAATATATAAATATATATACATATGTGTATATACACACATAAATATAAAAATATATATAAATATGTGTATACATAATACACCCATATAAGTATATATACATATGCACACATATAAATATAAATAAATGAATGAATGAATATATATATAAATGGGACAGGAAAGGCAACTTTCAATTTCTCATCACTTTCCCTAATTCCTTGTCCCCCACCTGTAACTGCAGATTGATTCCCAATTCAGAACACTTCGAGAGTGATTGACTTAGAAGAATCTTCTCTTATGCAAACATGGAGAGTTTCACAGGTTATTGGTGCCCAGAAGTACTCATGATACCTTTTTCTCTCCCCTGATCAAAGTATATTCCATCTCTGCTGTGCCAAAACAGTATCTGCTACAACTGTAAATGGGACAGATGTGTGTATATGGGTGTAGGGGGAGAGTTGTGATGGAACTTCAAATTCATTTCTTCATAGAAATGTCAGAAATAGTGGTTAATTTTACTTCAAATAGTATAAATAGTTCTCTGTTTCCAATTTCTCATGGACAAACTAATCGCTATTTATGACATTCTTTCTATAGGAAAATACATTCTATATTCCAAGCGACCACAACCCAAAATTTGTGCAGAGGGGATTTCCTGCATTACTTTTCCCCTACTCATGTATAATGTAATTCTAAATAGTTTAAAATAATAAGTGGATGATATTGGGAATACTTAGGAATGTAAAAATAAATTTCTTGTACAGAGAATGGGTATGAAATATTCTTCCTACAGAATGAATTCTCTTTCTGTCCAATGTAATCACCTTCCAGTAAAGTATGTTCTTTCTAATTTTGAGAGAACTATTATCTTCAGTGAGCTTTTGAACCTCTTTTTCCATTTGGCTAATTCTGCTTTTGAAAGCATTCTTCTCCTCATTGGCTTTTTGAACCTCTTTTGCCAATTGAGTGAGCCTATTTTTCAAGGTGTTATTTTCTTCAGCATTTTTTTGGGTCTCCTTTACCAAGGTATTGACCCGTTTTTCATGCTTTTCTTGCATCTCTCTCATTTCTCTTCCCAGTTTTTCCTCCACCTGTCTAACTTGATTTTCAAAATCCTTTTTGAGCTCTTCCATGGCCTGAGCCCACCAGACATCCCCCTGGGATGTCTGGGATACAGAGACCCCGACCTCCACATCTTTCCCTGATGGTAAGAATCCTTCCTCATCATCAGAATTGAAAGGCGGGAACATCTGAACCCCATCAAAGTAGCTTTCTATAGTCTTATTTTTTTTCCCTTTTCTGGGCATTTTCCCAGCCAGTTACTTGACTTCTGAGATTCCTGTCCATCCCCGCCTAGATCCGCCCAGCTAGTGCTTGGGGTCTGAGATTCAAATGGGCTTTCCGCGGCAGGCATGGCTGCTATTCCAAGTATGTTCTTTCTAAAGGTGAATTTTTATGGAGACCACCTCTCACCTTCTTATGATGAAATTATTTCACTTTCCTCCCTTTCTGTTGGAATAAAATATGTCCCTTAGATCAGCCACTTAACTGCATCTAAACAATTTCCAAAACAGTTTTAATGGGAAAAGAATTTCAAAAAGTACCTGAGGACAATCCTTAAAGCAGATGGGAATCCCCGCTTGCACTTTTCTTCTGGTCGCTCTATGAAAATAGCCTGAGATTCTTAAATCTTTATGTCCCTCAGAGTTTAGACCCTTTAAATAGCAGGGGCAGCCCCGAGGCAGCTGCTTCCAGAGAAATATAGGTGTCTCTCAATGAACCGTTCCTTCCAAGTTACCCTCTCGGCTCTCACTGCATAAAGCCTGTTTGGCTCTGTAGTTGAGAGGATACCTTAGCAACAAACTAACATTCTTTGGGGAGGACACTTAGAACCTCTTTATTTGACATTCTGAGAACCCTCTATCACTTGACATTCTGAGAACCCTTTGTCACTTGAGACATGGAACATGATAGATAAGCAGTGTGACCTAGTGGGTCTTCCCTAAAGATGGTCCTGGGAAATGGCCAGGGGAGGACCTGATGGGTGAGCACAGCAGAGGTAGTCCCCATGGCTCTGGTGTCCAGGTGCCTTAGCTTGGACACCGGGAACAAGAGGTCTTTTGTGTCAGCTCCCTTGGAACTCATTCCCAGCAATATATCCATACTTTTGAATAGATGACAGTCCCTCCATTATCCTTAGTGAATTCATGGAAGACAAGTGGAGAGATTGTTGACTGAGGAGTGACAAATAGCGTCCTCCCCCTTCCCCCAATTAACACTGTCTACCCAGCAGATCTACCATCACTATCAGCTGCAATATTTCATAGGGTCACAGAATGTTAAAGCTGAAACAGATAGACATTAGGGGTCCTTTAATCCACTCCCCTCCACCCCCTTAGAGATGGGGAAGCTAGGACCCATAGGGGAAAAACCACCTCACCAAAGGATTCAAATAGATCTTGTGAGTTCATACTGTGTATAGGGTGCTATGTGAGGGAGGAAGAAAGGAAGAAAGATAGATAGATAGAGAGAGAGAGAGAGAGAGAGAGAGAGAGAGAGAGAGAGAGAGAGAGAGAAAGAGAGAGAGAGAAAGATAGAGAGAGAAGAAGGAAGGAAGGAAGGAAGGAAGGAAGGAAGGAAGGAAGGAAGGAAGGAAGGAAGGAAGGAAGGAAGGAAGGAAGGAAGAAGGAAAGAAAGAAAGAAAAAGTTTGGGATGAATATTAAGAAATGCATTCATTTTAAAACATACTTTTTAAATTCTTAAATATAAATAGTCAATAAGCATTGTTAAGTGCATACTATATGCCAGGAAACCATGCTAAGTGCTAGGGATACAAGAAAGGCAGAAGAGAGTCTGCTTCAAGGAATTTACATCCTAATAGAGGGACACAACACTTAAAAGAAAGCGATGACCTGGGAGATATATTTTGGTTTGGAAAGCTACAAGGATGGTGAATGGAGCCATAGGAGAAGTAGATTGACACACCCTTTCCAGAAGCAATTATGGTTCAAGAACAAGATGGCCAGGAAAATGGAGAAAGGAAGGAAGGAAGGAAGGAAGGAAGGAAGGAAGGAAGGAAGGAAGGAAGGAAGGAAGGAAGGAAGGAAGGAAGGAAGGAAGGAAGGAAGGAAGGAAGGAAGGAAGGAAGGAAGGGAGGAAGGAAGGAAGGGAGGAAGGGAGGGAGGGAGGGAGGGAGGGAGGGAGAAAGGGAGGGACAAACAAAATCCTTGTTACAAATACATATGATCATGATCTGATGCTCCTTTCCCACTACACTCAAGGAAGTCAGACTAAGTCTCTGGTAACTGTGGTTAGTATGTGTTTATTGTGTTAGAAGGACCTCAAAGTAAATTTCTGCATTGCTATGTAAAATGCTTTTTTAAAAAGCTATATTTACAACATAGCAAAATCTGGGACCAACAGTTATGTATCCATCCCTTTTCTGCTGCATAGAAAAATTGCCTTTTTATTTAATAATATGCTTTTCATTAAAATGAACTTAAGAAACAAAATTCTTTGCAAAAATCTGTTCTAAATAATCACGGCTGACATTTAGTTAGGACTTTAAGGTTTGCAAATCAGCTTATATGCATTGTCTCAACATATCCTCTAAATAGCCCTAAGGGGCAGATTCTACAGGTATTATCACAGATGAGGAAACATGTTCAGAGAGGTTAATGACATACCCATAGTGGCACAATTAAGAAAGCAGCAGACATGACTTCCTGACTCTGAGTCCAGCATTTTGTCCTTTAAATAACATCATATATTTTTACTTTTACAACAATGAATATAATTTTCAAATGATGACAAAAAAAGGAAAGAGAAAAGATATAAAGGAACCATATTTCTCATTTTAAAGAGAGAATGTTATAGTATTTTAATAAATTAAAATGAAAAGTTTGTTTTCTAAGTAGTTTCTAAATTGATCTGTTTTATAAACAATGTACTAGGAAATTACTAAAAAAAAATTTCCCATATAATCTGTAAAAATAAATCCTTCCAAAAATCATCGATAGAAGGGAAAATACTTGCAGGTAAAATGATATTTCAAGAAAATCCATCGTTTCAGCTAGGTGGCTGAGTAGATAGAGAACTGGCTCTGGAGTTAGGAGGACCTGAGTTCAAATCCAGCATCAGCTACTTACTATCTGTGTGACCCGGTGCAAGGCATTTAACCCCAATTGTCTCAACAAGAACAACAACAAAAAAAAAAGGAAAGAAAATAAGGGGAAAGAATAAAAAAGAAATTCCACCACTGATAAAGTAGGCTTATATAGGTCTGGTCTGGTCCTATGCTTTCATCTGTTAGGGACCCGCCTTCACCAAGGCAGAGGAGTACAGTCTTAAAACCTTGCTTGAAGACGTTGAAAGCTGAAGTGATTTGCTCAGGGTCATTTAGTACTTGTCTGTCACAGATTGGAACCCACAAATTCCTATCTATTGCGTGACTACTACACCATACTGCCTCTCATGATTTAATCTATCCCATTTCATGTCCTTGTGGGTAATAATCACACCTTATCTTTCCCTAGGCTGTTCATGCTGTACAAAGAATTTTCACATAAATTATGTAATTTGAAATTCCTAACAACTCACTCGGTAAAGTAGAATAAGGGAGGTATTCTTATACCTGTTCTAAAGATAAGGAAACTGAGGCTCATACTAGTATATCACTTCCCCAAGATCACATAGTGCTAGAGGAGTATAGTATGAACTAGGGAACCCCATCTCTTAGCACAGTTCCTGGCACATAGTAGGTATTCAGTAAATATTTGTTCTCTCACCTCCCCCTAACTCCTGAATTACTCCCCTGCCTCCCCAGCTATATATTTTTAAATTTTACTTTATATTTTGAATTTAAACATCAAAGCGGCATTTCCATGTACTCAACAGAATAAAACAAAATTATATATGACTTTCTATTCATACTGCTTGTTTTATTTTTTAAAATATATAATAAATTCTACACATGACTTTCAAAACTATTTCATCTGTGCTTTCTTCTGCAGTTCCCCTCTCCCTCTATTCCTGCCCCACATACCTGCCCGTGAAGGAGATTCTTAATAACGGCCATTTGTACCTATGTACAATTAATTTTCTACAAAGAAAAATCTGATACAAGATGTTTGCACTGGTATCTACAAAAGTAATAGCCATCTTTTAAACAATGGTAGAACTTAGTTGTTTTGAGAGTATTTCATGGGTTTCTGTGTAGAGGTTTACCATAAACCAACTTCCATAGCTTGCTCCATTGAGATAATAACCACCTTCAAATTGATAAAGACCACAGAGGATTCTAGATAGACCCAGAGCTTAAAGGAACCTCGGAGGCCATCTAATCTAGCTCATCTTATTTAAGAGATGAAGAAACTAAGTGCAAGGGACATAAAGAATTTGGGATAGAGAAGGCAAATCTGGAATTGAGGGAGAGGGGACAGCCCTTGGGAGTGGAGGAAAATCCAAGTAACACAAGCAGAACTAACCAGAGGTAACAAAGTACTGAATCAAAAAGGGAAGGAGATAAAAAAGCAAAGCAAAAACCCACACATTGCATTCTTACAAGAGGAATTTGTCAGGTAGTGATTTTCCTAGATTTTCTGAGAGTCAGGAGAAGTGAGAAATGCATCAAAGTGAACCTGAACTATTCCTTGGGGAGTCTCTAACACAAGGGTTAACAAATGGACAGTGAATTATTTGGAAAACACATTGTCGACCCTATTCCATTGTCTAACCACTGAAAGGGAGTAGCAGAATTTCTTTCTTCTTAGCCTAGAGGAGTCTCATTTTGATGGACTGTTTAGCTTACCTTTTTCTCCACTAGATGGTGACAAGGTGCTGCGTATAGAAATGATGCTACTTGCTCGTCCTGTAGGGTAGAGTATAATTGATGCTTTTGGGGATAGAAACTGCCCTTACCCCTTTTCACTAATTTCTAAGAAAGAAAAAAGCATAGAAGACTGTCACTGGAATGCAGCAGATTGTTCATTCCAGAGCATCTTTTAACCAGCTGTTGACCCCTGAACATGGAATAGGGATTTGGAGTTCTTATTAGCTCTGGGGAGCCTTACTCTAACTCCTATTCTCACTGATCAATCAGGTCCCTGAGCTAAGCTATATTTTCTCCTTCAGAATTCTAGGGGTGCTACTGAGGGATTGAGGGTAATTCTTCTTTAATGACATTAACTCAAGCCCCCATTCTCAAGTATCTTCCCCAATATTATCAGTGATTAGTTCTTCAATATTATTTAACCAATTAACATCAATTAGCTGTTATTTACTGAAAAGGTATAGGAAGGTAGACACATGAATAATTCCCCCCAATATCTGGGGTCATACTTTATTCCTATACTACTTCTGTTCCTGAGGAGAGTTGACTCAGACATGAAAGCATTTTCTACAAAGCATTCACCCCACCAACTATGACATAGCTGGTGTTTGATTCACTGTGAGTCCTTCTTGGCTGACTTTAATCCTCTTCTATAGAAGTCAAGGAGGATGCTCAAGACTTTGCTCTGTTAGGCTTGGCTGTCCTGAAAATTAGGGATAGCTTCCGGCTTCCATGTGTCTGACAGGTCACTCTGATGATCTATGAAAGACTATATGATCATAGCCCCTTCTGATACTCCTGTACTGAAAAACAGGAATGAAAATATGCAAAACAGAGATACCGTATTCATGAACCTCATTTTGATGGCTGGGCTGAGGAGATAAAGGCAGGAGGCCTTATTCACACTCCAGAGTCTTACAATATTCTTTGCCTCCATAGCCAAAAGTGTACGGGAGCCATCTCCAGTTGTCCTGATGGGTATCTTTCCACTGGACCCAGATGGCTCTGGAGGACAAGTGAGGCTGGTGACCTGCACAGCCCTCCTCACTTAAACAATCATGCAAGTCAATGTGCATCATTTCTCTGATGCATGGTCCTCTTCAAGAATGAAGGATAAACAATAGCCAAAGGTATACAGGAAGGAAAGAGGGGCAAATCCTTTCATGAGGATCTCTCATAAGTATTTTCAGTTCTACCTTAGCAACCAGTCAAAAGGCTCTTCTTCATGTGGTAAGCAGAATACCGGTACACTCTCTGAATTGGGGAGTAGGACTATTGCATTGCTTGCTATTATACCTTTACAGAACCAGGTTCCCCCAATTTCTTCCACAAGGAGAGAGCTTTCTGTGCATGTTTAAAATGACTGGAATCATTGACCAGCTCTCTAGTGAGAAATAAAAGAACAGACATTGACACAGACTATGACCATTAAGTCAATCACCACAAGATACTAAAAGAGGCTACAATGTATCTCCACAAACACTTGATCTCCTCAGACAAGCTTTGAACAGGCCTACTTGTATGGTGCAAATAAAACTTGTGACATAGATGGATATAGATTTTTCCCCTGAAGATATGTGTACTTTTTGGTGGAGTGAATCCTATATTCATGCTAATTTTTTTTCTCTCTCAGCTTAGAACCTGACTCTCAAACTTGTCCACTCCAGTACTAGCAACCTCCTCACCCTGGGGATGCCTCTTCCTTTGCAGACCCCTCCTATAATTGGTGATACCCTGTTAAGGACAATCTCAGTAAGTGTTCAAGTTCTCTATGCTCACTTCTCTCCCAGCTCCATTCCTGACCATAACCTGATCCTACGTGTGTATCCTTCCCCTCTACCAGAGTCCATCTGCATTATATGAATAGTCTTTATTCCATTAGAACACAAGCTTCTCAAGGGTAGAGACTGTGTTTTTTCTTATATTTGTAGCCCCATCACTAACTTCAGTTTCCAGTCATAGTAAGTGCTAAACAAGTGTTTATCTATTTGTTTATGGGGCTTATTATCTCTATTTGCCATTTCAAACGCCTATTTGAAATATTTCTGCTGAGAATTGATAAAACATGTGGCTCGGGTGTATCAAGAATTAGTCCTCACCTGTGGTTTTGGTTGTGTATATATTTATATTGTGATATCTGGGGATACTATTAAATAAAACTAAACAGATGAAAAACCAAAAAAGACCTATAAAGAGTTTTATAACAGACTTTTTAATGACAGTGGAGCTGCTCCTTTTGAATTCTGAAATCACAGTCCCTTCCATGCTATGGGAGGAAGCAGAATTAGGAGGGGAAAAAAAAACAACGCAAGCTTGGAATGAACAGAGGAAGTCTGTGCTGGAGGCAACTCAATTTCAAGAGCACTGAGGGATTAGTTCTATAGTATCTAAAGGGAAGAGTTAGTAGCCACTAGGGGAAAAATATTTCAGGGTTCATTTTCTTTTTCCTATTCTTCTGAAAACATTTTAATGTTACTTTTCGTTCTTCTACCATAGTAATTTCCTTTTAGTGAATTCCCTTTTTTGAACTTATTTGTAAAAATAGCAGAAGCCATTAAAGCAAAGTTCAAAACATAGTGACCACATTGAATGGAATTTACAACATTATGTATACATACTCTTGTTCTACTATATGCTCTCTCATTGTTCACATGTACCCACCTCTTTATTAGGGAGGGTGGGAAATGCATTTCATTATCATCCTCAGACCTTGTTTTAAACTAAAATAATGTGGTTGAGAGAATATTAACTTATAACAAACTGCAGACCTACTTTTCCTTCTCTACAAACATTTCATGGGAATAATTTACATAAATGCCAAGCATCCTTGATGAGTATTTACTGTTGTTTTCCTTTATTTCTCTCTATACCAATGAAACCATAGGTAATTAATAAATAAATAAGACTTTCATTTTAAAATCTCCCTCAATTCTAAGCAGTCACATTTCTGCAGAGGGAAGCATCAGCCTCTTAGTGGGGTATATTCATAATCCTAATTTCAACCTTGACTCCTCCCCATCCCTCACTATCCTGCCAATCAATTGCCAAATCCTGCCTATGCTTTTTTCACAATAAATTTTATTAATATATATTTTATATCATCTAGATTTCCCCTCCTCAGAAATATATATATAATGTACATATATACACATACATCACTCTTTTAAAGAAAAAGAGGATGAAGAGGGGGAAAAATCAGAAAATGCAATCTAGATATTAAAAAATTCAGTTAACTCAATCAAAATAAAGGTTGAAAAAGTCTGTTTACTATTCCACACTTGTGGGACCTCCCACCTCTGTAAGGGGAAATATCTTCTCATATTTTTTTTTCTGGCCAGTCTTGTTCTTTTTAATTTTGCAGTATTCATTTCAATTATTTCATAATTCTTTCTGTTTCCATTGTTGTAATCATTATGTATTGTTTTTTCAGTTCTACTTCACTTTGTATCAGTTCATGTCTTTCTGTGCTTTTCTATATTCATCATATTTGTCATTTCTTATAACACAATAATATTTTGTTGCATTCACATATCATAATTTGTTTATTCATTTCCCAGTTGATATCATCTCCTTTATTTTCAGTTCTTTGCTACTACAAAGAGTGCTACTATAAATATTTTGACGTATATAGGGATTGTCCTTTAATCAATCTCTTGGTCAAAGGGTATGGATGTTTAGTCACTTTATTTGCAAAATTCCAAATTGCTTTCCAGAATGGTTAATTTATAGCTCTATGAACAATTCAATACTGAATTTATCTTTTCATAATCTCTCCAATATTTATTACTCCCATCTTTGCCAAATGTGCTGGGTATGAGGTAAAACCTTAAGGTTATTGTGACTCCATTTATTTTACTATTAATGATTTGGAGTATTCTTTCATATGGTTGTCAACAGTTTGCAATCCTTCTTTTGAGAACTATGTGCTCCTATCTTCTCACCGTTTCTCTTCTGAGGGATGGCTTTTCCTTTTAGTTGTCTATATATTTTTGATACCATACCGTTATCTAAGAAACTTGATACAAAGATATTTTCTCAGTTTTTTGCCTCTCTTCTTATCTTAGATACACTAGTTTTGTCTGTGGAGGAGCATTTCAACTTCATGCGATCAAAATTATCTATTTTAGCTTTTGTAAATGCTTCTATCCTTTGATTTATTAAGAATACATCCCCTAGCCATAACTGTGAGAGGCATATGACCCCTTTCTCTAATTTTTTATGGTGTTTTCTTTAATATTCAAGCTGTGTAATCCATTTTGAATTTACTTATGGAACATGGTGTAAGATAGTGGTCAAAACTTCATTTTTGCTTTATTACTTCCCATTTTTCAGCAGTCATTACTAAATAAGAATTTCTTTCCTAAGTACTGTTTTGTCCTCAGGCTTATATAACATTGAATTCTAAAGTTCCATTATTTCTGATTTTTCCTTGTCTAGTGTGATCCCTTACTTCTCTTTTTTAGCCAGCACCAAATGGTCTTAGATTACTGTGACTTTATAATATAGTTTGAAGTCTGGAAGTATTATACTCCTTTCAATATTACTTTTTTTCATTATTTCTCTTAACATTCTAAATGTTTTATTCCCCCAAATGATTTTCTTATTGAGTTCTACAAAGTACGCCTTTGATAATTTAATTTTCATGGCATTAAAACTGTAAATTAACTTGAACTAATATTTATATTGACACAGACCAGCCATGAACACCAATTATTCCTCTTTACATTGTTCATGATTTTTAAAGAAGCACTTTTGTTTTAACTTATACAGCTATTTTAGTAGATTTCCCCTTTTATTATTACCTCTTGGGTTTGTTGTTAGTATATATCAATTTTGTTGATTTTTCTAGATTAACTTTGTAGCTTGTGACATTGCTGAAATTATAGTTTTAATTAATATTTTTGCTTATTCTTTAGCATTTATAAAGGAAATTGTCATGTCATCAGAAAATATTGTTTGAACTTCTTTTTGTCTATCTCTATACCTTTAGTTTCTTTCTTATCTTGTTGCTTTGCTAGCATTTCTAGATCTATATTAAATAATGGCAGGGAACATGGACATCCTTGCTTTATTCCTGGAAAACTTCTAGGCTATCTCCATGCATTCGATGCTCATTTTCAGTCAGATAAATTTATTATATTTTAAAAGATCTTTCTAAGATTATTCTTTTTTAGCACTTTTTATCATAAAAATAAGTATTGTACTTTGTTAAAGTATTTTTTCTACATCTTTTAAAGTATTCATATAGGTTTTTGTGTTTGTGTTTTTAATATGATTATGTTGTCAATTTCCCTAATGTTGATTCATCTTTGGATCCTTGGTATAGATGCAACTTGGTCATAATGAATGATTTTATAGACGAATCCCTGTAGTCTGCTGGGCAAGATTTTAATTAACATTTTCAATCTATATCATTAATAACTTTGTTGTACATTTCTCTTTGTCTTTTCCTTCATCAGTTTTCTGGTGTCATGATTAGTCATTACATTGATCAGAGTTATGAAATATTTCATAGTTATTTTCCTTCACATTATGATGATCATCATGTAAATTGCTTTCTTGATTTTTCCTTTTTGATCTGCATCCATTCTTTTTCCATCACTTTCCTTTTTAAGAAAACATTTTGTCTTAATCATTTTATCCTAACCTGCTTTTTCACTCCATCACTCTACCCACTCCTACGAGAAAAAACCATTACCGTCAATCAAAACAAATTTCCACACTGGTCACATAAAAAAAAAAAGCCTCATTTGGCATTCTGAGTCCCTTCATCTCTCTGTCAGGACATATGTAACATATTTCATCATTAGTCATTACGCTGTTAAGAGCTCAGCATGATAGTATTCCATCATGTTGATATACTAAAACGTGTTCATCCATTACCCAATTTATGGGCACCCCCTCTCATTCCTATTCTTTGCTATCTCAAACAGTTATAAATATCTATACATCTTTAGGATTTATTTTGCTTAGGACTAATCTTCCACTTAATTTATCTTTTCTTCAATCTCTCATCCTTCTTCTCCATTTTCTTTTCTATTTCTCTGTTGAACGAAAGCTATTTCTCTCTCTCTCTCTCTCTCTCTCTCTCTCTCTCTCTCTCTCTCTCTCTCTCTCTGTCTCTCTCTCTCTGTCTCTCTCTCTCTGTCTCTCTCTCTCTCTCTCTCTCTCTCTCTCTCTCTCTCTCTCTCTCTCTCTCTCTCTTCTTCTCAGTGTATGTGCGCGCGTGCGTGCGTGTGTATTCTTACTTCTTTTGACCAATTTAGATCAGGGTGAGATTCAAGCATCACCCACTTGTACATCCTGATTATGTGAGATGATTTTCCTTAACTCTTTCTTTCTTTCCTTCCCCTCAGTGTATTGTTCTTTTCCATTCTTGATGCTCATTTCTTAAGATTACCAAAGACAGCAGAACCACTCCCAGGCTTTGTTTAGTTGAACTCCCTTTATGAATCTGATAGTAATGGTGTTTGGAAGGTTCATGTACCATCTCCCCATATTTGATGTAATCTGTTTATCCTTGTTAAATCTTTTGTCACTATTCATTCAACTTTATCTTTCCACACTTTTCTTCACTCTCATGTTTGAATTTAAAATTTCTCTGCAGCTCCGGTCTTTTCATCAGGATGTTTGTAAATCCTCTATTTCATTAAAGATCCTTTTCCCTCTCTGTAGCACTATTTTCAGTTGGGCTGGGTAAGTTATTATTTTTTGTAAATTCATACATATCCTTTGCCTTCTGGAATCATATTCTACATATATCAGGTGTGAATTTGATATTTGAATTCCTTTCTATCTGGCTTCTTGCAACATTTTTTTCTTTTGACCTAAAAGTTCTGGATTTTTAATGGGATATTCCTAGGATTTATAATTTTTAATTTCGTTCAGGGAGTGACTGGCAGATTTTTTTTTATTTCTGCTTTTCCTTTGTTTCTTAGAGCTACGAGATCTGGACAGTTTTCTTTTAAGATTCATTGAAATATGATGTCTAAGTTCCTTTTTTTGGTCATGACTTCCAGATAATTCTATGATTCTTAATTTTTTTTCCTTGATTTATTTTCCAGGTCAGTTGTTTTTGTTATGAGATAACATTTTCTTCTATTTTTTTTAGCCTTTTGACTTTTTAAAAATACTTTTTGTTGTCTCATGGAGTCATTGGCTTCTCCTCAGTCCATTCTAATTTCCAGGGAGCTTATGGATGGGCAAGGTTTTATACCTCTTCTGTCAAACTTTCATTCATAGCTCTTGCTTATTTTCATTTTTTCCCCTCAAGAGTTATCATTCTATTGATAAAAATTTTTAATTTTTTTCTTATTTTATTTTCAAAATTTAAATGCACAATAAAAAAGAAGCATATTACAAACTGAAATACAGAATAAGAAAGAATCATTTCCATTCACAGAAGAACATAAGACAGGATTCAAAATACAGAGCAATAAATTTCCATTTCAAAAAAGTGTACATAATAAATACTATACATTGTATTCAGAGCTGTCTATCTTTGCTATCTTGGAAATTTTCTTTTGTTCTCTGCTGTGCACTTTTTAACTTTATTCTTCTTTTAACTTTAAAAAAAAATCTCTTGCTTCATCTATTCCAGAAATTATAGTTGAGTTTGTGCCCAAGCTGCATTTTTCTCTGAGGCAATGCTTGTAGATGTTTGGGAATCATTCTCTTCTTCTATACTTTTGTTGTCAGTGTCCCTGCCAGCATAATGGTTCATTATGTTGGTATTCTCTTCTGTTTGCTCATTCTTGTAGCTTGCTTCCTAATTTCTGGCCTGATGCTAGAGCTAGGCTCTATCACACTTCTGGAGGGATCCTCTGGGCTGGTGTTGTTGCTGCTTTCTTGGATTCTAAGCATTATTCTAAGATGTTAGGGACAGGCTGGAGAACTTTCAGTGCTTCTAAAGTGATCTGAACATGGGCAAAGCCTGATTGCTGGCCCCAACTATGGTTTGAACTCTGCAAGTTCCTGACCTGGTGCAAAAGTAGATTGGGACAGGTCTCTACCCCTATCAATCAGCTGGAAAGCTCTGTTGGTTCAAAATGGCAGTACTATAGACTCCCCTTTGGTCTGGATGCTTGCATTGGTTATTCCTCTGTAGGCTGGAGTTGATGCCAGAAGCAAGACCCTGTGCAACCTGGGAATGCCATTTCTTTGTACATTTGTCCATTTCTCCTCAGTGTGCCCTGTATCTGTGACCCAAAACTGGTTAGGAAACAACAAAGCTATTGGTTTTCACGTGTCCTCATTGCAGAGCTCTAGTATTGGTTTGGGGGTACCCCAATATGGGTTTAGGACCTCTTCTTCTCTAGGGTACAACTCCCTATGTACTTGAGTGCTCCCACACAACATGTTCCTGGCTTGACTCAGTCCCCAGTGTCTAGGGAATTCCTTATGTCTCCCTATGCTGAACTGGGGTAGACAAATGGCTCATTTTTTCTCAATCTCTTCACCAGGATTTAGGCTGGTCCATTTTATAGATCTATTTGGAAGAGTTTGTGGAGGGGACCTCACCTCCCACCTTCCTATCGCTCTACCATCTTGGTTTCACTTCCTCTATCACTCCTCTGTATACATTCTTCCAAGTCTTCTAAAGTTTCTCTGAAGTCATCACATTCATAGTGTCTTGTAGTGTGATAACATTCCATTTTATTCCAAATTATTCCCGAATTTGTCTCTTCTTCTTTGTTACCATAAAAAAACGCTTTTATACTTATGGGTCTTTTCCCGTTGCCTTTCACTTTTTTGCATTATAGAACTAGTAGATTTATTGTTGGGTCAAAGGATGTATAGTTTAGTGGCTTTTGGGATATGTTTCCAAATTTCTTTCCCATACTACTGAACCTGTTCTCAACTTTACCAAGAAGAGCTTACTTAACCTCTCCAACATTTGTCATTTTTATTCTATGTTTCTTTGTTCATCTGAGGTAAAAGTTGTCTTCAAATTTTCCCGGAGTCCTTTGGTCTTTTTTTTCTTCTTTACTTCCCACTTTGTATTATATTTAGCTCCTTAGAGGAGGGACTCTTTCATTTGGTATTCAATTCAATGTCATATTTTTAGAATATTAGGAAAAACATTTAATGGAAGGGAAAAACACATAGAACCTGTAAACACATAGAAGCTGTAAATTGTGCAGCTGGGTATTAAGCAATTGAAAGATCAGTTCAGAGGGGCGGAGCCAAGATGGCGCAGTAGAAGGATGCACATTTACGAGCTCCGAAACCAAACCCATAGAATTAATGTAAAAAGAGACCCCCATAACTTCTGGGTCAATACAAGGTGTGCAGAAAGGGAGTGGAAGAGATTTCCATTCCAGGGAGCCCTGGAGACTCGTCCCCAGGGTCCGTCACGCCCCGGAAAGCGGACCCCACCCCCAGTGCTGCCCTGGCCACGGCCCCAGAGAAGCTGACCTGAGCAGGCTTCAGACACGGAAGCTCTGGCAGCCGGGAAAGTCCCTCCGCCCACAGAAGCTACAGGTCAGTGAGAAAGAAGGCTGGGCTAGAGGAGGGGAGCGGAGCGTCTCCGTGACTCGGGCCCCCTCGGGAGGAAGTGGTGGCGGCACAGACGGGGGCAGGAAGCGGCGGAGGCAGAGGCGTGGGCGGCGGCTGAGGCGGCAGCGGCCCGAGACTCAGGAATCCCCCAGCAGCAGGCAGGATCTTCATTACAGAAGGTTTCTGCATAAAACCTGAGGGAGCTGAGCCTGGGAGATGGCACTGCCCCCACCCCGCTCTATTACTGAAGGCCTCTGCATAAAGCCCCTGAGGGAACTGAGCCTGGGAGGCAGCCCTGCCCCCACCCCAGCGCCAGAACTAAAGCTTGCTGCGGAAAGCCCATTTGAATCTCAGAGGCCAAGCACTAGCTGGGCGGATCCAGGCGGGGGGTGGGGAAAGGAATCTCAGAAGTCAATAACTGGCTGGGAAAATGCCTAGAAAAGGGAAGAAAAATAAGACTAGAGAGACTTTTTTCCAACAAATGCAAATGATCCCGACATTCCGATCTGATGACGAGGACGTATTCTTGCCATCAGGGAAAGACGTGGAGGGCGGGGCCTCAGTACCCCAGACACCCCAGGGGAGTGGCGGTGGGGGCTCAGGCCTTGGAAGAGCTCAAAAAGGATTTTGAAAAGCAAGTTAGACAGGTAGAGGAAAAACTGGGAAGAGAAATGACAGAGATGCAAGAAAAGCATGAAAAACGGGTCAATACCTTGGTAATGGAGACCCAAAAAAATGCTGAGGAAATTAACACCTTGCAAAATAGGCTCACTCAATTGGCAAAAGAGGTTCAAAAAGCCAATGAGGAGAAGAATGCTTTCAAAAGCAGAATGAGCCAAATGGAAAAAGAGGCTCAAAAGCTCACTGAATTTAATAATTCTCTCAAAATTAGAATGGAGCAGATGGAGTCTAATGACTTTACGAGAAACCAAGAAATCACTAAACAAAACCCAAAAGAACGAAAAAATGGAAGAGAATGTGAAATATCTCATGGGAAAAACAACTGACCTGGAAAATAGATCCAGGAGAGACAATTTAAAAATTATGGGACTACCTGAAAGTCATGATCAAAAAAAGAGCCTAGACATCATCTTCCATGAAATTATCAAGGAAAACTGCCCTGAGATTCTACAACCAGAGGGCAAAATAAGTATTGAAAGAATCCATCGATCACCACCTGAAAGAGATCCAAAAAGAGAAACTCCTAGGAACATTGTGGCCAAATTCCAGAACTCCCAGCTCAAGGAGAAAATTCTTGCAAGCAACTAGAAAGAAACAATTCCAGTACTGTGGAAATACAATCAGGATAACTCAAGATCTAGCAGCTTCTACATTAAGGGATCGAAGGGCATGGAATAGGATATTCCAGAAGGCAAAGGAACTTGGACTCAAACCTAAGAATCACCTTACCCAGCTAAACTGAGTATAATACTTCAGGGGAAAATATGGTCTTTCAATGAAACAGAGGACTTTCAATCATTCTTGATGAAAAGACCAGAGCTGAAAAGAAAATTTGACTTCCAAACACAAGAATGAGAAGAAGCATGAAAAAAGGAAACAGCAAAGAGAAGTATTAAGGGACTTACCAGAAGTGAACTGTATACATTCCATACAGGGAAAGACAATATTTCTAACTCTTAAAAACTTTTCAGTATCTGGGTAGTTGGTGGGACCACACACACACATGCACACGCATGCACACACATACACACATGCACACACATACAGAGACAGAGAGCACAGAGTGAACTGAATAGGATGGGACCATACCTTAAAAGAAATTAAGGTAATTGGTGAGAGAGAAATGTAGTGGGAGGAAAGAGGGGAAATGGAAGGGCGTAACTATATGTCATTTAAGAGGCAAGTAGGAGATTTTTTTAGTGGAGGGAAAAAGAGGAGGGCTGAGAAAAAAAACAAAAACAAAAAAAGCAAGAAGTTTACCCTCATCACATTTGACTAAACAAAGAAGTGAAATGCACACTCATTTTGGTATGAAAACCTATCTTACAGTATAAGAAAGTGGGGGAGAAGGAGATATTGCAAGGGGAGGAGATGATGGAAGGGAGGGCAAAGGGAGGAGGGAGTAATTTGAAGTCAACACTTGGGGGAGGGACAGGATCAAAAGACAGAAGAGAAACAACGAGGGGCAGGGTTAGGAGGGATGGTAATTGCAGTTAGGTCTTACACAACACGACTATCAGGGAGGTCATTTGCAAAAACTACACAGATATGGCCTATATTGAATTGCCTTGCCGTCCCAAAGGGAATGGGTGGGGAGGAGAGGGATGGGGAGAATTTGGAACTCAAAGTTTTAGGAACAACTGTTTAGTATTGTTGTTGCAACTAGGAAAGGAAGACATACAGTTAATGAGGAATAGAAAGTCATCTGGCCCTACAGGAGAAAAGAGAAGATGGAGACAAGAGAAGGGAGGGATGACAGAAGAGAGGGCAAATTGGAGATAGGGAAAATTAGATTGCTTGGGGTATTGGGGTGGGGGGAGGGGATAAAAGGGGGAGAAAATTTGGAACCCAAAAATTTGTGAAAATGAATGTAAAAAGTTAATTAAATAAAAAAAAGATCAGTTCAAATAACCTTTTTAAAGACATGCAACTTCTCTAATAGGATTGTACCTCAACAAGGGGAAAATCTTACTATTGTACCCACTGCCTTAGGCCTCATGACTCAAGGATATTTGATGAGATGGAATGTAGCCATAAAGACTTGACTGAAGATTAGGAGATTTCAGTCCAAACTTTGCCATTACTAGTTTGTTTGGACAAGTCATTTTTCCTCTTTGTCATTTAATTTCCATACCTGTAAAACAAGAGTTACAGCCAACTCTAACCCTCTTATATGGATGTTAATAGTAATTGGAAATGGCATGTTTGAAAATGCCCAATTGTTTTTGTAACTGGGGCAATCAAGGACGTCCTTGATTTGTTCATACTACAGGATACACCGTCGGAGCATGTATGGAACTGATTTGGCCTTTCTTCCCATATCTATTACATGCAACTCAACCTTGAAATATTTGACTGAAAGGAGTTCCCATGTGTCAAGTAGGATTGGTTGGCTGCTGAGCCAGGAAAAACTGCCTCCTCAGGAGACTTTGAAGGGAGAAACAATATCTGTTCTTGCTCTTGTCCTCCTCTCTCCGTAACTGGTGATATGGAACTCTCTTCTTGGGACTTTACATGAGTGGGATAGTTTTCCTTTTAAAATGGCACCTGTGATGGGTGCTTGAATATGGTTATCAGAGCACCTGAGTAGAACTCTGGTCCTTGGCTGTCACTTGTGCTTTGAAATTCTTTCCCTGAATATAAATGATTGATTAGTGATTATGAAAGATGGATTTTGCAGAGGGGGTTACCTCAGGAGTTCAGGAATTCCTGGGTTCATCAGTTCATCATTGGTGCTGGCAATATTGTGAATGGGGTGCCCTTCAATTTCTATATTTCTATATTCAATTTCTATAAGCTTCTTGGAGGAATAGATGGTTACCAAAAGGTAGATGACCCCAAAGAATATCCTGGTTTGCCAGAAGGACGTGTAACATTGAGAGAGCTGTTCAGAAGATACAGAGGTGAGGTAAAATGCCTACTTAACAGTACCACCAAGTGATCCATGCTTTTAAAAAATAGATGTTTTTATTGACATATTTGATTTTTATGTCATCTAAATTTTCCCCTGTATTGTTCTTCTTATCACATCCCAGAGAACCAAAAATTTAAGAGAAAGAAAGGAAAAAATTCAATAAAACCAATCAAAATATTGAAAAGACTGACGTCATACACAATGTTCCAAAACCACTATAAAGGAGCAGGAAGAGGCATTTTCTTCTCATTTCCCTTTTTTTGGGGGTCAAGCTTGTTCTTAATAATTTTGCAACATTCTTTCTTTCCACATCCTTTGTTGTAGTCATTGTGAATATTTTTTCTGACTTTGCTTAATTCATTTTGCATCAGTTCATCTAAGTGTCTTCATGCTTCTCTGTATGCATTATACCCCATCATTTCTAATGACACTTATTGTTCCATTATATTACTATATCAAAACTTTTTTTAACCATTCCTCTATCAATAGGCATTTTCTTTGTTTCTAGTTCTTAACTGCCACATTTCATGTCTAGTCCTTTTTTCCTATCCTCTTACATAAAAATGACATTGTAAAGGTTTGGGTGTATATGGAGCCTTTCTTTTTGTCAATAACCTTCTTGGGGTATATGCCTATATGGACTCTCTGGGTCAAAGAGTATAGATATTTTAGTCACTTTATTTACATAACTCTAAATTACTATACAAAATAATTGTCCCAATTCATAGCTCCACTAACAATGTGTTTGCACGTACTTTCTTTCCATAATCCTTCCAATACTGATTATTTCTGTATTTTGTCCTCTTTGCCACTTTGCAGGATATAAGGTAGAACCACACATTTTTATATTATTAGTGATTTGGAACAAAATTTCCTAGAGTTATTGATAGTTTGCCATTTTTGGAGGGACTTTTATTTGTATCATTTGACTATTTATTGATTGGAGAATGGTTTTTGCTCTTACATATTTCTAATAATTGTCTATATTCTCAGATATCAATTTTTATCACATATTTATTTTACAAAGATTTTTTTCCTAACCAAGTTACATCCCTTCTTATACTAGAAGAATAATTAATTTGTGAGTTTTATTATTTCTGATTCTGCCTTATCTATTTCATTGATCTACTTCTCTAGTTTTAAAAATCTAATGCTAAAGGTTTTGATGATTGCTGCTTTACAATATAGATGAGATCTGGAAATGTTATTTCCCCTTCAATAGTGCCTTTTTTTATTATGTCCATTGACATTTTAGGTATTTTGTTGCTATTTTATGAAATTCCATAAAGTATTCCTTTGATTGGTGTAGCATTAAAACTGTAAATTAACTTTGGTTGTATTATCATTTTTATTATATTATATTATTTTATTATATTCAGATATTCAGATATGTGTCAATATGATAATCATCAACTTTCCTGGAATTGTGAATTATTGTATTATGTCTTTGTCAATATTCACTTTGGATTTTTTTCTTTTTAAGTATTTCATGTTGTGTGTGTGTATGTATGTGTGTGTGTATGTGCATGCATGCATGCATGTATAGGAAGTAAATAGCTGTCCCATACCTCATTTATACTACACCTTGAATATTTTTCTAATTCCTTTCTTTTTAAATTTAAAGCTCACTAGCCAAACCTAAACGTTTAAAAGTCATTTTGGGGGCTGTGAGGTGGAAAGAAGGGAGCTTAAAGATCCAGATAGTATAAGAAAAGAACCTGGTCCTTCTCTTTAGATTCTCCCAAGATTTATCCCAATTCCATGCTTATGTCCAATGCTAAAGTGAGATTAGTAAGAGATTGCATTGACAGCTTTTTGACTTAGCTCTGATCTGTTGTCATAATTTATTTCCTTAATATTGCTTTTGTTATCTCTGCTAAGAGAATAAATAGATAAGCTTACTCTGGTACTTATGGGTTATAGTCCATATTTAGACTATTTGCAGATAAGTATTTCATGATGAGAGGCATGCTGATGGCAAGCAAAGCATTTAGTTTGATTTTTCCTCTTTGCTCCAGGATTTAGAGTTGAAAAACTCACCCAGCGACCCCAAAGCCTGATGTATCTATGCATATGGAATCATTACTTTGACACCATTTTCAGGTATGAGTATGGCTGCTCATTACCGTCATGGATATTATCTCCTTCTCTCCTAACTGATTCTTAGATTCATAAAATCTTAGATTGGCAAGGAACATCAGATATTATTTAGTCTAGCACCCTCTCCAGATCATAAATTCTATCCTGTCTTTTCTTGAAGACTCCAGTGAGAGGGAATTCACAATGCCATTCCCACCTTTCTCTCCCTCCTCTGAAACCTTTAGTTTACTACCATTTGTTTTTCCTTTCTTCTTTTTCTTTTTGAGGTAATCAAGATTAAGTAATTTGTCTAGAGTCACACAGCTAGTAAGTGTCTGAGGTCAAATTTGAACTCAAATCCTCCCGACTCCAGGGCTGATGCTCTATCCACTGTACCACCTAGCTGTTCTTACTGTCCTTTTCAATGGCTCTGATTTTTAAGAGAAAAGCACTGGAGTATGGTGGAAAGAACCAGCCTCAGCTTCAGGAAAACCTTAGTTCACAAGTCCTGCTTTTGACCCAGGCAACCCTCCAAGACCATAAGTCTCTAAAATAGATGTCAATCTACATTAGTAGAAGTTTTCTCACTAGGAATTCTCCACACAGAATGAAATGAAATCACAGGTTAGATCCAAAGAATAGATTGGGACTCTCTCTCCCTCTCTCCCTCTTCCCCCTTCCTTCCTTCCTTCCTTCCTTCCTCCCTCCCTCCCTCTCTCCCCACTCCAGTTTTTACTGTCTGATTCCACATTTGTCTTCTTGAGAATCCAGCAGAACTTGAGAGGAAATTAGAGGAAAGAGTGCTGGCTTTGAGGGAACATAGGTTCAGATATCACCTGTGTTACATTTATGACCTTGGAAAGGTAACTGAATTCCTTCTGGGCCTCAGTTTCCTCATCTATTAAATGTCAAGGTTGGATTTATTGATGTACCATCACACTACATCTATGCTCCAAGGATCCTAGTTCCATAGTATGATCCAATGATTCTAATGCTCATCTTTCTTCCAACATATAAGCCTTTACATATTTGAAGGCTGCTGCATTGCTTTCGCCCTCCCCCCTCCTCAATCCCTCACAACTTTCTCTTTTCCAAGACAAACAGCTCTAATTCCTTTAACATATGACAATCTGGTGTGAATTGAACAGTAAGAGCACTGGTCTTGGAATCAGAAGAAATGAGTTCAAGTTCTGATTATTATACTTAATAGCTGTGTAACTTTGGGCAAGTCATTTAATATCTCTAAATTTATTTGCTTGCCTATAAAACTGAGATAATAACACTTTTATTGCTTACTTTGTAGGATTTTGGTAAGGAAAATGTTTTGGAAACCATTACAAGAGATATAGATTTGAATTATAATGTACCCTTCACAAATTATTAATAAATTTTGTTTCACACATTACAAAAAAAGCCCCAGTATACTGCTAAATGACTCTCACTATAATATGTTCTCTCTCAAAATGGATAATTAAAAAGTTATTTTAAAAGTTATTAAAAAGTTATCATGACTGATAGTGCAGGTAATCTTAAGCTTTAATAGTTTTCCATCCCTTAGAAGGTTGCTCATTGTCCTTCCTTCTTGAAGAGAACCATGATATCAGGAAGATGATGTCATGACTTGTAAGTGAATTGGATTTAAGTGAGGAAGGGAGAGCTGTGCAAAGTCACCAGCCTCACTTTCTCCTCTGGAGCCATCTGGGGTCAGTGATCAGATATAAAGCAGGATGACTGGAGATAACAGGAGGACTTGGACTTTTTTAAGCTAAGGTCTTTCCCAGGTCTCATTTTGACTGAGGCAGCACCCATTCAGTGATTAAGACTATATAAGAAAATGAGACAGAAAATGACCCCTTTTTCGTAGTCAAAAAATAAATCGATCTGGGAGGGGAAGACTCTCAGGATTTCTGGCCAAAACAGAAACAATTGTTAGCTGTACTCACTGAGCTATGATGACCAAGTGAGACTTGGGCTGGAGACTATTGTTGGCCAATCAATGACGCCAGAGTGCAGAAGTGATTTGGGTTTAAGGAATGACTGAGTAGCCAGGAGATCTGGGTTATACAGCCTGGTTCCAATATTAAAATATTAGGACAATGGCGTCAGACTGAAATAGAAATAGATACCTGTAAGGGCATATTAGTAAAATTAGTTAATATTATCTGTCAATAAAATAATTAAATGTATTAATTAAAATAATTGTATTAATTAATTTACTGAAATTAACAAATTAATATTATCCATTTCATTTATTTTGTGAAACAGTTCTTATTTACATTTTCGTCTGGATCTGTTCAAACCAAGGAGTATTAGTATCAGTTTGACACCTCTGAAATAAGAGCTCTTAGCCAAGTCATTTAACCCTTTAGGCCTCAGATTCCTCATCTGTAGTATGAAAAGGTGAGACTTTATTTGTAAGATCCTTGCCACTTTAAATTTCTCTAAATTTTTGGACTATATGGAAGACTCAGGGAATTAGAATATTCTGTTTATCTCAACTTTCTTGCTAATTGACCAAAGAATAATTTTATTGCTGTTATATAGGCAAATATAGAATCATAGAAAGTCACATCTATAAAAAGAACTTAGAGCAGGAGTCCTTAATGTAGGGTCCAGAGTCTATGGAGAGATTTCAGGAAATCCATGAAGTTGGATGGAAAAAAATGCATTTTTATTTTTCACTAATCTCTATCTGAAATTTAACATTTCCTTCACTTATTTAAAAGCATTACTCTGGGAAGGGGTCCAAATAATGAAAAAATAAAAGGTTGGGCACTCCAGGCTAAGAGGTTATCAATTCCAACACTCCCATTATATAGATGAAGAAACCAAGATCCAGAAAAGTTAAAGTTCAAACAAATTTCATGATTTCAGGTCTTGTAGTATCCTAGAGTGGCCAATGAAAATAGCCCTCAGTTTTTAGGATTGTATATATGTACAATATAATTGAATTTCATACTGCCTACAAATTCTCTTTTCCTTTGTTTTATTAAAATGGCTAACCTCAATTTATCTTATAATTTGTTCCTCTTTTCCTGAAATTTTATTCAAGTCAATAAATATTTGTGAAAGAGGAAAAATCTGAATAACTTAAGACTTAAATTAGCTGGAAATTTTATTTGCTCACAAGATGTAAAAAAATATTTACAATGGAAATAAAGCTTTAAAATGTGCCACACATTTGCATCAATCCAGTCTATGTCTGCCACTTTTGGCTACATTTTCTGCACATGTGCTTTTATTTGAAATTGTATTAATGGAGAGAATTTGAGCTTAGAGTGAGATTCCCATGGCAAAATAATTTTATTTTTACTGTTGTGGGAAGATAAAAAGAAGTCAGTTAGTTAAACCAGTCTCAGTAATTTTATGAATAATATTATCTCCTAGAAAAACCAAGGTGATATCATCTTCATTTCTTATGCATAAAAAATAACACAGAAGATTCCTTACATACTTAAAATTTGCTATTTTATGATTCAAACATGTAGAGAAGTATTTTGAGGCTTACATTTCACTGAGGTCAGAAAAATAAAATAAACCTTAGCATATCAGATAAGTATACTACCCCTTGTGCTACAGATGACAGTATATTTATATGTATGTTTGTAATTCTTTGAAATACTTCCATTTTTTCAAAGAATAATTCTTAGTGCTTGGAAGTTAATAATTTCATCATGAAATGAGCAAAGAAATTTCCAATCCAAAACTCTTGCTTTGGATAAAGTATGAGTAGGAACATCCCTGTTTTATAGAGAAACTGATTTGTGTTGATTCAAAGTGACTACTCTTTTATTCTCCCTTACATAAAACTTTTCCACATATTCCTTGAGATTTTGTTTTGTTTTATTGAGGAGTGAAGAATCAGTGTTTAAAGAAACATAAAGAAAGATATGAGAAGCATAATTTTATTGTAAGCAGAAATTTGCTGAATTTTATCTCTTAAAAGAAAGGATGAGTGGTTATTTTATCTAAATTTTGCTGCCATTTAAAATTGCTTACATTTATTTCAGTGGCAGCTAGGAGGCATAGAGAATAGAGGGCCAGACCTAGAATCAGCAAGACTCTTCTTCTTGACTTCAAATTTGACCTCACACAATTACTAACTTTATGATGCTGAGCAAGTCACTTAAGCCTCAGTTTCCTCATCTGAAAAATGAGCTGGAGAAGAAATGATCTGGGGCAGCTAGGTCTGTGTTCATCCTTTGTTTTTCAAATAGACCATGACATTAGAGAAATGATGACATGACTTGCACTTGACTTGACTTTGAGTGAGGGAGGGCTGTGCAAGGTCACCAGCCTCACTTTCTCCTCCTGAGCCATCTGAATCCAGTGGCCAGATATTCATCAGGAAGACTGGAGATGGCCCAGGATGCAATGGGAGACCTTGGCCTATTCAAGTCATTTAGAGTGAGGTAAGGCCATTCAGTGAATCAGCCTCTCAAAGAAGTAATCAGGGAACAGCCCCTTTAATGAGAAAAATAAAAACATAAGTAAATCAAACTGGGAGGGAAAGAGCAACAGTTACTGTTGATAATCACTTTGAAGTCAGGACTGTCTGGAAAACAGTCATTAAGTGGAGTTTGGGCAGGGACCTATTGGTGTGCAGTCTATAGACTTCAGAGTGCAATGGGCTTAAGGTTTTGGAAAAGACAAGAAAAAAAGAGAGAGAGAGAAGGAGAGAGAGGAAAAGAAAGGAAGGAAGGAAGGAAGAAAAGAAAAGAAAGGAAGAAAGGAAGAAAGGAAGAAAGGAAGAAAGAAAGAAAGAAAGAAAGAAAGAAAGAAAGAAAGAAAGAAGAAAGAAAGAAAGAAAGAAAGAAAGAAAGAAAGAGAGAGAGAGAAAGAAAGAAAGAAAGAGAGAAAGAAAGAGAGAAAGAAAGAAAGAGAAAGAAAGAAATCTAGCCAATAAATCCCAAGTTAACTGGGCATTAAAATGGCCATCCATATTTACCTTCCTTTGGAGAGGAGAAGGAAGTGGGGTGGGACAGAAGGGAGTAGATGAGTTGAGTTATCCAGCTAGCAGGGGCCCCATTCAGGCAGCTCATTCTACTCACAGGTCTGTGTTCATCTTTCTTTTTCAAAGATCATGACATCAGAGAAATGATGACATGACTTGTACTTGACTAGGTGGTGTGGTAGATAGAGCGCTGGGCCTGGAGTCAAGAAGACCTGAGTTCAAATCTAGATTCAGCCACTTACTAGCTGTGTAATCCTGGGTTAAGTCACTTAATCCTATTTGCCTCAGTTTCCTCATCTGTAAAATGAACTAGACAAGGAAACAGCAAACTACTCCAGTATTTTTTTGTCAAGAAAACCCCAGATGGGATCACATGACTGAAATGACTGAACTAACATTTATTTCATTTTAATAATTCTTTATATTGTTCCTTTAATTCTGTTTTGTTGAATGAATGAATGAAGGAAGGAACGGGAGAAAAATTTATTAAATGCTTGTCAGCATTGGGCTAAGTGCTAAGGATACAAATAAAAAGCAAGGATGGTCTGCCATCTCAAGGAGTTTATAACACACTAATGGAGAAAGATTGTCAGGGAGGAATCCTTTGATATGGAAAGGTGTGGGGGGGGTGGCGGAGTTGGAGAGAGATAAGAGTAAACTGACTCACCCCACTGATTGAAAGAGTTGTGGGCCGGGAAGAATAAAGGATGATGGGCAGCACAAGGGTTACCAAAGAAGACATGGTCATAACATAGGGAGTGGAGTGAAGGCTGACTGAGACTTTCTTAAAACCAAAGTTCAGAAGAGATAGTCACATCTTTTCATGCAAATCTTCTCCTATTTCTTGATTTCTTCACATTATCATCCTTGGTGGCACAATGATATGCTGCCACACTAACGTAACTCCTTTTTTGTAGCTATTTTTCAGTTGTTGGGCTTTCTGGATCCTTGTCCTCTTCAGTATCTTTAAAAAAAACACATCACCTAAGTTACCATCCCTTTGCCCTTTCTGTTCTTCTGATATATTGAATAATATGATATATGATATAGTATGATACAATTTAATGCAATACAATTATAATATGAGATAGATATGATGTGACATGATATACTATAACACAACATAATATAGTAATATCATACATAGATTGAATATATATTAATGTAATGATGTTGTATTATTTATGTTGTATCATGCCATGTTTTATTTATATCATACTATAGTATGTTGTTTTATATATATTATATATGATATGTATATGTTATTCATGCACATGAATATGAAGATTCTGTCAAAATAACCTATGGCTTATGATTGGCCCTAATCTTGCATTCTCTGGGTTTGTTTTTCCAAATCCCACAGAAAAAGGTTGGGATTAAGGGGACAGAAAATGAATCTTGTTTTGCCTTGTGATGGGGATGATGGGCCAAAAGAGGGCTTTCTTTCAGTGGAACAGATTTATAATTAGGTGATATGTCCTGAAATTTTTCTGGTGAGTTCATCTACCCCTCCCAGATTATATAACTGTTTCATAACATCCCACCTGCTTTGCCCATTTTCCAGTAACACTGTCTACAATTTTTTTTGGCATGATCTGACATGGAGATTGCTACATAGTCTTCTTTCCAAAATATTTTCCTTTCTTCCTTTCAGGTAAGCCTCTACCTTCTCCTACACCATCTTAGATAGGCTCCATTTACTCCAGTATCCTGGTCCCAGTCTATGCTCCTTGTTTCTCATTCCTGAATTCTACTCCTGTCCAACAGGAGTAAGAAGAACATTCAATCAGTCAGTCAATCATTGAGAATGTATTTAGCTCCACCAGCCAGCACTCCTCCTCACCCCAGGTCCACCACTCAAGGCTGAGACCCATATCAGCCACTCAATTCCCCCAGGGTCCTTAAGCTCCAAAAATGGATGCTGCCACTACAGTGGTTGCTACTGATGGGGCCAGGCCACGTTTCCTTCTCATCCAGGTGAAAGAACTTTTTCACTGACCTTTGAAGCTGTCTTTGACATTTGAGAGTTGAGCCTGGTGTGATAGACCTTTCCTGTTGTTCTTCCATGCTGTTTTGGGCTGGAAATCTCTTTCACTCTGTTGTTTTGTGGCTTCTCCTGCTCTAGAATTTGTTTAGTCATTTTTACAGATATTTTATGGACTATGTGGGGGAGCTTCTACAGGACATCCTTCTACTCCACCATCTTGGCTCTGGCCCTCAACTCTTGGCTTTTTCACTATTTTTTCCCCATGCCTGTAATTATCTTCCTTCTTGTCTCTGCTTCCTTGGCTTCTTTCAAGTCCCAGTTAAAATCCTATCTTCCCCAGGAAACTTTTCCCAGTTTACCTTAAATCTTCATTTCTGCCCTCTGAGATCATCTCCAATTTACCCTGCATATATCTTGTTTGAACATAGCTGTTTTCGTGTTCCTTAGACTGTGAGTCCCTTGAGAGCAAGGACTATCTTTTGCCTTTTTTTGTATCCTTAGCACTTATTACACTTCCTGGCATATGGTATGTGGTTAATAAATGTTTGACTGACTTGATAGGATATTTGTTAGCCTTGACATCCACAATCAATAACAGTGTCCTTAATTCTTCTTCATGGTAGACTCAGTGGTTCAGGAGAGCTTAATAATGGCATACTGATCAAGTGAGGAGACATAATGACTACCAGAATATGGGTTGGGTGATAAATTTAAGTTTCATGAAGCCCAAAGTCAAGTTGTTGAAAGATCACAATATAGGGAAAGTCTGCACATTGCAATGGGGAGGAAAATATATTCTATCTTCCCCAAAGAGATCTGTAATTCAGGATGCACTCAGTGCTGGAAAGGGTGACTAGGAATGTTAGGAGGGAGGGAGTCTCAGCAAGTGTCACAACATGGAAAGAGGAAGAGAGAAAATGGTACCATTAACATTTAATATAAGAAATATTACACTTAGATAATATGAGAAGTTTGTATATTATGAAACAGATATTCCAGAGGGCATAGTGAGAGAGATGGGTAGAACCAAAGTGGCACATTGTTGGGTGGGGTGAGGTGGTAGGAATAAGGGAGTGGGATGAAAGGAATAGTCAGAAAAAGAGAGTCAAAACCTTGTTATCCTGTCCTTTTTTTCACAGAGAAATTAGAGCATTCTAGGAGTATTTTAATTTTGTGGAGATGGTTTCCAAATCTTCTCCACCTGCCCCCTCTTGAATCATTTCTGGTCTTTGGAAAAATTTAAATGGACAGGAAAATAAAAGTTGAGTCCTGCCATGTTAGACTTCCAATAAGGGGGAACCTATCACCTCTCACAGCACTCCATTTCACTTTTTTTTTTAGAATATTTTACTTTTTCCCAGTCACATGTCACAATTTTTTACATTCATCTTCAAAAATTTTGAGTTCCAAATTCTCTCACTTTTTCCTCTTTCCCCTCCATGAGATGGTAAGCAATTTGATATAGGTTGTACATGTACAATCATGCAAAACATATTTCTATATTAGTCACGTTGTGAAAAGAACATCCTCCCCAAAGCAAGCACCATGAAAAAATAAAATGAACAATGAGTACTTCCATCTGAAATCAGACTTCTCTGGAGGTAGATCATGTTTGTGTTTCATTATGAGTCCTTCATTATTGACTTGGATCATTACGTTGTTGAGAATAACTAAGTCAAAATGAAGTAGACCATTTTCCTTTGTATTATGTTTTGTTTTGTTTTATGGTTTCTCCCATTCATTTTAATTCTTCTATTCAACATGACTAAGGTGAAAATGTATTTAATAGGAATGTATGTTTACTATATAAGATTGTATGCCATCTCAGGGAGGAAGTGGAGAAGGAGGGGGGAAGGAGGGGAAGGAGGAGAAAAAATCTAAGATATGTGGAAGTGATTGTAGAACACTGAAAACAAAGAAAATAATTTTTTTTTTAAAAAAGAGAATAACTAAGTCATTCATAATTGGTCATCATACAATCTTGCTTTTACTGTGCATAAGGTTACATCAGTTACAACAAATGAAGAAGTTTTGAATGCTGTGGATAAATTCACTTACCTTGGTAGTGTACTTTCCAGGGATGTACACATTGACAATGAGGTTGATGCATGCATTGCCAGAGCTAGCTCAGTGTTTGGGAAGCTCCAAAGAAAGGTTTGGGAGAGAAGAGGTATTAGACCGACTTAAAGGTCTACAGAGCCATTGTGCTGACCTCATTGTTATATACCTGTGAAACGTGGAGTATCTACTAGCACCATGCCAGGAAACTGAATTGCTTCCATTTGAACTGTCTTAGGAAGATTCCGAGGATTGCCTGGCGGGATAAGGTACCAGACACTGAAGTCCTTGCTCAAGCTGAACTGCCAAGTATTCAAACTATGCTTCAGAAAGTGCAACTCCAATGGGCTGACCACGTTGTTCGAATACAAAATGTTCGCCTGCCAAAAAGACTATTTTATAGAGAACTCGCATGGGGCAGGTGATCAATGGTGGCCAGAAGAAGTGATACAAGGACACTCTCAAGGTCTCTCTCAAGAGCTTTGGATTTGACCGTGCAACATGGGAGACACTGGCACAGGACTGCTCAACATGGTGTGCCCACATAAGAAAAGATGCCGTACCCTTTGAGCAAAGAAGAACTGAGACAGCACAAAGTAAATGCAGGATGCGTAAATTTGGGATATCTATCCCACATATACAAATGGACTATCTGTGCCCAACTTGTGGTAGAGCATTCTGAGCTTGTATTGGTCTTATCAGCCAATCAGACACACTGAAACTTCACTTTACAAAGGTGATGTAACTTTGGTCCTCTTCGAAGACAAAGGACAACAACGAACCAACAACCAACTACTGTGTACAATATTGCTCTGATCCTGCTCACTTCACTTTGTATCAATTCATGTTTCTTCCAGGTTTTTCTGCAATCATCCTGTTTTCCACTTCTTATAGCTCAACAGTATTCCATTACATTCATATATCACAACTTGTTCAGCTGTTCCCCAACTGATGGGTATCCCCTCAATTTCCAATTCTTGGCCACCACAAAAAGAGCTGCTATATTTATTTTTGTATATATGGGTTCTGTTCCTCTTTCTTTTGGATCTCTTTGGGATACAGACCTAGTGGTATTGCTGAATCAAAGAGTATTCACAGTTTTTTAACTCTTTGGGTAGAATTCCAAATTACTCTCCAGAATAGTTGCATCAGTTCACAAATCCATCAAAATGTATTAATGTCCCACTTTTCTCACATCCCTTCTCACATTTATCATCTTGTTTTTCTGTTATATTGAGTAATCTGATAGGTGTGAGGTTGCACCTCAGAGTTGTTTTAATTTCCATCTCTCTAATCAATAGTGATTTAGAGTATTTTTTCCCATGTTACTACAGATAGCTGTGATTTCTTTATTTGAAAACTGCCTGCTTACATTTTTGACCATTTATCAATTGGGGAATGAGTTTATTTTTATAAATTTGACTCAGTTCTCTATTTATTTGAGAAATTAGGCCTTTACCAGAGAGACTTGCTGTAAAATTGTTTCCCAGATTTCTGCTTTCCTTCCAATCTTGATTGTGTTGCTCTTGTTTGTGCAAAACCTCTTTAATTTAATATGACCATTCAATATATTATATGTAATGTCAACATAATTATATATTATATTATAATATAATACTTTAATATAATAAAATTATTCACACTATTTGTAGTGCTTTTTATCTCCTGTTTGGTCATAAATTCTTCACTTCTCCATGGATCTGGCAAGTAAACTATCAAATGCTCCCCTAATTTGCTTATGGTATCACCCTTTATGTCATGTACCCATTTTGACCTTATCTTGGTATATGGCATAAGGTGCTGGTCTATAACTGGTTTCTACCATACTATTTTCCAGTTTTCCTAGCAGTTTTTGTCAAATATTGAATTTTTATCCCAAAGTCTTTGGATTTATCAAACACTAGATAGTCATCTACTACTGTATATTAATCACCTAATCTATTCCACTGATCTTAGCCAGTACGAGATTGCTTTTATAATTCTCACTTCATAATACAATTTGAAAACTAGTACAGCCGTATTCCGCTTTTGAATAGCTTTCATTGTGAGAAAAGTTTTCCTTGCCTGTCTCTGCCTCTCTTCAACATCTAATGATCCTAATTCTGACCACTTGAGATGAACAGAACATAGTGAATCTTATTTCCTTATGACAGCTGAGAACTTGACCACTGCTGCTATGTCCCTGAGTCTTCTCATCTCTAAGCTAAGTATCCCCATTTCTTCTGGTCAATCCCAACATTGCATGGACTCTATACCTTTCCCTATGCTGGTTGTCCTTTACTGGATTACCTTCAGATGATCAACATCTTTCTTAAAATGAGCAGCCGGAACAGAACGCAATCCTCTGAAAAGATATGGTCTGACCTGAGGAGAGTACAGAGAGACTACCATTTTTTTTTAAATTTCTGGAAGTTATGTCTCTTTGAATGACTGATCCAAAGAAGTTTATTTATTTATTTATTTGCTTTTATTTAGCTTCTCTTTCTATGACAAGGAAGTTGATAATTAAGTGGGTAGAAGAAAGATGACACATAGGAATTAAAGATAAGTACGAAGAAAATAACAACCAGCTTCCCCATAGGGATAGAATTCGATTTTCTTAGGCAGCAACACCTAAGGAAAGACCATTCCTTTACCTCCCAACCCAGAAGGGTGACAGATCCAGCCTCTATCTTCGCTTGTTTCTGAAGCTGCTGTTATGTGATGCTTCGTTACTTTCAGGACTTTTGAATTCTTTCTCAGTTAGATCCCAGGGAATCCATACCAAGTAGCAGACACTCTCTTATTCCCCATGAATACCATTATGGCACCTGTACTCCAAAGGTTGACCTATGAAGCGGCTCCTCCCTAGAGCACATCCTTCCTGAAATCTTTAATCGTATTTTAAAGTAGTAGCTTTCAGAGTCAGGGTCACACATTGAAAGGGTCCATAGAATGATTCCAAAGGGCCCTGAGTTCAACCAATCAGCGAGTGGAAAGATGGGTTGCATCCTACCCTGCCCACAGCACCAAAAAGCCAGTCATGTGGCTTGACTCCAACACAGCCACACTCTCCCTTCAACCATTTCCTCCAATTCTCTCCCACTTCACCCTCTCCTTGTCATTGTTCAGCCTCAGTCCTTCTGACTTAGAATCATTCCCTTAGGACAATTACAACCTGATTATTGCCTGAGCATCAACAGTAGCAGCAGCTGTACATGCACCATTGGGAAATTGTCTTTTCCTACTGTATACAACCCCAATGTCTGGATCACCTTGCAGTCTAGAGACAATAATTTTGGGACCCTATGTTCCTGAATTGTGACCAGTGAGGCAGAGCTTTCCTTTTTCATTTTGGAAGGAACAAAGTGATTCACACAATATAGACATGGAGAAATTGTGATCTATCTGCAGTAGAAGATACTGTTCCATTATCTTTCCTCCCCAAACTCAGCCTCCTTCTAAACACCATTTTTGTTTCTTTATTACCACCATGCTACTTGGTACCAAAGTCTAAAACCTCAGTCTCATTCTCAGCTTCTCACTTTTACTCACCTAAAATATTCAAGTAGATGCTAAATTTTGCTATTTATATGTCTACCACATTTCTCAAATACATCCTCTTCTGTCCACTCATGTGTCACCACTCTGGCTGGTAGGCTAGTATAATGTCTCCACTGGATTATTGTCCTAGCCTCCTATTCTGTCTTCCTGGCTAACATCTTTTACCTCCTACCTCTACAATGTATTCTCTACACAACTGCCCAACAGATTTTCCTTGAGTGTGAACCTATTTAATAAATTCCAGTGGTTCCCTATTAATTATTTGACTATCAAATAGAGCCCCTCTTACTGGCATTCAAAACATTTCACAATCGGGTCTCAACCTAATTCTCCAAAATATTAGACATTACTCTCTTTCTCACTACATCTCCACTTCCCATCCATCATCTCACAGGTACCTTGTTGAAAGAAGTTTTAACCCTTTGATTTCCAAAACTTCCCACCTGGGGCTAATTGTTGAATGCCTCACCTAGCTCACTACTTCAGGAGGGTCTAAATCATCCTTGACTCCATCCTCCTCAGCCAGGTTCTCACCAGCCATGCTTCATACCCTGCCCCCTCCTCACTAGTTCTGAAGCCAGGATCAACTCTGCTATTGCACTTGGAAGGGTTATGTCAATCATATCTCACTCAATTTTTCTGTAACTTTCTGGATGAACATGCCCCTCCCTAGCTACCCCTACACTATATAGAATGCCCACTCTGTGAAGGCAGCACTCTCTTTGCTTTCATATTTTGTCATCAACATTTAGCACAATGCTTTGTCCATAGTAAGCACTTAATAAATCCTTTCCCATTCATTCACTCATTGCCTCTCTCCATGGTCCCACCAAACTCACCTCCTTACTGTTCCTCATATTCATATAAAGATAAACTTAAAATATTTAAGTATGAATGGAAAATCTATGCCTGATGCCATCCACTAAGCAAAAGTACATAAAGAAATAGTAACTGATTCATATTGAAAATATTCTGCTGCTTTGAAATCCAAGGCAATTCATTTTTGGTGGGTTTTTTTATTGTAAATGAAGAATATCTACACACAGAAAAACAGGGCTTGTTAAAAAGTATTATGTTCCTTGATTGTGATGGCCTATTATTTGATTAAAGTGAGACCCCAAAGAGGATGAATAATGAATCCTGTCAAGAGATCTGATCCATTCAAAACTGCATTATTTGAAATTATAATTATGTAAAATGTGATCATTTGTTCCAGCCCAATGGAAACATGTTCAAATCCCATGACAATTTCATGGGATTCATTATTCCCACTAATCAGGATATAGATGTAGTATATTCTGTCTCTTTCAGTTAAAAACTATCTTTTAAAAAAGACATTCACTTGCTTGACTAAGTACATTGACTAAATAACTCGAATAATTAACCACTGACGTATTGAGAGAACTGGTCAGTGAGGACTCAACTGTTTTTAATCCAAGTGACTATATGAAACTTTGGGAGCCACTTTCCAATGATGGCTTTAGTTCTATGTGATGATGACAAAGCTTCTAACTAGCTATGTAGATAAAAGAACTGATGACTCAGGAGTGGTGGATCTAGAACTCAGTGTACATATGAAAGGTTGGATTCACCCATGTCTTAATCTCTTCTCTGATGGCTTTCAAGTAAGGAGAATTGTTTTGAATGAACTTTTCCTCATATGTTTGTCATGTGTACCTGAGAATATGGTCACTCTGTTGTATGTGTGTGTTTGCTTGTGTGTGTATGTACATTTATTCTTTCTTTAGGTTAATTAGTATTTTGACATGGCAGTGAGTGGACAGCCATAATTTTAGGAGATCTTAACATTTTATCATAGATCCCACTAGAACCACCGGCAGAAGCAGCTAGCACAGGACCTGAGTAACCTTCTTGACCCAATCTAATAGTGAATTTTCTATCAGTGGAGACAGTAGACTGAGAGGGAAGACAGCCCTATTGATAAAAGGAATGCCATGAAGAAGCATACTTGTGCAAACACCACAAAGGGAAAAACTGACTCCCAGAGGTAGGAGTCATGAGGCATCCTTTGACCTCTTAAATCATCAGGGCATTATATAAATTGTAAGTTGATTCTTTATATATTGGAGATATGAGACCTTTATCTGAGAAACTGTGTATAAATTCTGTAAACCGGCCCCCCCCCCCCGCAATTTCTTGCTTTCCTTCTGATCTTGGCTACATGCTTTATTTTTACAAAACTTTTAAATTTAATGTAATCAGATATATCCATTGCATACCTAACTTTGCTCTCTATTTATTGTTTCTTCATAAATAGTTCACCTATCCATAAATCTGGTGAGTAATATGTTTTATGTTCTTCTAATTTTCTTGTAATATCTCTCTTTATATTTAGGTCATGTATTTATTTTGATCTTATCTTGGTAAATGGTGTAAGAAATTGGTCTATGCCCAGTTTCTGCCATATTGTTTTTCAATTTCCAAAAAATGGATTCTTACTTAAAATCTTATCTTTACGCTTGTCAAATGAAAGGTTGTTATATTTATTTGCTGCTGCAAACTGTTTATCTACTCTCTTGCATTGATCTATTTGTCTATTTCTTAGCCAGTAACAGATAGTTTTGATAATCACTACCTTATAATATAGTTTGATATCTGGTATTGCTCAAACGCATTGTGTTCCAAAATGTTTACAGCAGCTTCCTTTGTGGTAGCAAAGAAAAGGACATTTAGGGGATGCCCTTCATGCATATGACTGCAATGGAATATTATTGTGTTATAACAAATGATAAGCATTCAAAGATCTTAGAAAAACATGGAAAGACTTGTTTGAAATAATGAAGAGCAAACTGACCAGAACTGAGATAACATTGTATACAATAATAGCAATATTGGTTTAAGAATGACTTTGAGTGAATAAGTCATTTTAACTATTATAAATACCCAAATTAACTATAAAGGACATACATAAAAAGACACCATTTGCATCCAGAGGAAGAACTGATAAATAGAAGTATTTGTGTCTAATGGTGGCCAAATCTAGGATTGGGGAGGAGAGAAAAAAAGAAATTTACATAACAACTTTGTTTATTTAAAAGTAATAATAAACTGTACATAATAGATTTACAGTTTCATGTGCAATCATTTTTTTATTATACTGTGTTGTGGAAATGTTTGTTTTATTCCATAAATTAAAGATAAAATAAATTTAAACTTTTTTTAAAAATTGAGTAAATGCTCACAGACTGGGGATGCATGCTTAGAACTTAAAAAAAATATTTTTTAACCTATAATCCAGAAAGTTTGGACATCACTTTCTTACATGCTCAAAACTTAATGATTCTATATCTTATTCCCTCAGAGCCCTGCTTTCTACTAGGGCTTATCTGATCAATTATTTGGAGCTAAGATATTAATGACCAATAATATCTTACTGTATTTTCCTTCCTGAATGATCTTTGCATATTGCAATAGCTTTTAGTGCCTTACCCCAGAGGAATGAGTAATGGAAAGAATTTTAGATCCATGAGGGAGATCATTTAAATTAAGAACAAATGATAACTATGCTTAATATTATTTGCAGAAGGAGAGTCACAATCTTTGCACTGCTCACCTCCCAAGGATGTTGTGAGAAGTCAGGTGAGGACTCACCTCAAAGTGCCACAGAGATGTGAATTATTAGAGAAAGTTTGGCCTTATTAAGCAATGCTTACAAGCCAACCCCTTCCTTGACTTCTGTGAGGAGACCTGGGCCTTGTGCCCAGCTGGCAGCATGAACCATGAGAAGGCTTGTGAGGAGCAGCTGGAAACTTTCTGTTTGTTTTGAAATATCTGCTTTGGGTTTTCTGCGTGGGCCAGGCTTGCATGTCAAAGGAAGGTTTTTGATGAATGTCAAAGTTTAAGCAATAACCTTACGATTTGTATCTCAACATTGGCAGTCCTTTCTTAAAGCTGGATTAACAGAAATTTGACTGCTGGAGTAGAGCTTTACTGATTCCCTTTTGGATTTTGCCTTCTTAGTGAAGAGAACCTTGTTTTGGGGTCACAGGGGAGAATAGCAGAGATCATGAGACTGTAACAGAGACATTTTAGTTCAGCCCCTCATTTTGTGGGGGAAGGAAGAAACAACGAGTCCAAATGACTTACTCACTGTCATTACCAAATGTGAGATCTGAACACAGGGCTGATGCTCTTTCCATGGTACCATGAGATCGATCACAGGGAGCCATCTTCATTCATCCAGATCCATGTTTGGCCACTGCATTCAGATGACTCCAGAGGAGAAAGTGAGGCTGATGACCTTGCACAGCCCTCCCTCACTTAAATCCAATTCATGTGCAAGTCATGACATCACCTCCCTGATGTTATGGTCCTCTTTGAGAAGGAAGGACAAACAGCAGAAACAACCCATGACATCAATCACAAATTACCAGATTGTTTCTTGGAAATTAGAGAATAAGACTAGCCCTGTGGTGGGAAACAGTTTTCTTTGGTGGCTCTCAATCTTTTCTTCTATGTCTTCCATTCAACATTCTCTACTCCTGCAGGTACTGGATTCCCTCATGGGAAAGAAGGGAGGGGAAAAAAAGCATTTGGAGCCAGTGCCAAGATGTCAACCCCACCCTCCCTCTGTGCCATTGTTTTTACCACAGTCACAAAGGAGTTCTACGATTCTACCAAGCTCAGACATTTCAACAACATTATTGTTCAGAATGACTTAGCAAAATGGTACCAACCAACACCACTTTCATTGGGACAACAGAGGAGAGTCCTTTCTCATCAGCTTACCTTTAAAGATAATGTTTATTGTGTGGAGGATATAAGATAACATCTGACTAGAGGGTGGAGGAGAAGTAGGGAGAAATGGCAGGTCAGTTTTAACTTCATATAAATAAACAGCAGTTTTTGACATGCTCAGATTACTTTAAAATGAAGCCACTCGGTTTGACATGAAGACATCTGGCTTGCCCCTACCATGGGTAGCGACAGTTTCTTTCCATTGGCTTAGTAGCCTGAATCGATTGTCTTTAAAACTAAGAGAGTGAGATGGTGAATCTTTTTCCCCCATGATGTTCAGAAAGGTTGAAGATTCAAGTTTACTCACAGTATGAGTATCATGAACTGAGCTGGTTAAGTGAGACGGGATACCATCCATTCCCCCAAGAAGTGGATTTAAGTTTGGGATTTTATTTTGGTCTGTTTCATGTGTCCTTTTTGGTTCTGGGCACAGATGGTGGAATTCCCATTGGACCTGGGAACCAGAGCTGTGGTTACTGTGGAGGTAGGATTCCAGGTTAAATGTGTAGCCATCCAGCCCAGAGGAGCATAGTAGGATTGTGCCATATAGAAAAAGAACAAAGTCCTGAACTTAAACCCCTCTCCTCTGCCCCAGAGTATGAGGTACTAAAGAGAGAATTGAATGTAGAGAGAGAACAGTGTCATGGAAGCCAAGGGAGGAGAGAAACCATGGGAAGAGGGGGCGTTTGTCTGTCAGAAGTTGAAAAAGACTTAAGAAAAAAAGCACCTAGATTTAAGGAAATAAATATACTACCTAAGGAAGCAGTGGGATATAGAACCTCATTTAACAGTCTGCAAGCAAAGGCTTAATGACTAGTTGTTAGATGTGTGTATGTGTGTGTTTGGGGCAGGGATTTCCTTTGGATATGGCTTCCCTTCTAACTGTGGTTCACTGAAAAGGGAGAGAGATGCAAGAGAGTAGTTTGAGGGGATGACAAGATCAAGAAAAGTGTGTTGGGTTGTTGATGGGTTTTGTTTGTTTGTTTAAGATGATTGAGATCAAGATACAGAGTTGTGGGCAGTAGGAAAGGAGCCAGTAAGTAAAAAGTGATTAATAATAAGAGCCAGAGAGCCAATGACAAGAAAGGTAAGCTCCCAGAGGAGACAGGAAAGGATGAGAGAAGGACCTAGGTAAAAGAGTTGCCTTTGGCAATGAGAAAAGTCACTTCATTCTCAAAGACTAGAAATAAGGAGTAGAGAAGTAGGGTAGAGTCAAAGAAAATTATTTTGTTGTGTGGTGTAGGGATGAAAAAGGCATATGGAATGGAAATCCTTCATTTTCCTCGGTAAAGTAAGAAGCAAAAACTTCATCTGAGAGGGAGAGGAAAGAGGGGAAGTGGTGTGACACAGGTTCTTCATAGAGAAAAAATCTGGAACAGCTGCAACTGGTACTATAATGAAGGCAAGAAAGAATGAAAGACTTGTCAGGTAGCAAAAAGGGTCTTGGTGAGATTGGATAATATGAATTTGTAGTGGACCAAGTTAGACAAGTTCCCTTGATTTTCGTCAGTGGTATTCTGCAGCATCAGAATAGGAGCAGAGAATGCTTGTGGTACAATTACCACAGACCTGAGATTTGGCAGACTTTGAGTGGTCATTGGCCAATGGTGCAAATGACCGGAGGGCCAGTAGAATATATAATTGAACTAGTCTTCTCTAAGGTCACAATGGGGAAGGGAAGCCAAGTCAAAGATGGCTGGACAGAATGAACCTTTCAGGTCTTTCATCCTAGCCTTTAACTGATTAATGCAAGAGTTCTTATATTTTTTTGTGTCATGAAACTGTCTAGCAGTTTAGGAAAGCCTCTGGTCCCCTTATTTTCAAAAGCATGAAATAAAATGTACAGGAATACAAAGGAAACCAATTATATTAAAATATAGTTATTACATGTCATATGTACATACATACATACATATATATATATATATATATACTGGCAGTGTCAAATGGTACATTAGAAACTAATACAAACATGAAAGAAGAGACATTACCATCAGCTTGCCTCCTGCGCCCTAAGAACCAGGAGATCTTTCCATCTGACTTGCAGCTGCAATTCCCATACAACTGTCTCCCCCTGACCTCCCTGACACCAGGGATTCTCTGACTTTCATATTTGTATCCCCAGTGTTTAGCATAGCTCTCCACACTAAGTGCTTAATTATTGTTTCAGTTATTAATTCATTCCCCAGGTTTACAGGATATCCTTGTTTACATGATAAATTATTGCAATGTAGAAGAATTATTCTGTTGAAAGTCTAAATATTCTGTCTACACGATTCACCCCTCCCCATTTTTTGTCTTTGACCTAAAGCCTTCAATGTACTAGTTTTGTCAACAGAAAATACCTTAATTAAATCTTTCTTTGTTTGTGTTAGCACCATCCGTGCTGGCACACAGCACCTTTGCTCATAAACAAACAATTTTCAGTTGCTAAGATTAATTTTTATTTCCAAGTTAGTAAAGTAGCTCCCTTCTCGTATCTCTCTCTCTCTCTCTCTGTTTCTGTTTCTCTCCTTCTGTCTTTGTCTTTCCGTCTCTCTCCCTGTCTCTCTCTCACTCTGTCTGTCTCTCTCTGTCTTTGTCTCTCCCTCTCTCCCTGCAAGAAACTTTGGACTTGGGCTGCCATTAGTTTTAAAATATTGTTGTTCACACATTAAAGCTGCTAGTCTATTTCTCCAAAATGCATGTAGCTTGGCTTATGCATTAGTATGATCACAGTATGTCACATAAACATATGTAACACAAGAGTATAAGTTTCCTAAAGCTCAGTTCTGATCATTTCACTCTCCTAATGAAATAAACTCCAGGGAATAGGGAAGTAGATCATAAAGTTAAGAAGACTGAGGATTGGTAATAATTGAGAGAACACCAACAGGTACTTTGGGGTCCCCTAACAAAGGCAAGAGCTAGAATGGAAAAAGAGGGCAGGCAGAATGGGCCTTGAACTCTTTTGAGGAGGTTCCTAGACTCAAGAGAGTTTGCTAGCAGAGTTTGTACTGATAAGATGTTGCTGTGTTGGCAGACAAGGCCTTGTAAACCTCAGTGTAACCCATCCTGAAGATTTACCAATGGAGTCAAAAATCACAGAAGGTTTAACAGTGGATCCCAGCAATAATGTGGAGATGGCTTGAATTGTGGTTGTTCTGTTGTTTTCAGACTCTTCGTGACCCCATTTCAGGTTTTCTTTGCAAAAATGCTGGTCTGGTTGCCATTTCCTTCTCCAGTTCATTTTTCAGATGAGGAAACTGAGGCAAACAGAGTTAAGTGACTTGCTTAGGTCTGAGACCAAATTTGAACTCAGAAAGATGAATCTTCCTGATGTCAGTCCTGGTCCTCTACCCACTGTGCCACCTAACTGCCAGAACTAGATTCCACCAAACAGATCTAAATTCCAGATGAGCCTCGATAATATATCATAGGGTGTCCCACTGACTCTTCCCCCAACACTAATGGGATTGGCAGCAGCGAGGTGTCACTGTAAATAGAGAGCCAGCCTGGAGTCAGGTAGACCTGAGTTCAAATTTAACCTCAGACACTAGCTGTGTGACCCTGGACAAGTCACTTGACCTTTGCCTCAATTTCCTCACATATAAAATGGGGATAATATCATCTAACCTCCTAGGGTTGTTGTAGGGATCAAATGAAATAATCATTGTAAACACTTTTTAGAGTGCCGGGCACAGAGTAGCCACTATATAAATATTAATTAGTTATTATTGTTATTAATTAGGTTAAGATGTGGAGACTTAAATAGAATCTTTTCTTTTTGACTGACATGTCTCCTCACCTAAGTTTTAAAAACTTAGGAAGATCTGAAGTGACATTATGCGTCTGTGAGACTTACTTTGTACATCATGGGTACAGAAGAATACTGAACACAGAAACAGTCAAATATATAATCAAGGAAAACATGGTTTATAAAGTTTCAGGAGGAACAGTATTGGCCCCCATACACCTTCCTGAGTAAGCATGGTTTCAACTCCATTCCCCTCTATCCAGAGAGTCATTTGAGAGACAAACTCATCCTTTACCACAATGGTGGACTTGGCTTGGGGAATTCTTGATGTGGCTTGGGTCAAAAGAAATCCATTGTTCACACATCACCGGACACAGCACATCCATCTTGAAGATAACGGCTCTTATCTTTTTTCCAATTTAATCATCTTCCTCTGTTGAGCAGAATTTCCCTACATGGTCCCCTTTTCCTATTTGGGAAAATATGTTATAGTCATATGTTCACATATAGCTAGGTTCCATAGACCTATAGACCTATAGGTCCATATGTTATAGTCTTGTGTTCACATACAGTTATAACATATAGTCAATATGTTATAATCACATGTTTACATATAGTCATGTTCATATAGGCATATAAGTCTATGTGCTATAGCTGTATGTTCACATGTAGTTATATGTTCACATGTAGTTATACATTCATATCCTATGTAGATCTATATGTTATAGTCATGTGTTCACATATAGCTGTGTTTGTATAGTCATGTAGGTTCTTATATAGTCATGTGTTCATATAGTCCATATATTATAGTCAATGGGGGCCATTGAAGAAAATGCTTGCATTTAAATTCTCAGGGGGTGGTCTGAACTGCTTTTGCTTTATGTAGCTACAAAGGCAAAAAGAATATTTTCGCCATTGTCATCACATCTTTGTGAGTTTGCTTATTTCGTTCTTTTCAAAACTCCAACATTTCAAGGGGTTGGACCAGATGGTGAAAGGAAGGGCTGCAGGGCTCTGAGTCATATTTTTGAAGGTGTTTCTTTGAAACAGAATATTTATCCGAAGGCATACTAGCTCACACACAAGGGAGTGGAGACTTTGAGGACTTCAGAAGGCCAGAACTAAGACAGACGGAATGAGCACCACAGGAAAAGTAAGCAAAATATTTATGTATCTTCATCACCAGCCAGGGAGATGAGTAACTCCGCAACCTTCCAGCATCTAAATTATTTATTTAGGGAAGTAAATTTTCAGGAGAAGAGAGGTTTGCCAAGAAAGGCAAACACAGCATATATGTGATATGATATGATATGACATGATATATCATATTATATACTATTATAATGTTATATGTGTTTTATATATACACACATATATACATACACATATATGACAGAACTTGGCATTGCTACAAGATGAAAATGGAAACTTTAGAGAATGACCTTGGGGAAGGTGGTTTTTCCTCTAGAACTTTGGCAGTGACTGAGGGAACAAGCTTTCAGCTGTTTTCACTAGAATGTCAACATCTTCTGCTCTGACTGTTACATTTTGATACAGTTAAGTGATGGAATGCGAAAAGTAGAGATCAAATCTATAACAGCACCAAAAGACTGGGAGTGCCCATTGTTACTTAAGAATATGATTTTTGTCAATTGCTTATGTAAGGATAAGAAGTAAGGATAGCTCTCATTAAAGACTTGTTTATGTGGGCAAAAATAATAGCTGAGTCTGGATAGAGAAGTTCTTAAACTTTTCTGTGTATCGTGGACACTTTAACTGTTCAAGAACTTCTCAAAATGATGTTTTAAAATGTATAATGTATGGTATATGTTACATATGTGTAATGTATGTTATGTGATATTTTTAAATGCACAACATAAAAATGCAAAGAATAGCAAAGGAAACCAATTAGATTGAATACAATTATTGAAATATAAAATAAACAAATAAATACACCATGATTACAGATGCCCAAATTGAGAACCATTGGTAGAGTTTTAAAGTTTACAAAGCTTTCTTGGACATTAAATATAGTTCTAAAACTGACCATGTCAAGCCAATAGAGAAAGTTCTATTTATCTCACTTCACAGGTGTGCAGCTCAGGGAGTTTAAGTGACTTTTCTAAAGCAAGATTGGATGTTTTTTCTACCATCCTATACTGCTGCTTGCATATTTCTTATAATTGAAGAAAAAGGTGCTGAAAATTCTTTAAATATCAGAGATTGGGTCCAGTTTAAGATTTACTTCATTTGGTAAAATGACTCAAAGAGGTCTAGAATATAAACATACCCCAAAGGATCTAATAATTTTGTGTGCATTAGTTTATAACACCATTTTTATCACCAAAGCTATAATTAAAGCACAATCAGCATAATTAAATTATTTTCTCATTTTGACATGGATCTATTATTTGCCAAAGTAACTTTTATTTCTTCAAGAATGCTTTTTATGTTATAGATGATGTTTGAAATTCAGACATATTGGCAAATATAATCCTAACCTTAGGGTCTGAAATGTTGATAATGGCTTTAAATGTACTGGGAGCATCTGAATTTGGTTAATTTTGAGACAAGCTGTTTCATGTAAAGATTAAATGAATCTGGCGACTGCACCCTTAACTCCTACGCTAACTTTCATGAGTTAACTGAAGATGTTCTGAATTCCATTTTTCTGTGAATGAATGATTAACATGAAGTCCATGGACTTGTGAGCAGATCTCGTGATGGCCCTTAAAGCTCACGTAATCTTAAACGTTGGTCACTTGTGCCCAAGGTTACATAAAAACCAATGAGACATGTTTTCCCAGAGCACAGGTGATAAGGTTCCCCTGCTTCCAGGAGAGGCATTCTGGGCTTTAGCTCCCTAGGGACCAGCACAGAAAGCAAACCATGGTGACTGCTGAGACTTTCTCCCATGAGGAATATTTATGTGAATCCTTAAGATGCCCATTTTTTCCACATTTTGCTATCTCCCACATGTAGATGGTTCACAACCTTTGTTTTCTCCTTCCACTCTCATTCCTTTGGGAAATTTCCTTCCAGGGGCTCTCAATTATGAAGGATTGTTTTTCTTTGTTTTTGTTCATTCATTTGTCTTTGCAGCCCAAAATTTCCTGGTAGCTCCCTTCCCTATAAAAACTAGTTCTAAAGGACACTAAAATTGGGCTTAAGGATTCGTTAGGACACCTACAATTTCCCCCTATATTTTTCCAAGAATGTATCTTCTTGTGGTCACTCAGCACAACTTGTCTCTTTATGAATGTCTTACCGCATACCTTTCATGGGAACAAATATCACTTATGGCAGGAAGAGACCAGGGGGAAAGTTGGAGGAGGCCTTATTTAAGTGGATGGGGTGGGGGGAGGGGAGGGTTGAAGAAGTAGAAAAAAATCGATGAAATTGAGGACCAGGGATTTAGACTTCTACCAGCGCTACTCAGCCCACCATCTCAAGGACAAGGAAGGAGAATTAATATCAGCCAGGTTGCACCAGATTCTTGCTTCAAAATAGTGTGAAAATCATCATTTTCCTCCAAGAGCCTATGCCAGGGGCACTTCCCACACTCGACCAGGCTGGCCTTGGAAGAATTCCAAAGTAGACAAAGCAGATGAGACTCCTGTAACCATTTCTCTCACATTGCTGACCTTATGCACCCAAAGGAGTAACCCATCTAGGTCACCCTATACTACGCAATGTTCCAGGGTGCAAAAATAGCCATCAAGAATTTGCAATAGAAAACCTAGTTCCTCCGAGGCTGCTGACCTTAACTGGGAGCTAGGAGGCAAGAAAACTGATTGAGTGAATTCACTGCACTCACTCCACTGTCTTGGGACTTCTCTGACTTTTCCCCAAGGGTCCAAGAAGCTCGTTTTGATGATGCAAGATCCTGTCAGCCTTGGGATTCCACCTCACTATCATCCTCTGTCCCTCTTATTAGGGAGTAGAGCTATGAACTTCTAGCCTTCCATTTAAATTTAAGAGGGTGGTACAGTTCCGAACATTTCTTCATTTCTCACCTAGCTGCACTATCTTTGAACTTCTCTTGACTTTTCCACTACGCCCCAATCTCAGGGACTTTTCCAGCTCACCCCACCCAACTTGCTTTTCAGCTCCTTTTATATGTTTTCTTCCCTCCCACCCCAGGCTCCAGACACTGTCTTTCTTTCTTTCTTATTTCTATCCCTAGTATTTACCACAACACTGGGCACACAGTAGGCACTTAAATGCTTATTGACTGGCCAACTCTAAAACGTGAGTGACCGAAGGTCAGAATTTGCATTTTAAAAAGTAGTTTCCACTTAACCCAGTTGAATCCCTAATTGGTGAAATACTATTTCAGGTAATAGGACACAAAAAAAGGAGAAAATACTGACTCTGTGGGGACAAAGGGTGGAGGTGGCCAACTGGAAAACCAATCCCCCCTGGGAGTCAGCTCATGCTTCTTTTCCTCTAACACATTTCTGATTTGTGTAATCTCTTCTTTACTCTACTTCTGCACCCAGAATTTCACTGAAATCTACAAGTTCATTTTTCTTTTCTTCCAATGCTTTTCTTGACAATGTCTCCAGTCTTCAGAAGGACAGGTATTTCTACAAATGTAGTAGTTTTTCAACTTAAATTTGCAAATGCATGGGAAAAGTCCTGATCTTAGAGAAGATTAGATGAATAGCCCACCCTCATAGAATGCTTCTTTTACAATTTTTATAATGTTTTTTTAAATTTTAGATTTATGAAATAAAACAAGCATTTCCATAACATAGTATAAGAAAAAAAAGATGTGCATAAAACCACTAATCTATTATGGACAACTTGCTGTTCTTTTAAACTATGTAATAAAGTTATTATATAAATTTCTTTTTTTTTCCTTTTTTCTTCCCCCCTCCCCAGAAATGGTTATATTAGACACAAATGTGTGTATATGTATGTTCATGGTTATATATATATATATATATATGCATACACACTCACACACATATGTAAAATCATTCTATACAAACTTCTATTTACTGGTTCTTTCTCTGGATGCAGATAGCTCGTATCATCCTCCGTAAGTCATTTGTAGTTAATTTGGGTATTTATAATAGTCAAAATGACTTAGTCACTCAAAGTTCTTAAAGCAATATTGCTGTTACTATACACAACTTTCTCTGGTTTTGCTCATTTCATTCTTTGCTTTGTACAAGGCTATCCATGCCTTTCTAAGATCATTATAGCACAGCAGGATTTCATCACAGCCACATACCACAACTTGTTCAGCCATGCCCTTCTTGCAGTAGAGTTTCCCATGCTTCTGTTAGATACCAAGGTTTATGGGTTCATTTGTCACATAAATATGTCCTTGTTCTCTCTCCAGGTGATGAAATGCAAAGCTGCCGTGTTGTGGGATGTGAAGCAACCCTTTTCCGTTGAGGAGGTGGAAGTTGCCCCACCAAAAGCCTATGAAGTTCGAATTAAGGTACTCACGTTCCTAATGTGGCCTTTTTTTTTTTCTTAAGGAAGGCCTGAGATTTATTTCTTATGGGGAACTGTCAAAGAGGAAACTCTTCAAATGCAGATCAACACTTGTTCTGCAACCTAGAGACTTAGAGTTGCCTGGCAGCATTAATTAGTTCAGTGACCTGCCCTGACTCAAATAGTCAATATGGGTCAAAGGTGGGACTTGACTCCAAGTCATTCATATGTGTGTGTATACACATATATGTATATATGTATGTATATATGCATGTATTTGTATATGTGTGTATATATGTATATGTAAAAATTTATTTTCAGTTTTCAACATTCATTTCCACAAGATTTTAAATTCCAAATTTTCTCTCCATCTCTCCCCACCCTCCACTCCAGGACAGCATGCACTCCATCTACCCCTTTCCCCAATCTGCCCTCCTTTCCATCACCTCCCCCTTCTCCCATCCTCTTCCCTTCTATTTTCCTATAGGGCAAGATAGATTTCTATACTCCGCTGCCTGTACGTCTTATTTCTCAGTTGCGTGCAAAAACAATTTGACTCCAAGTCTTGTGATATTTTATCAGTGAACACTTAAGTTAACACCCTTTTAAACACTTACTCTGTCTATAATCCCATGATGATAAGAGGTGACGGTTGTTTTCACTGTATATTGCTCAAGTCGAAAATTCAAGGAAATGTCTGAAGATGATAAAGTCTTCCAAATGTTTGTCTCTCTCTGTCTATCTCTGTCTTTCTCTGTCTCTCTATATCTGTCTCTCTCTGTCTCTCTCTCTCTGTCTCTCTCTCTGTCTCTGTCTCTCTCTCCTCCCTTTCATAGTTTGTTGATATTTGTTGTTTCCATTTCCTCATCTCCTTCCTATTGCAGCTCTTCACACTCTGACTCCAGTACAGTACCAATGGTCTTTTAAAAAAAACACTTTGTTTTTCAATATTAATCTTCTATTTTCAAATAGATTTCATTAATGTTGTTTGTTTCTACAACACCTTCATTTCTCCTGTATCCCTTTCTTCACTGTACAAGAGAGCTTTCTTATTGCAAAGAATTTTTAAAACTAGCAAGAGAAAATACTTAGCAGAACAGATTCATCTTTGAAAAAAATTCAATCTTACATGCAATGTTCTACATTCAGGGAGCCCCTATCTCTGCAAAGTAGTTGGGGATAGGAGGGAGATGTTTTTCATATCTCTTTTCGCCAAACTTTTCTTTATGATTTTGTCATATTAATTTTCTGTTATTCAAAGGTAGTTAGTCTCTTTATTAATAAATCGAATTGTTGTTTCTGGTCCCTAGTCTTTGTGACTTCTCAGTAGTATTTGATACTGCTGACCACCTCTACATTCTGGATACATTCTCACTTCCTGGGTTTTCCTGATTATTGCTTCCTCCTGATTCCCCTGCAACAGCTCCTGCTCGGTCTTCTGGGGAAGTTCATTACCCATTCTCACTCTGGATCTAGGAGCTCTACTCTATCATAACTCTACCCTAGGACCTGTTCCCTCCTTTCTCTACAACAACCTCACTCTGTGACTTCATCACCTCCTGTGTGTTCAGTTATCATCTATTCACAAATCTGTATGCAAATCACGTGAAAACTCATTTACTGTACTCACTCTCATTTCACGTCTGAGCTCCATTGGACGTCTCTGCATTTGGATATCACATTAACCTCTGAAATTCAACATGTCCGAATCTAAATCCAAATCTATTATCTCCCCCCATCCCAATACCATCCCTCCTCTTAATGTGTCTTTTTCTATCAAGGACCACCTTCCTTCCAGTCATTCAAAGGTGCAAACTCAAAGACATGCACATTCCTCCCTTTTCCTTATCCCCTATGAACAAGCCTCAATTTTTCCTCAATAACATCCCTCAAAATCGTTCCCTTCTCTCCTTTTGCATGCACCACATCATTATTCAGGCTTTTTTCACCTCCTTCTTGGACTATTCTTATAGTTTCATTATAGAGACAGTTTCTCCCTTGTCTTGTTCATCCACCAAACAGGTGCTGAATTTACATTTCTGCAGTCTGACTATATCACTGTCTTGAAGAAGTTTTAGCCTTTATGATAAAATATAGCATTCTTCTGATTGACATTTAAATTTCTTCACAATTTGGTTCCAAACAATCAATCCAGATTGATTTTCCATTGTTATCTTTAATATGTTCCAGCCAGAGTGACATACTTTCTGTCCTCTTTACATAATATTACATCTCCACCATGTATTAGCACAGGACCTAGATCTGAAATACCCTCCTTCCTCATCTCCTCCTCTTGGAATCTTAAGCCCCCTTCAAGATTCAGCTCAAGTACTACCTTTCCTGATCACCCCTCCCCAGTTAATGCTGGCCTTTCCATCACCTTCAATATTTTATATTCACTTAGTGTTTTGTTTTTACTCATTTATATTTACTCATTTCCTCTCAGTGGAGTGTAAGCTCCTTGAGACCAGGGACAGTTTGGTTTTATTTTTATATCCCTAGTACTTGGCATTTTGTCTTGCATACCTAAATAAATTCTTATTGAATTGAATTAGAATTTATAAAATAATAAAATAAATTTGCCCTTATAATTAAAGATATTTGCATTTTTACAGTAAAAAGAAATTGAAATACAATCATATGAATTTATACTATTTTTCTCATAAATAAATTATTTCAGAATCCTGTGAGTCTTGAGTAATGACCAATTTCCTAAAAGCTTTTCTTATTTCCTTTCCTGGCCACTTCCCAGGTTCATTCTCCAATAATCGAATCCAAGTCCTTTGAATTTTCTCTAGTGTTTAGAATCACTGTATATTACAATTTAACTTTTTTGTTACCTTAAAACAATGTTTGAGGTCAAAGAATCTTTTGTAACTTGCCAGTTTTGTGACAAACAGCTCCTCATGCCTAGCACTGGAATAAGTGATACTTGTAGGAACTTCTAGGAAAAGCTTACTTTCCTCTGACCTATCTCTTGAGATAACTCCAAGGGAAAATATTTTGTGAGATGTAAAAAGCTAAAAACTTCCAAATCATGTAGACCTTTGGTGAGAAGACCACACCTGGTTTGGTTCTTTCATCTGAGCACAGCATGTCACTTCATATGCTATGTCACCAACCAGCTGGGTCATACTGCCTCATGATGAAAGCTCCCTCAGGACCAGACCCTTATACTTTGCAACACACCCAACACAATGGAAAGCACTGATATATATCATAATAAAGGCATCATATTTAAATATAAACTGCATTTCATTTAAGAGTGATCTAAGTCATCCCTTCCTGCTATGTCCAAGATGTCCTGTTACCCCCAGGATTCAGTCTTCTTTCTCTTTCCATGTAGATCTTGGCCACAGGAATCTGTCGTACAGATGAACATGTCATCAGTGGAGCAATAAGTACTAAGTTTCCAGTAATTGTGGGACATGAAGCAAGTGGGATTGTAGAGAGTATTGGAGAAGGGGTAACGACAGTGAAACCAGGTGAGGCAAGGGTCTTTAATCAAGGCCTATGAATTTGTTTTTCAAAAATGATTTTTATAACTATATTTCTTTTCTTTTCTTCTTAATTTATGGAATAAAACAAGCCTTTCCCTAATATAGTATGGTTTAAAAGGGTTGCACATCAAACTGAATTTCAGTATAATTGGTTTCCTTCATAATCCTATATGTATTTTATTTTATGCACTTTAAAATATTACTCTGAGAAGAGATCCATGGGCTTTATCAGACTACTCAAGAGATCCAAGATAGATAAAAAGATTAAGAGCCTTCTGAGGTAGAGGAATATTGAGAAAGGCAACTACTCAAATGTCAGAGCAAGAAAAGTTAATATAATACATCTTTCCTCAGCCCATAAACCTGAGGCACACTCTCTCATGAATAGACACAGTGCTGTCCATGGTAAAAGAAGGCTCTATATATAATGCAGATAGATAGATAGATAGATAGATAGATAGATAGATAGATAGATAGATAGATAGATAGATAGATATAATATCAATGAGGCACATATATAGGATGCACACTTGACAAAGTCAGTTCTTAACTCTTGACACTGTAGGACCTGGAAGGCCTTTCTTCATGGTCCTCATACACTTCCTTTTGGGTTCTTACCTTTATTGGGCAGATAATTTGGCTTGGTTTTCAGGCACTTGTTTTCATCTTGCTCCTACTTTTTTTTCTGCTGATGGGGTCACAATCCTTGAAACTGTTCCCTCCCTACCCCACCTAGGTGACTATATTCCTATATCCACTTCTGTCGAGAACGTATGTCTCCTCAGAGACAGACTCAGACAATTCTCTTTCTTCTTTTTCCTCCACCCACTAGTATCTACTCCTTAAGCAACTTCTGGCTAAGGAGAAGGAAGGAAGGAAGGAAGGAAGGAAGGAAGGAAGGAAGGAAGGAAGGAAGGAAGGAAGGAAGGAAGGAAGGAAGGAAGGAGAGAGGGAGGGAGAGAGGGAGGGAGGGAGGGAAGGAAGGAAGAGAGAAAGGAAAAGAGGGAAGAAGGAAGGAAAGCAAAGGGAAGGAACAAGGAAGGAATGGGGGGAGAGAGGAGAAGAGGAGAGGGTGAAAGGGAGTAATCATTTGTTAAGCACTTACTATGTACCAGGATCTGTGATTAGTGCTTTGCAAATATTATCTCATTGGATCCTTGAGGGGTAGAGTCTATTATTATCCATTTTAAAGCTGAGGAAATATAGACAAATTAAAGTTAAGTGATCCATTTCAATATCTCTCTGCCTCAGTGTGATGGATTTGTTTGTTCATTCAGTCGCTTTATTCCCCTCTAGACTCAGTAAGACATGTGTTCACATATCATAAAGTGATTAGGGTGTAGACTCATCCCTAAAGTCTAGGCAGCATATCATTAACACTTAGTGATTACATTCTGAGCCATCAACTGAGGTTTTGGGTTTTTTGGTGTTTTTTTCTTGAGGAGGGGATTCTCTTCCCTCACACAGATGTTTCCATTTTTTTCTAAATCCTTCACATCCATCACTTCTTGAAGCATTATTGTTTCATTGTATTCATATACCACGCTTTGCTTAACCACCACAATCAAAGGACATAGAATCTGTGCCAGTTTTTTTTGCTATGGCAAAAAGTGTTACTACCCCATGAGAAACGGTAGATAGATGATGGATGGCCAGCCCCTGCCTCAGGATGTCCTGCATTCACGTCCTGTCTCTGGTATATATTTGCTGTGTGACCCTATGTAGGTAACTTAACCTCCCAAATTCTCTAAAAATATAAGTCATAGAATAGTTTTCTCTAACTGTGTAACATCCCTCAGGGCTACTCTCCAAACTCATATTCACATGTAATTTCAGATGCCCAGAGTATGTTTATCTATCTATCATCTACTATCTGCTTGAACACATTTTATTATTTAGCTAATTAAGCCACACATTAGTAATTAGAGCATTGTTTGGAAGTTATTTCCATTATTGTAAATACTATATATATATGCATACATATGTACCTCCCAAATATAAAAATATATATGTTATATATATGTGTCTATATATACATATATATGAAGAGAGAAAAAACATTTTTGATCATTTGCATTTAAGCATTTGTTTATATACTTTGTTCTATGGGATGACCAGGACCCTGTGGTTCAGAGCATCAAATCTGGGGTCAGAGGACCTGAGAGTTAAACACAAGTTCTGCTGATTACCTAAATTTTATTTGTTTTATCCCAAACTTAAAGATATAAAATAAGCATTTTCCATAACATAGTAGCATCGTCTATACACAGAGTAGGGTTTTTTATAGACAGAGCCCACATTTTGTACTACTTTATATCATGCCAAACACAAACGCACAATCCCCAAGCACCTAAAATGGGTGTCTGGCATATGTTTTGTCCCCCAATACACCCACACAAGAGGGAGAGAGAAAGAGAGAGAGAGAGAGAGAGAGAGAGAGAGAGAGAGAGAGAGAGAGAGAGAGGCAATCAGGTTTCGTTCCTTGCATGGGGTCATACAGCTAGTGAATGTCAAGTGTCAAAGGCCAGATCTGAACTCAGTACTCTTGTCTGGAGTCCTCCTGACTCCAGAGCTGGTGCTATATCCACCCCTGTGCCACCTAGCTGTGCCTCCCACAACATTTATTAATTTGGCTATCTTAAAAGGTGGTTCCTATGGAATGTTTCATATCATAATCTTTTCTCTTCTAGGAGATAAAGTCATTCCCCTCTTCCTGCCACAGTGTGGAAAATGCTCCTCCTGCATAAATCCTAATGGCAATTTGTGTGTGAAGACAGAGTGAGTGTCCTTTCTACTGAGATTTCATTTTATTGTCCCATTACTAATGAATAGTTAAGCTGCATTCATTTACTGGTGCCTTTAATGTCTTGAATAGTACGACCGGTAAGGGAGTATTATCTGATGGCACTACCAGATTTACCTGCAAAGGGCAGCCCATCTACCACTTCATGAACACCAGTACCTTCAGTGAGTACACAGTGGTGGAGGAAACTTCAGTAGCTAAAATCGATGCTGCTGCTCCTCCGGAGAAAGTGTGTTTGATGGGTTGTGGATTCTCCACTGGCTATGGAGCTGCCATGAAGACTGCCAAGGTGAGGATATCAATGACTTAGTTCTCATGAAAGATGCTTTTCTTAGCAGAGTAAAGATTTGGGCAGATGCTAAAAGTTTCAAAACACAAGCTACATTCAGGTACTGTCTATACCACACCAGATACCTGAAAGAACAATGAAATATCCAGTTGATTATCCAAAAGCCTCTGTTTCCAGAAATACAAAGCAATAGAGACAAAAACTTTCGGGCAATCTGAAATTCTTATTCTTTATTCAGATGATTTTGGCATTAGGAACAGTGTCTAATATGTTATATCAATGATTTGGATGAATTACCATTTGTCAGAAAAACAAAACAAAACTCATGCATGCATGGGAGAATGAAGGAGTGAATAAATGAAAATAATATTTATTAAGCGGTCACTATGAACAAAATATGGGAAACAAAGAGAAAAGAAAGCTAATTCCTGTCCCACAGGAGCTCGTATTCTAATGGGGGAGTCAATACCTATAACAAATTTCTGTAACTCAGAAATATGGCTTAGAAAATGAAAAGAATACACAATAAAATCTCCTCTGTTTGGGTCTCACAAAGTTATATTTTGTGTAGATCAGGCACAGGGGGCATAAATTTTTTAAACAAAATTATTCCACCAAGACTCTTCCAAGATTTCTCCTTAATTTGAAGGTGACTATAAGTTCTAGCAGAACCCATGGTCTAGTAGGTTTTGTCATAAAGGAAGCCCTTCTAGTATGGTTCTAACAACACCCTAACTATCCTTTCCAAAAACCTGCCCATCCAGGTACAGAAAAATCTCCTCATCAGTAAGTTGACCATTTCATGATATATTATTTTGCCATAGTAAAAACTGAAAAAAAAATAATACAAAGTGGTGGTTATCCTAGTATGGTAGCTATCTGTTTCTGTAGGATGGTGTGACAGTGCTGAATACTAGGACAGAGGGTGCTGAGCAACACATAGCTTTTAGATACCCGATAAAACTCAATTTGGATATTGGTATATGACATCCTGATCAAATGAACAATAAAGAAAGGAAATAAGCATTTTGAAGCGCCTACTATGGGCGAGGCATTATTCTAAGCACTTAACAAATACTATTTAATCCTTACAACAACTCTGAGGAGTGGGTGCTATTTTACATTTGGGGAAACTGAGACAGACAGTGGTTAAATAACTTCCCTAGGTTCACACAGCCAGTAAGTGTCTGAGGTCAGATTTGAGCTCAGATCTTCCTGACTCCAGGCCCAGGGCTCTAACTACTGCTCCACCTAGCTGCCTTAGGATAAATGGACATAGTACTAGACTTACTGAATCTGAACTTTTCAGTATCAATGAAACCAGAAAAAGAAGAAAGTTGCCTCTAAATAGAAGAATGAATTTCGAATTCTTCTTGGAGAGACAAATGAAGGAATTTATGGAGTTGGTTCCAGAGTGAATCCAAAGGCAGCATGAAACATCACTTTGGGGTGTCCTGATTTTAAAAATATTTCTGTGTTTGCCTAGTGCAATATCAGTGGATATTCATAGTCTGATGAGGAAATGGCAGAGAGAAACTTACTTCCTTACTAGGAGGTATGAAATTTGAGGAGTGGTGCCATTCAGAGCATTGTCTCAACTTGAAAGCAGTAAATTAAGTACCCCACAAAGGTCTAATTGGGGTAAGAAGTTGGATGGCCCTGCATTTTCTTTTTTGTTTTTGTTTGTAAAATATAAAAAGTATTTTTTTAAATAACATTCGAGTAAGTGTCAAATCCTCAGGATATTGCTTTTGACATCTGGACAACCTTTTCAACATATTTATCAGTGTGTTGTACTGTGCCTTTCTTAGAAACATATATGTCATCTAAAAGTTTTCTGATATCATTTTATTTTTACTGTTGTGACCTGTTAGAACAGGGCAGCGGAGTTTGCTATAAATTCAATATCATTTCTTTCATGAATTAACTCATCTTTTGGGGATTGAGAAACAGTACAAACCATACCTGGTCTCAAGAAAATTCTGATTTCAAGAAGTGAGCCATCACCTTGAATAATAGTTTGAATGAGGAAGCATTTAGAGCGCATTTGGGTTAGGGTTATTTATCAGTCACTCAGGGTAGTGCCTTTGCTTGTGTTTTGCACATGACAACCGATGTTGCAAAGTGTGGAGAGTTCTTTTCCCAACATTTGTCCACCTGGAGCTATTTTTAATCTTTTTTCCAAGGATACAGGGCTTAACATTGTTATGGTTGAAATCTCTTTGTACGATGTTTCATTCCTCCAGAGTCCTTCACAATAACGGCCCAGCTTTGCAGAAAGAAGTCTAGGATGTTGACTGCATGATTGCTCAAAATAATCTTCATTCTGGTCACGAATGGCCCAAAGATCTAACACTGGTTTTTCAAGGTCTATGCCCCACAAACCACAAACCCTAGAAGTTTCAGGTCTGAACCAAATCTGTGATAGTGCGTGTTCAGGATTGGAATGAAATTGGACGCTTGCAGAACACCTAACAGTTAACAAAAAGAGGTCTATCTAGCCAGAACAGGGAAAAACTATTTTTTCAAGGATATAGCATGGTTCAGTTGAATATAGCTTCCTTCTTCCTATCTGCTAATCAGAACCACAAGGGAAGAGCTGGTGAGCCCTTATGCCTTCTTTATTTTGTGCCTTCTGTAGGACACCAAGAATCTGTTAGCTGTCTCAGGCTTAATCTCCTGAATTAATTAACTCTTAAAGTCATATTCAATGTCTTTTAAATAATAGCTATCCCAGTTTGCATGGGATAAAACTTTAAGAAATTTCTCCTATCACACAGGTCCTACCAATGAAACTCTACCTTTTAAAATATTCTGTAATTATTATTTGCATTAATTCAGATGGGACTTCTTCCCTCCTCCTCTATACAGTTAACATAATAAGGCTATGAAGCATATTAATGAAGCAGAACATTATGGTGAATGACAGTAGATAGTATGTAATCCACTGAACTGGGGTCTTGACCTGGTTGGTGTTCGGGAATGAGGTTCAAAAGAACGATATTTTGTGGGTTTCTCAGAACATCTCCTCTGACCAGTGATCCAGTTAGGCCAGACTAGCAAAAACTGCAGCCTGTGCGCAATAAGTGGCCTGTGGGCACAATAAAGGATTTTGGGCTACCCACAAAAATATTTAGAGAATATTTTCCTCAAGCCATCCAAAATCCTTTGGTGGGCCACAGGTTGTTCAGGCCTGAGTTAGGCTGAGACAGCGCCAGCAGAAAATGACTTCTGAGGCATAATTTTGTTTCAAAACTTCCTACAATACATTCTAAATAATATAATATGGTTAAAAAAATTTTTAAATTCCCATTATTGGGTTTTTTTGTGCTGTTTTCAAAATTTTTGGTCCTATACATATATTAATTGTTATTTCAAAACCATCTTTTATGAATGGTCCAATGTTAATGTCTATTCACTCCATAATTCTATAAAGAACAGCTTTAAAATCATCTTAGAATAATGAAACTCCCTTGCTTTCCATTTTCCCAAATTGTCTCTTTGTTGCCTTCCATGTAATCGATGCTTAATTAATGTTAGTTGTATTTGAATTTGTTGGATTTTGTTCAGTTATGTCCAATACCAGTGTAAAAAGATGTCAGTGAGAAAATTTATGATTGGTGAAGGTAAAGAAGGTAGTTCAGTCTGATCACAGACAATTGAAGAATGAGTCTCCACTGAATGTGAAGAGACCTAGAAACAATCCTTTAGAGCACTGGGTAGATTTTTCCATACAGACTCCGAAAGCATATGGGCAAGAACATGGCAGAATGATCATAGCGGGGCTATGATTTACACCATAAGAATACCATTATTACTGAGTTCATGGATCCATTGGAATATTGGGACAAGCAGTAACCATTCAATCAATGAACAAGCATCTATTTAAAGTCCTACTGTGTGCCGGGCACTGAGCTAGAGCCTGGGGATATAAAGAGAAGCGAAACTATCCCTGCCTTCAAGGAGTTTACCTTCTATTAGGAGAAATAATATATTCAGAGGAAATATCAAGATTTGGATGGGGAGGGGCAGGGAAACATTGGGATAGGGAATCAAGGAATGTCTGATAAAGATATAAGTAAAGTTACTTGTGATAACAATATGGCTATGAATTCTTCCTCCATAAGCACCAACATGTGTCCCCTTTCATGAAAGTTTCTGAGGTGGCAGATAGAAGACAGCAGAGTGCTCTGTCTCTGAAATTTAAACTTCCTATGTTTTTAATCCTTTCAAAGCATCACTATCAGAATCAGTTTACTAGTGGCTAGTTGTGCTCTAGATTTTATGTTTCCCAAGATTCCAGACTTACTGCAATCCCACTTTTCTGGGTACAATTGCTAATGGCTAAGGCCCTATATTTTTTCATCACCATAGGTCACCCCTGGATCTACTTGTGTTGTCTTTGGGCTGGGAGGAGTTGGCCTCTCTGTCATTATGGGCTGTAAATCAGCCGGTGCTTCCCGAATCATTGGAATTGACCTTAACAAAGACAAATTTGATAAAGCCAAGTCTGTAGGAGCCACTGAATGCATCAACCCTAAGGACCATACAAAGCCCATCCATGAAGTATTGAGTGAAATGACTGACAATTCTGTTGGGTATACCTTTGAGGTTGTTGGGCGCCTTGAAACCATGGTAAGTAATAAGCAGGTATAAAGGATTTGGTGGGAGCCACAGCTAATGGCCAACCTCAGGTCAAGCTGAGCAATGATAGAATTCACCTCTCAATAATCTGATTTATTTAAGTGTGATTTATTTCCTAGACAAAAGCTATAATTGTAGAAACCAGTTTCGATTGTCCAACGAGAATTGAGCAAATATGCACAAGTATTGGGCTAGTTTCTGGAGTTCTAAATCCAAAAGTGAGACAGTGCCTGGTTTCAAGGAACTTATGTTCTACTAGAAGGAGATAAGGCACATATGTAAGAATGAGAGAAATCATAAAGATTAAGAATAGAGCCATAGATTGTCACATCATTTCCAGTGCCAATAGTAGTATTGATATGATGGCTGTTCTTAGAACAAGAGGCATAAAACTGGAGATATGGGTAAGGGTGGATTCTTGGGGGCAGGGCAAATGCCAGGATACCTGTGCCAAATGGGCCTTGGTGTCCTGGTAAGGGTTTTTGATACAATTTGAAGCATGATCTGAGGCTGACTAAGATATAGCAGTTTAGGGTCATTTTCATTCATTTAACCCAACCCAGGCTATTTGAAGTGTAAGAACAGGTCTATATTACTGAAGTTAAATAGAGAGCTACAACATTATCTTCTTTTTAAAATTAACTAAATTTATTTTTCTGGAAATAGCATTTTATTTTTCTAATTACATGGAAGAATAGTTTTCAACATTCATTTTTCAGAAGATTCTGAGTTCTAAAGACAGCGAGCATTCTGATATAGATTACATATGTGCAATCATGTAAATATATTTCCACATTAGTCATGCTACATTATTTTCTAGGAGTTATAGCAGACAGTAGTAATCAGTAATCCAATGAAAATATGTAGTTTACTGAATAATAATAATAGCTAACATTTATATAGTATTTACTACGTATAATAAATGTCATTTGATCCTCACAACAACCCTAGGAGGTAGGTGATATTATCATCTCTATTTTATAGAAAGGAAACTGAGCCAACCAGGTTAAGTGACTTGCGCTGGATCACACAGCTAATAAATGTTAGAGGCTAAATTTGAACTCAGGTCTTTCTGACTCAAGGCCCAAAACAAATAACTTTCAAAACACCATTGCCTCCTTTTATCCTCACAACCACCCTACCAAGAAGGTGCTATTTCATTTTACAGATGAAGAAACTGAGGCTGAGAGATTAAGTGATTTTTTTTCCTGGGTCACACAGCTAGTAAGAGGCTAGATTTTAACTCAAGTCGTCCTCACTTCAGGTGCAGTAATCTATCGATTGTACCATAAAACTATCTAATGAGGAGAGAAGTAGAGCCATTCATGTGACTTGAAAGATCTCAGCCTGCCCCAGTGTTCTACCTAAAAGGCACGGGAAGGAACAGGGGAAGCCAGGGGGGCCCCCAAAGACTCTTTCGGTGGTAACCTGTTTTTCCCAAGGAATCCTTGCCCCTTCACTCCTCCTTACTTTCCTTATTTTCTGCAATTTCTGCTTATTGTGTAAATCAGCCTAGGGAAATGACCTTCGGATGAGCACAGTGGGCCCTGCCCTCACATCATCAAGAAGAAACTGAAACCTTCTCGAAGTTCTTCAGTAAATATGTATGTTATGATTCTAGTGAAGGGGCTACAGTGTTGGGCAAAAGGTGGAATTTAAAGGGAAGACGGGAATTTAGGGGAGGTGAGCTAAAGTCCCTGCTGATTATTGTTGGCTAGGGAATCAATTTGCAGTCTCACTTGTTGAGGCCTTTCTTTGACCTAGGTGTAAATAACTCCTAATTAATGATGGTTGTCTGTCATTGATGGACTTTGCTTCAATCTTACCTAATATTGTTTAGTTTTATTGTGAGGCCAACCAATGGCATGTTTAATTGAACTTTTACAATAGTAATATGTTTGCACTAGGTATCATTAGTATTCAAAATAAATCTAAACAAAACTTCTGCATAGTCCCTAATGAGCACTGAAAAGATGATATTACTAACCTCAGTAACCTAGTTTTGACAAACACCTGGGGAGAGAGAGAGAGAGAGAGAGAGAGAGAGAGAGAGAGAGAGAGAGAGAGAGATGGATGAAGAGAAGAATGAAGAAGATAAAGAAGGAGGAGGAGGAAGAGGAGGAGGAGGAGGAGGAGAAGAAGAAGAAGAAGAAGAAGAAGAAGAAGAAGAAGAAGAAGAAGAAGAAGAAGAAGAAGAAGAAGAAGAAGAAGAAGAAGAAGAAGAAGAATCTACAGTAATCTCAGTTTCTTTATAGGAAGCAAGATGTTTCCTCTCTCAGGCACATGTAGTTTTCTACTTCTTTTTAAATCTTGCATGAAAAATCAACAGAGAGTATTACTCAAAGAGTTTCAGTACTGCTTTACTGTTGGTTCCTTTTAGGCATTGTGATTAGTGGTGCTTGTTTGAGAATATTTCAATGATGAAACTACTGTGAAAATGAAATATTTTTTAAAAATCCCAGCCCGGTGATCTAGAAAAAGGACCAAACTTTGGCCTGAGTTTAAATCCTGGCTGCCTTTTGGACCTTGAGAGAGCTGCTTCCCTCTCTGAACCTCAGTCTCTTCATCTGTAAAATGAAGACCTTACTCTTACATGATCCAAAAGTCTTTTCTAGTTCTAAATCATATGACTCTACTTTCTATTTCCTGCCTTCGAGGGAAAGTGTCTATACCAGGAAGACCAAGAGCTGTGAGTTCTTTACAATATTAAAAATGGTATTCATTACACAAGAAATCAAAGCTATGTAAGCACGTGGGGGCATGCTTCAATTTTTTAACAGATGATCCCTTATGCCTGGTACAGCCTTCCTCTTTGCCTCTGCCTCATAGAAATGCAAGTTTCCCTTAAATCTCAGCTTAATTGCATCATTTTTCATGTAGCTTTTCCTGATCCCCTAGCTCCTAGCACCTTTTCCCCCCACACCAACACCAAAATTATCTCAAATTGCTGACTTTCTAGACTTTTTTATGCTTATAAGTGAACATGTCAATCAACTCCCTCCCACACACATACTCTTCATCCCCATACATGCCCCTTGAATGTAGGATCCTGAAAGGCAGGCACCATTTCATGTTTGGTATATTCATTTTTTAGCAGTGCACCTGGCCAGTAGTAAACTCTGAAAAGAAACTTGTAGAGTCATAAATTTGGGGGACTGTGCTAATTGGTGGTGAAGGAGTAAGTCATGGAGAACTTTCCATTCTGATAGATACTACATTGTCACTTTCATTTGAAAATCAGATTGATGCCCTGGCTTCCTGTCATCTGAGCTATGGGACCAGTGTGGTTGTAGGAGCTCCTCCATCCTCTAAAATGCTCACCTATGATCCCATGCTGCTGTTCACTGGACGCACCTGGAAAGGATGCATTTTTGGAGGTATGTGGTCAAGAAATGGGAGGTATTCATTCAGACATGTGTCAGAACTTTACAGAGCACTGGGATTCAAATAGAAGGAGAAAAAAAAAGGGAAGGGAAGGCAGTCCCTTCTCTCGAGGAATTTATATTCTAATGGCAATCCTTCCCTTCTCTTTTAATTTTTATTGAATTCTTTTACCCGTGGTTGGGAAGTTCACCAAATTCTCCAATGGATCAAGGCAAGCAGAGGTTAAGTGATTTGCCAACAATCACACAGCTGGTAAGTATTTGAGGCCAGATTCGAACTCAAATCCTCAACACTCTATCCACTGAGCCATCTAGTTGTCTCAGTACCCATAGTCCACTACAAAGAGGAAAGAGAGCTATGTTTTCACACCTCTCTTTTGGAACCAAGCTTAAGCATTTTAATTATAAGATACTCCATTTTGTATGCGTATATCTGGGATGGAGTGAAGGGCATTCTTTTTATTTGTGTTTTATCATTGTATGTTGTTTTCTTGGTTTTGCTTATTTTGCATTGTTCATATAAGTCTTGACATGATTCTCTATAGTCTTCATATTAATGATTTCTTACAGTGCTGTAATATTCCATTACATTTATGCTCATAGCTGGAAGTTCTGGTTTGCTTTAACATTCTGTGCAATGTCTATAGGGTCATGCATATACATTTCCTAGACTGTTAAACAGCACTTTCAGTTCCTGAATTAGTATAAATAAGAAATTACAAGATCCCAAAAGGAAAATTCCAAATTTCAGAGTTCCCAGGTCAAGGGGAAAATATTACAAGCAGAAAGAAAGAAACAATTCAAGTATTGTGGAAATACAATCAGGATAACACAGGATCTAGCAGTTTCTACACTAAAGGATTGGAGGGTTTGGAATATGAAATTACAGAGGTCAAAGGAGAAAGGATTAAAACCAAGACTCACCTACCCAGAAAAACTGAGTATAATACTTCAGGAAAAAAATGGAATTTCAATGAAATAGAGGACTTCCAAACATTCTTGTTGAAAACACCAGAGCTTAATAGAAATTTTGACTTTCAAATACAAGAATCAGGAGAAATATGAAAATGTAAAAAGGAAACAGAAGCCATAAGGAACTCATTAAGGTTGAACTATTTACATTCCTACATGGAAAGATGATATTTGTAACCCATTAAACCTTTCTCGGTATTGGGTAGTTAGAGAGAATATATATGTATACATACATATATGTACATATATATGTATATGCACTCATATATATGTACATGTGACCATCTATGTGTATGTATGTGCATATTATATATGTGTAGGTATATGTGTATGTGTGTATATGTATATATGTGTGTGTGAGTGTGTGTGTACATATGTATGTATATAGATACAGACAGAAAGCACAAGGTGATCAGAATATGAAGCAAGGATACTTAAAAAGTAAAATTAAATGTTGAGAGGAATGTAATGGGAGAAAGAGAAAGGGAGAAGTATAATGTAGTAAGTCATCTCACATAAAAGAGGCAAAAAAGAGTTTTACAATGGAGGGGAAGAGGGGGGAGATGAAAAGGAATAAATGAGCTTTACTCTCATCAGCATCCCTTGACTTCAGGGGAGAATAACATACATTCAGTTGGATATGGAAATCTATTTTACCCTGCAGGAAGGCAGGGGGGAAGGGGATGGGAGAAATAGGATAATAGAAGGGACAGCAGATTGGAGGAGGGGGTAATCAGAAGAAAACCTTATTGTTGGGGGACAGGTCAAGGGGAGAGAATGGAATAAATGGAGGGCAGGATAGGACAGAAGGAAATGTGTTTAGTCTTTTGCAGTGGGACTATTATGAAAGTGTTTTGCAAGGCTATATCTGTATAACCTACGTTGAACTGCTTGCTGCTCAATAAGGGTGGGTGGGGAGCAAGGAAGGGAGAGAATGTGGAACTCAAAGCTTTAAAAATGAACGTTAAAAATTATTTTTGCATGCAACCGGGAAATACATTGTATAGGCAATGGGGTATTGACAAATCTTGCCCTACAGAAAAATAGAGGGAAGGGGGAGGGGAGAAAGGGGGTGATAGAAGGGAGGGCAGATTTGGGGAAAGGTATAGTTGGGGTGCACACCTACCTCTCCTGTGGTAGGGAAAGGGGAGAGATGGGAAGAAAATTTGTAATTAAAAATCTTGTGGAAGTGAATGTAGAAAATAGGAAATAAATAAATTATATTAAATTGGGAGAGAAAAAAAGAAATTACGGAAGGCTATGAATTCATGCTAAGAGAGATGAGTTGACCTTCACGATATTAACCCCTAGTTTACAGTGTTTAAAAGTTACAAGTCACCATGAAAGAACTAATATTAGCTTTATTGACTTTTTTTAAATGACACAATTGTAGGTCACAGAGTTTAAGCAATTGGTCCATTGTTATTTTCATAAATAACAGGTCCTATGTTCAAAACTAGTCTTCTGCCTCAAAGACTACAATTGTTTTCCACTTTTCTCTTCTGTTGTTCTCTGATAGAGCAGTACAGGCTAAACTTTACATTGCTTCTGGTGAAAGGGGAAGGAGGGTAGGGTGGGACTGAGAGGAGGTGTCATTTCACAAGGAACAGGCCATATTATAAAGTCCTTAGGTTCGTGATCTCTGTTAAGTACAGTTGCCATTATCTCCCTCATCAAATGTACCACCTCTCCTATCTTCTCTATTTCTATTAGTTAATTTCTATTAATGTAGGTAATAACCCTCACTTGAAGTCTCAGAGAGGCAACTTCATGTAGGGGATGAAGCACTGCACCTATTTTGAAAAGATATTGGTCCCAGTTCTTACTTTTCTAATAATTAGCCAAGTTATTTTCACCTTTAACTCCCAAGAGGCCCCAGTTTTTTAGCTTTTACAAAGGGATGTTTATTAAAAAGATATGACAACAACACAAGTACAGAAATGACTACTACAAATACTCCTCCCACCAAGTTTAACTCCAAATGTGGTGTAGACAATGGAGACCACTTCTTTTGCCCAGAAGCTGGTGACTTGGCTGCCAGGTTGATTGATTGCTGGGCTGAGTCATGGTGGCCAATCCTCAGGGATGCTCTGGCTTTTCCTCTAGCTCAGCCATAGTGGCTATTGAAGTGTCTTGTCTTTTTTGTTTTCTTTTTTTAATAGGATATAGCTACTTTTTTTCTTTTTTTATTATTTTATTTGTTTCCAGTGTTCTACAATCATTTCCATGTATCTTAGATTTTTCCCCTCTTTCCCCACCTTTCCCCCTCCTCCCCACTCCTCCCTGAGATGGCATAGAGATTTATATAGATTCCACACATACATTCCTATTAAATACATTTTCACCTTAGTCAAGTTGTATAGAAGAATTAAAATGAATGGGAGAAATCATAAAATAAACCAAAACATAATAGAAAAGAAAATGATCTGCTTCATTCTGCAATTGAATTTCATAGTTCTTTCCCTGGATGTGGAAGGCATTTTGCCTTAAGAGACCATTGGGAATTATTTAAGTCCTTGCATTGCAATGAAGTACTAAGTCTACCACAAAAATTCCTTACACACTGTGGTTGTTAGTGTGTACAAAGTTCTTCTGGTTCTGCTCCTTTCACTCAGCATCAGTTCACGTAAGTCTTTCCAGGCTCCTCTGAAGTCTTCTTGTTCATCATTTCTTATAGAAAAATAATATTCCATTCCATTCATATTTCCTTTATTCAGCTATTCCCCAGTTGATGGGCATTCCCTTGATTTTCAGGTTTTGGTCACCATAAAGAATGCTGCTATAACTATTTTTGTACATGTGGAACCCTTTCCATTTTTATGATCTCTTGGGGATACAGTACTAGAAGGGGTATTGCTAGGTCAAAGGGTATGCACATTTTTGTAACCCTTTGGGCATAGTTCCAAAATTGCTCTCCAAAATGGTTGGATCAACTCATAGCTCTACCAACAATGAATTAGTATTCCAACTCTCTCACATCTTCTAAAACATTTATCATCTTCCTGTTTTGTCATATTAGTCTATCTGATAGGTGTGATGTGGTTTCTCAGAGTTGCTTTGATTTGCATCTCTCTAATCAATAGTGATTCAGGGCATTTTTTCATTTGACAATAGGTAGCTTTAATTTCTTCCTTTGAAAGTTGCCTGTTCATATCCTTTGACCATTTATCAATTGGGGAATGACTTGTATTCTTGTACATTTGATTCAGTTCTCTATGTATTTTAGAAATGAGGCCTTTATCACAGACATTAGCTGCAAAAATTCTGTCCCAGTTTTCTGCTTCCCGGTTTCATTGGATTTGTTTGTGCAAAAACTTTTCAATTTAGTGTAATGAAAGTTATCCATTTTACACTTCATAATATTCTCTATCTCTTGTTGGGTCATAAATTTCTCCATTCTCCATAAATCTGACAAATACACTGTTCTTTGTCCCCCTAATTGGTTTACAGTATCAATCTTTATACCTAGATCATGTATCCATTTGGACTTTATTCTTGTGTACGTTGTCATGCATTGGTCTATGCCTAGTTTCTGCCACATTGTCATCCAATTTTCCCAGCAATTGTTGTCAAACAATGAGTTCTTATCCCAGAAGTTGGGATCCTTGGATTTATCAAACAGTAGATTGCTATATTCATTGACTACTGTGTCTTGAGTACCTAACTTATTCCACTGGTCTACCCTTCTATTTCTTAGACAGTACCAAGTGGTTTTGATAATTGCTGCTTTATAATACAATTTGAGTTCTAGTAGAGCTAGGCCACCTTCCCTAGCATTTCTTTTCATTAGTTCCCTTAACATTCTGGATCTTTTGTTCTTCCAGATGAATTTTGATATTATTTTTTCTACTTTTAGAAAACAATTATCTGCTAGTTTGATTGGTATGGCACTGAATAAGTAAATTAATTTAGGTAGAATTGTCATTTTTATTATATTGGCTCGGCCTACCCACAAGCAACTGATGTTTTTTCTACTTACTTGGATCTGACTTTATTTGTGCTAGAAGTGTTTTGTAATTGCGTTCATATAGTCCCTGGATTTATTTTGGCAGATAGACTTCCAAATATTTTGTAGTGTCTACTCTTGCTTTAGATGGGATTTCTCAATCTCTTGCTGTAGGGCTTTGTTAGTAATATATAGAGATGCAGAAGATTTGTGTAGGTTTATTTTGTAACCTGCAACTTTGTCAGACTTGTTTATTATTTCAAGAAATATTTTACTTGAATCTCTGGAATTCTCTAAGTATATCATCATATCATCTGCAAAGAGTGATAACTTAGTTTCTTCTTTGCCTATTCTAATTCCTTCAATTTCTTTTTCTTCTCTTATTGCTACAGCTAATATTTCTAGTACCATATTGAATAATAGTGGTGATAACAGACAACTTTGTTTCACTCTTGATCTTATTGGAAATGTATCTAGCTTATCTCCACTACATATAATGCTTCCTGAAGGTTTTAGGTAGATGCTGCTTATTATTTTATGGGAAGTTCCATTTATTCCTATGCTCTCCAGTGTTTTCGATAGGAATGGGTGTTTTATTTTGTTGAAAGCTTTTTCTGCATCTATTGAGATAAATCATATGGTTTCTATTAGTTTTGTTATTATGATTGATAATGCTAATAGTTTTCCTAATATTGAACCAGCCCTGCATTCTTGGTATAAATCCTACCTGATCATACTGTATTATTCTCCTGATAAGCTGCTGTATTCTTTTTGCTAAAACCTTATTTAAAATTTTTGTGTCTATATTCATTAGAGAAATTGGTCTATAATTTTCTTTCTGTTTTGGCTATCATAAAAAGAATTTGGGAGGACTCCTTCTTCCCCAATTTTCCCAAATAGTCCATATATTATTGAAGTTAATTGATCTTTAAATGTTTGATAGAATTCACTTGTAAATCCATCCAACCCTGGAAATTTTTTCCTAAGGAGTTCATTGATGGCTTGTTCAATTTCTTTTTCTGAGATGGGGTTATTTAAGTATTCAATTTCCTCTTCTGCTAATCTGGGCAATTTATATTTTTTTAAAATAATCATCCATCTCATTTAGATTGTCGAATTTATGGGCATACAGTTAGGCAAAGCAATTTCTAATTATTGTTTTAATTTACTCCTCATTGGAGGTGAGTTCACCCCTTTCATTTCTGATATTGGTAATTTGATTTTCTTCTTTCTTTTTTTTAATCAAATTGACCAAAGGTTTATCAATTTCGTTGCTTTTTTCATAAAACTAACTCTTAGTTTTATTAATGATTTTCTTAATGGTTTTCTTAATTTAAATTTTATTAATCTCTCCTTTGGTTTTCAGGATTCCTAATTTGGCATTTACTTGGGGATTTTCAATTTGTCCTTTTTCTAGCTTTTTCAGCTGCATGCCCAATTTGCTGATATCATCTTTCTCTATTTTATTTATATAGGCATTCAAAGATATAAAACTTCCCCTAAAAGCTGCTTTTACAGTATCCCATAAGTTTTGGTAGGTTGTCTCATTATTGTCATTCTCTTGAATGAAGTTGTTGATTGTTTCTAAGGTTTATTGTTTAACCCATTCATTCTTTAGGATTGGATTTTTTAGTTTCCAATTAAATTTTGGTCTATCTTTCCATGACCTTTTATTACATATAATTTTTATTGCATTATGATCTGAGAAGGATGCATTCACTATCTCTGCATTTCTGCATTGGATTGTGAAGTTTTTATGCCCTAGTACATGGTCAATTTTTGTATATGTGCCATGTACCACTGAGAAAAAGGTATATTCCTGTCTATTCCCATTCAGTTTTCTCCAGAGATCTATCATATCTTCCTTATTCAGAGTTTTATTCACCTCCTTAACTTCTTTCTTGTTAATTCGAGGTTAGATTTATAAAGTTCAGAGAAGGGAATTTTGAGGTCCCCCACTAGTATAGTTCTGCTGTATATTTCTTTCTGTACCTCCCTTAACTTCTCCTCTAAGAATTTGGATACTATACTACTTGGAGCATATATGTTTAGTAATGATATTGCTTCATTTTCTATGGTACCTTTTAGCAGGATATAATTCCTTCCTTATCTCTTTTGATTAGATCTATTTCTGCTTTTGCTTTGTCTGAGATTAAGGTTGCTACCCCTGCTTTTTTTACATCAGATGAAGCACAAGATATTCTGATCCAATCTTTTACCTTTACTCTTTGTATATCCCCTTGTTTCAAATGTGTTTCTTGTAGACAATGTATGGTTGGATTGTGGTTTTTAATCCATTCTGCTATCCATCTCCATTTTATGGGAGAGTTCATCCCATTCACATTGACAGTTATGATTACTATCTGTGTCTTTCCCTCCATCCTCTTACCTACCATTTGTGCTTTTAGTTCTCCCTTCTCCCTTCCCCTCCACAATAGAGTTGTAATTTTTGACCACCACCCCCTGCAGTCTTCCCTTCCTTCTTTCATCCTTTCTCTCTTTTACTCCCCTTTACCCTTTCCACTTCTTCCCTCTCTTTTAGCTTCCCTTCCCTTTCTTTTCCCCCTTATGCCTGTAGAGCTAGTTAGATTTATATACTTAAGTTTGTTGCTCCCTCCTTGAACCAGATCAGATGAGAGTAAATATCAAACGATGCTCACCTTCCTCTCCTCTTTCCCTCTACTGTAATATAATTTTTTGCCTCTTCCTGTGATGCAGTTTACCATTTTCTGCCTCCTCCTTTTCACATCTCCTGTTACAATCCCTTCACATCCTTAAATCACATTTTTATCCTCACATCATTTGCTTTATACCAACTCCCTCTGTCTATGTGTATCCCTTTTATATTTCATAATAATTAAACAATTCTCAAGATTACCAAGTATCATCTTTGCTTATGGAGATGTAAACAGTTTGCCCATATTGATTAATAAGGTTTTTTTCCCCCTGTTTACCTTTTTATGCCTCTCTTGAGACCTGCGTTTGAAGATCTAATTTTCTATTGAGTTCTGGCCTTTTCATCAGGAAGGTCTGGAAATCCCTTATTTCATCAAATGTCCATCTTCGTGTCTGAAATATTATGCTCAGTTTTGCTGGGTAATTGATCGTTGGTTGTAGTCCCAGCTCCTGTGCCTTACAGAATGTCATATTCCAATTCCTTCAATCTTTTAATGTAGAAGCTGCAAGGTCCTGTGTGATCCTGAGCATAACTCCTCGATATTTGAATGGTTTCTTTCTGTCTGCCTGTAGCATTTTTCCCTTCACTTGTTAGTTCTGAAATGTGACAACGATATTCCTTGCTGTTTTTAGTTTGGGATCCCTTTCAGGAGGTGAATGGCAAATTCTTTCGATGATTATTTCACCCTCTGGGTCTAGGACTTCTGGGCTGATTTCCTTAATGATTTCCTGGAATATATTTTCCAGGCTCTTTTTTTTTCATCATGGCTTTCTGGCAGGCCAATAATTCTTATTTTTTTTCCCCTGGATCCATTTTTCAGGTCAGTTGTTTTTCCAATTAAATATTTTGCATTTTCTTCTATTTTTTAGATTTTGTTTGACTGATTCTGGATGTCTCATAGAGTCATTAGCTTCTTGCCCAATTCTAATTTTTATCAGTTTGTTTTCTTCGGGTAATTTTTGCATCTCCTTTTCCATCTGTCCAATTATTCCTTTTAAGGAATTATTTTCTCCAGTTAGTTTTTGTGCTTCCTTTTCCATTTGTCCAATTTTTCCTTTTAAGGAGTTGTTCAGTGAATTCTTTTTCCATACTTTTAAGATCATTGACCAGTTTTTCTTGTATTTCTCTAAGTTGGTTTTTAAAAACCTTCTTCAGCTCTTCCAAGAGTGTTCTTTGTGGTAGTGACCAGTTCGTATTCCCTTCTGAAATTTCAGATGGGACTACAGTCTAAATGCTGACCTCTTTGGTATTCATGTTTTGGTCCTTGTACCCATAGAAAAATTCTATGGTCTTTTCTTTCCTGCTTTGCTTCTTACTCATGATGATGAGGCTTTGTGTGTTGTGGCCTCTGATTCTTTCAGCTAGAAGCTAAAAAATCTAGTGCTGAGTTGGCTGATGTGAGAAAGCAGAGGCCAAGCGAAATCTTTTTGTGTTTCCCTGGCTTTGCCCTGGAGCTAACTTGTTATGTGTGAGGGAAGAGTGGTCTGGCCACAGGAGGTCTCGTCAGCTGAGCTAGAGCAAAGGTAAGCTCAGTGGTTGGTAATCCAGGCTGCCTTAGTGTCTTCCTGTTTTCCCTGGGTTTCCGTGGCATGCCTGTTGGTGGTTGTGAGGCTCCATACCTCTGGGGCTCCAGTACTCCCTGTTCACTGCACCTCAGGTTGCACTAGTGCTTAGTTTTCATTCTGTTAGCTCACTACCCTCTATAGTTTAGCAGGTCTGTTGTCTTTCAGCAGATGGCACTGGTCTCCTTTAACAGGGGACCAGCTCTACAACACTGGCTTGCGCAAAATGTCTTAAAATTTGACTTAACAGCTCAAAAAACTCTTGCCCTCCATTATTCTTAAGTTTTCATTTTTACACAGTTTCTGTAGTGCTAAACATCACATAAGAAGGTTCTGGTGATTGTAACTAATATAAGAACTCTTTATTCTTCTGTTTCATGAGCGCATCTTTGCCTTCAGCCCCCAGGTAGGCTTACTAAAACAGTTTTTTCTACTTGCTTCCTCTCTCCATTAGCATCCAAGCAATCATCTCGTTTGCATTTCTTGCTTGAATTTCAAAGTTTAGGGTAGTATACTACTTTCTCCCCAATTGTCCCTACATTTTCCTAACTTTTAGGTTAGCTGGTTGGACAGTGAATTAAAACGCCAAGCCTGGAGACAAAGATCTGCATTCAAATATGGCCTCAGACACTTACTAACTCTATGACCCTGGGTAAATCACTTAACTTCTCATTGCCTCAGTTTTCTCAACTATAGAATGGATGTCATAATAGCACCTGTCTCACAGGATTGTGGTAAGGATCAAATGAGACAGCATTTGTAAAAAGCACTTAGTACAGTGCCTGACACATAGTGGGTTTAGTCTAAGTCATAGAAAAGCTTAGTCTCCTCCTCTCTTCCTAATTGTTCAAATTACGCAGGGAAACTTTCTAAAATAGCTACAAAAATGCAGAGAAGAACTCCTCCTGGTGATCACACAGCAATGAGAGATTTGAGTTATAGTCTCTGTTATCTGATTTGGATGGAGAGAAAAGAAAAAAGCTAATTTCCCTCTCTAGTAAATGGTGATGCTATTTCCCTAACTTACAAGATTGTTGTGAAGATCACAGGAGATGGTTTGTGTAAAGCATTTTATAAATTATAATGCACTCTATAAAGCGCTACATAAAAAGTAAATGGAGGCAAAAGGCACCCAAATGATGTCAGTTCATAAGAGTATAGTGCGGTGTAAAGGATATAGGATGGAGTCTTGATTCTGACATCAGCTAATTAAGTGACTGAGCAAGGCATTTGTCTTTCCTATACCTTAGCTTTCTCAACATTAAAATACTTGTACTATCAATTAGTCAGCCAATAACCTTATTAAGTGCCTACTATATGGCAGGCATTGTGCTAAAAGCTGAGGAAACAAAAACAAAAGCAAAAGATAGTGTCTACTCAAGGAGGTCTCAGTCTGTGCAAAATAAGTTGGGGTTATTCAATAAAAGAAGGTTACTAGCATAAAGTAGGTGAACCAGGAAAGACTTCTCATAGAAGATGAGATTCTATCTGGGAAATTAAGGAAGCCAGAGAAGTCAGGAAGCAGATGAGAGGAGAGAGAGTACTCCAGGCATGGGGCAAGGTGAGTAGAAAATAACCAGATGGAGTGTCTTCTGTGAGGAACACCAAGGAGGGCAGTGTTCCAGGATCACAAAATGGGGGTGGATGGGTGAGAGAGTAATAAGTAAATACATTATCAAGTTGTTTTAATATAAGCATTTTGTAAATTATAAAGATCTATGTAAATATGAGCTGTTATTTCTATTACCTACGTTACAAAAGGATATGATTAGTACCGAGTGAGGTTTCTTGGATGGAATAAAACTTTTGTTAGTTGGTAAAGGACATTATGGTCATGAAAGAGCTTGATCCCCCCCTCACTTTGCCCTTCTCTTGCCGAAAGATATTTTATATACTTCAAGAATGTCATTACATATTTTTTATTAAAAATATATCATACAAAATAAAGGTTATATTTAAATCTAAAGGAAAATACACTTAAAAGTGCAATAGGTTGTTAGTTTCGTTCGTTTGAGTATGAAACAAGTGCAAATGGCAATCCCGTCCCTTCCCCCCCAACATACACACTTACACACATTCTCATCCTGTGTAGTTCTAATCCATTTAGTTAATTCTTTAAGTTTTGCCTAGCCAAGTCAATTTTACATAGTGCTTTGAAGGACAATGGAAACGTGAATTTTGTGCAAAAACATTGCTTTTCTTTGTATCTCACCTCCCTCCCCATGCCTGGTGCTTCCGTAGTAAGCGCTTAATAAATATTTGTTTACTGACCGATTTTTTAAAAGTATGTGTGTGTGTGTGTGTATATATATATATTTACTGGTACTTATTTTTTTTTAGGTTGGAAGAGCAGAGATGACATCCCAAAACTAGTGTCTGATTTTATGGCAAAGAAATTTGACTTGGATCCATTAATAACCCATGTTTTACCTTTTAACAAAATCAACGAAGGATTTGATCTGCTCTGTAAAGGAGAGAGGTATGTGTTTTACATGCTGGTCATTCCAAAAAATGGAATTTGTGTAATACAGCATTTATAAATTTGATCATCTTGTACACATATTTTTTTATTTGAGGCTTTCACAAAATAAAAAATCCTTGTAATATTAATATTACACTAATGCAGATGAACATATATTTTCTTCGGTATTTTGTACCTTTTTTCATTAATTGGGTCTATTAAGTCCTATTTCTTTCACAAAATTGGAGTTCACTTTGATGATGTCACCTGGGTTCAGTGTAGTAGAAAGATTGCTAGATGTAGAATCAAATTATCTGGATTCAAATTCCAGTCCTACCCCTTGCCAATCATGTGACTTCATGATTAATGAGTCACTTCTTGACTCTAGATATCACTTTCTTTCTCTGTAGAGTGATGAGGTTGACCTTGATAATAAGATAACTTCTGATGTGTGTACCTACTCTTAGAATTATTGATGTTAAACCCCAATACTCCTGGGAAGATGAAAGTGAGTGTGGATATAAGTGGTGAATGACTTGGATTTTATTTAAATTTTAAAAAATTAACTCAAATCTGCTTTTTCTTCTTTTTATCCCCCCACCCAAAATTGAAAAGGAAAAGTAAAACAAAATCCTGGCAACAAATGTGTAGGATCAACCAAAATCAATTTTTCTATTGGCCATGTCCACAAATTTTTGTCTCAATCATTTATACTCTGAGTTTATCACCTCTGTCAGGAAATAGGTGGCACGTTTCATTATGAGTCTTCTGGAATTGTCTTGATCACAGGTTTTAGGTCTTTCAAAGTTGTCTTATGATATTGCTGTTATTACATGAATTGGTTTCTTTTTGGTTCTGCTTATTTCCCTATATGTCAATTCACAAAAGTGTCCCGAATTTCTCATAAACCATCCCCTTTCATTGTTTCTTACAGCATGAGGCATTTCCACAATGTTCCTATATCATAACATGCCATTCCCTGTTTAATGGGTTCCCATTTCTTTTCCAATTCTTTGTTATTACAAAAAATGCTGTTATAAATATTTTTGTACTTAAGGGACCTTTTCCTCTCCTTGGAGTGCAGATTTATCAGTGATATCACTGGCTCAAATAGTATGCACAGATGAATAACTTTTCCCAGTCTCTTCATTTCACAGAAGAGGAAATTGAGACTCTGGGAGACCAGGACAGTTCTGAGTCTGGTCTTTCTAGCCTAACCAAAGGGCAGCAGCTCTGGGGACAGAAGTTCCCATTTTGAACGTCAACATTCCACCCTGCATTTAATGGCATCTCATATAAAAAAGACTATAATCTCTTATTTGAATGAGAGAAGAGAAAACCAATTTTTATAAGAAAAACCTACTAATCTGTCCTAGTTCCTCTTCTTGTCAAGAACATTGTAGCTTTGAATTGTATTTTCCTGGAGAGCAAAGGCTCAATGGGATGGTAGATTTAGAATGGGACAGACTCTAGAACTCATCTATTCCAATCCCTTTATTTTACATGTGAAAATTGAGCCCTAGTTTTGAATCTAAAATGTATCATTCATAATGGATCTTGAGACCAGTAGAAATGACATCAGACCTCATTGATTCCCATATCTCTCAGGCTTCTAAAACTTCCCATTGATCTTTTGCAGTTGATCTTTTGGGTTCACCATTTATTTAAAGAAATATTACATTTACTATCTATGTACTATATTGTGCTGGGGCAGCCAGGTGGTGCAATGGATAGAGCACCAGTGCAGGAGTCAGGAGGACCTGAGTTCAAATCTCACCTCAGACACTTGACACTCAGTAGCTGTGTGACCTTGGGCAAGTCACTTAACCCCAGTTGCTTCATCCTGGGTAATCTCCAGTCCCTGAAGAATATCTGGTCACTGGATTCAGATGACTCTGGAGGAGAAGTGAGGCTGGTGACCTGTACAATCCTCCCTACTCCAAAACAGTCAAGCGCAAGTCATGTCGTTATTTCTCTGATGGCATGGTCTCCTTTGGCAACAAAGTTAGAAAGGCACACCATAGTTTCAGTCAGGACCTTGCACTAAATTACTCTTTATTAGAAGATATAGAGACAAGATATTAACAGAATCTTTCCATTTTCTATTTCAGCATTCGATCAGTTCTTCTAATGTGAGCTCCTAAGCGATAGGAGGTACATGTGGATTCATCAGCAGCTGATTCTTTCTCTGATATTTTACTTTCATATAATTATGATGGGACATGTGTGCTCTCTCTTATGAGTTGAACACAAAACTGAAACTACACTTTTCCAAAATAAGATATTGGCATTGTCACTGACATAATTCAATTTACCTGGGGTAGTAGCAGGGTAATAATGCTAATTTTTTTTTTAATTTGGAGAAAGTAGGTTGTTCTGGATTGGAACATCAGTAAAAAGGTGCAAGTTTATTACTTTTGACTGAAGTAGGAATTTTAAGTTCAATCCCAATTTTCTTGGGTAAAAAGCAATAAGAGCTTAAAAGACTCCTCCTTCAGGGATTTCCATCATATACTTCCAGGAAACTAGACTGGTCATTGAATGGAGTTGGATGGTGCTACAATAAAACTCTGGAAAGATTTTTCTTTTTTCTTTCTGGAAAAACTTTTCAAGCTGTATTTACTCTGCAGAAAGCCTATACCTGGCCTCTCCTTTCTTTTTTCCTTTTATGTATCAAAGAATATGGATCTTTTTAAAATGCTTTTTACAAATAAATTTAATCTGTTAAGTAAAATTGTTTTATCACATGATAGCTTATTTGCTTCCATTTGGAATATATGGGTGTATATATATATGCATATATACATAATGCATACACAGATATATGTATGGTTTAATTTAAGGAAAGTATATGATACAATTCAATTCAACATGCCCTTATTAAAGCCCATATTTTTGTGACAGGTGTTATACTAGGTGCTGGAGAAACAAAAGCAAAAATGAAATAATTTCCACCCTCAAGGAGCTGAATTCATATGCATTGCATACTTTCCCAATTCACTCCAAAAGCTATTGTGAAACAATCAGATGGAATTAGAGAAAAGGAAATATTTCTACAAGGACTGACTGTCACAAAAAAAACTAGATGCCTTTTCACCATTTTGAAATGTGTATTTAAAATAGAATTTCATTCTGACAATTTCCAAATTAATATATGCATACAAATTCTTCTGGATGGAAAATTAACCATAATAATTTTGCAAGTCCCTGCTCATATAGAAGTTAATTCACCCTAGTACCTTTTGGGTTATTTATGTGTCTTAAATGACTTTGAGTCCCTTCTTGCTTTTGTATTTTGAGAGATATGGCATTCTATTCGTGTACCCCCCTCTGTCACTGATGTAGAGCACATACCCTACATTTATTGATTTCTCGGAACCAAAGCTCCTTTGATGATGAACTTCTTCATGCTTAGCTAGAATGATCCTCAGTTGACAGCCACAGAGTTTGACCCATAGGGCAGACTTTCCAGGTTGGTGAGACCTACTAGGGAAGAAACAATTAGAGAATCCTGAGTCATTTTCGCCCTGGAGTGAAGCACCTAAGGGGGCTTCAGTATACACAGTTATCCCTTCCACATCTCAGGAGTTAGGATCTTAATGCCCCCATGATCTGAAAAATCTGTGTAAAATTTTCTAGCTCTCCCTTTGTAGCAGAGAAGAATTCTGAACTTTTTTTCTTTTTTTTTTATGGGGTGTTTACAGTCCCTTGTTGTGAAATTTTGGTTACATATTTGGTCATAGGCTACATGTAGGTCAATGTTAAGTAGAAAGACATTTTCTATGTTGTCTGATGGCATTTGCACTGTGACTTCTGCAAAAATTCCCCAAAATTTCCATTTAAATTTTTTTGGCTGACCCCAGAGATAGCAAAAATATGATGCAGAAAGTCACTGTGTGGAAGAGATAAGTGTAACATAACTTTTTCTGTCATTCTCAGAGAGAGGGGACAGGGTTTTCCCTAGATTTAAGATTTAATTGGCATAGGGGATTTACAACATAGGAAATTCTGCAATTTTTCAAATTCAGGAGATTTGTCTGGTGCACTTAATGAAAGGACTAGTCTTCCAAAATGTGTCATTGGTAATTGGAGGGTTGTGTTTTGCAGTGAACCTGAGACATCACCAAAGTGGGGAGTCCCTTTTGATGCAGATAATAATTAATCCATAACTTAATTTATCTTCTTTGTAGATTTTCATGAATGTCCTCTTCTTTTCTCTCTGATGGCTCCTTTTGAGTAATTTACTGGATTGCTACCCATATTTTTTTTCTTCTTTATATTTTCTGTATTGACTTTAACAGTTCCTGCATGTTTAATTAATATCTCTAATGAATATGATTTCCTTTTTTGTCCTTTTGGAGGCAACCAGGATTAAATGACTCCACCTCATGCAACTAATAAGTATCTGAGGCTGGATTTGAACTCAGGTCCTCCTGACTCTAGAGCCAGTGTTCTGTCCACTGCACCACCTAACTGCCCTGACTCACTTTAGCCAAAGTTAAATTGGTCCTTATTCCCTTTATCCTGGACCAGTAGCTCACTAACTGTCCTTACCTCACATCTTACATCTCCCTCCCTAACACGTCCTATGCCTAGCTGTTAAAGGGATTATTCTAAAGCAATAATCTGACCATGGCACTCTCCTACTCACGTAATTTCCAATGGCTTTCTATTAACTCTAGGATTAAATGTAAACTCTATGACTTGAGTTTTTTACAACCTGACCTTTTCTACTTCTCTAGTTTTGCACATTGTAGTTAAGTGGCTTAGTGGATATAACTTTGGATCTGAAGTCAACAAGACATGAATTCAAATCCATCCTTTGACACTTACTCTCTGTATGACCTTGTGTAAGTCACTCAGTCATGATCAACTCAGTTTTTTCATCTGTAAAATGAGCTAGAGAAGGAGATGGCAAACCACTCTAGTCTCTTTGCCAAAAAAAACCTCAAATGGGGTCCTGAAGAGTTGGACACGACTGAAACAACTGAAGAACAACAAACAGAAGCCTTGCATATCACTCCTTTTCATACGCACTTTGGGCCCACCAAACTGGCCTTTTTTGTTGTTCTTCATATACAGGACTCCATTTTCCATCTGTGTACCTTTTCCTTGGTCCCCTAGGCTTGTAATGCACTCCTTCCTCATCTCAGCCTGTCAGAACCATTTGTTTTCTTTGTTATGCTACTTCTCAGAATGAAGGATTGGGGGAAGATTATAATTCTTTTAAAATTTTGCTTTGATATAGACAAATTGTCATCAAAATGCAAATTTTACTTTACAGGAAGAGGTAAATAGCAAGGATCTGAAAAATACCAGTAGTGTTGGATAAGGTGAACCAAGTGAGATGGGACAGTCAGGTTTCATCTGGTCTATTAATATTGATCAAAGCCCTAAAATTGTTCATGTTTATCAGGGTAAACTTCTTTATCAGTCAACAAACTTATTATGTCCCAACCACTGGCATGAGAAGAAAGGAAAAAAGATTGGGAAGCTCACCCTTTACTGGGGGTGACAATATGGGAATAACTGGGCAAATGCAAGATATGCACCATGTTAGTGGAAGGCAGTCTCAGAGAGAAGTCACTAGTAATGGGGGTAGAGAGACCTGGAAATATCTCATGCAGAAGGTGGGATTTGAGCTGAGTGTTGAAGGAGGTTAGAGAAGCCAGCAGGTAGTGTGATAGGGGAGAGCTTATGTTCTTAAGGAGTAGCCAAGAGCAGTAAGAGGTTAAGTGACTCACCCAGAGTAATGCATACAGACAGAATGTGTTAGAGTTGAGACTCCAATCTGAGTCTGGCAGGCTTTGGAGCTGACTATCCACTCTAGCATTTTGCTATACTGTCGGGACAAAAGGGATGTCAGGACACCATAGCCTTTAGCTCCTCAGGAATCTCTGATTTTGAAAGGAATCAGATACCTTCCTTGTTCTCAGTTTTCTCATCTATATCAAACTTATTACCTTTTGTGTTTTCTCAAAAAATATTTTTTCTTTGATAGAATCCCTGCAATTGATTTAATATTATTTCTCATAAACACCTGTGATTATATTGGATAAGGTGACCCAAGTGGGATGGGACTGTGTTCTTATGTTGCCAGGTGTCTGTGTTTTTATTTTTTTCTTTGCTCATCCAATTTATTGTTTTACAGATAGGGAAATTAGGGCAATGAAATTGTGTAATTATACCTGGTAGAAGTTAGTGTTATAGCTAAAATTAGAACATATGGTATTGGGAGCCCTGCATTCACATATAATAACATTGATACAAAATATAATCTATATATAATGATGCATTGGTAGAGAATGTGGTCCACTTTTTGGATTTGGCTATTTTCTTTTTTTAATGTTTTTATTTAAAGTTTTGTGTTCCAAATTCTATCCCTCCCTTTCTCCCTTCCCTCCCTGAGACAGTAAGCAACCAGATAGAAGTTACACATGTGCGATTACGTAAAATATTAGTCATTTTGTATAAGAAGACTTGAATAAAATCAGTCTGTATTCAGTCAATATCAGTTCTTCCTCTGGAGGCTAATAATATGCTGAATTTGAAATTGTCCTTTGGGATTGTCTTGAATCATTGTAGTACTAAGAATAGCTAAGTCATCGAACAACTTTGCTGTTACTATGTACAATGGTTTCCTGATTCTGTTCACTATGCATCAGTTCTTGTAAATCTTTCCAAATTTTTCTAAAATCATCCTGCCTGTCATTTCTAATAACATAATACTATTCCATTACAATCATATACCACAGCTTGTTTAGCCATTCCCCAAATGATGAGAGTTCTTTGATTTCCAACTCTTAGCCACCAAAAAAAGCTGCTATAAGTATTTTTGTATGAATAGGTCCTTTTCTCCTTTTTTGGATGTCTTTGGGTTATAGACCTAGAAGTGCTGCTGCTGGATGGATTAAAGGGTATACACAGCTTTATCGGCCTTTGGTCATAGTTCCAAATTGCTCTCCAGAATGGTTGGATCAGTTTACAGAGCTACCAAGAAGGCATTGGTTTTCCTATTTTCCCACATCCCCTCTAACATTTATCATCCTACTTTTCTGTCACGTTAGGCACCTCAGAATTGTTTCAATTTGCATTTCTCTGAGTCAAGGGATGGGTCCCCCCCTTTAATCAAAATCTTAGATCTTTGTTTGGAGAAACTGCATGTTTATATCTTTGGACCATTTATCGATTGGGGAATGACTTGTATTTTTATAAATTTGTTGTTTTTCTTTTTTTTTAATAGTTGCAAGGTCAATTCATTTATCTGTTTTTTCTCTATTTTCTTGATGTAATCAATTACAGATATAACTTTTCCCTTAAGTACCATTTTGACCACATCCCACAAATTTTGGTTTGTTGTCTCATTGATGTAATTTCTTTAATTAAATTATCAATTGTTTCTATTTGTTCTTTGGCCCACTTGTTTTTAGGATTAAATTATTTCATTTCCAATTAATTTTTAATTTCTCCATTTTCTGTTACTGAATATAATTTTTGTTACACTATGATCTGAAAATGATACGTTTGCTATTTCTACTTTTTTGCACTTGGTTGTGAGGTTTTTATGTCTTAATACATGGTCAGTTTTTGTGTAGGTTCCATGTAATGCTGAGGAAAAGGTATATTCCTTTCTAATCACATTCAGTTTTCTCCAGAAATCTATCATATCTAACTTTTCCAGAATTTTATTCACCTCCTTAACTTCTTTCTTGTTTATTTTTTGGTTAGATTTATCTACTTCTGAGGGATGAAAGTTCAGGTTCCCCACCACTATAGTTTTATTATCTATTTCCTCTTGTAGCTCATTCAACTTCCTCAAAAATTTAGATGCTATGCCCTTTGGTGCACATATGTGTAGTATTGATATGACTTCATTGTTTATGGTATTTTTTTTTATTGTTAGAGTTCAAATGGTAGCCAAAGGAGACTTTTTCTAACACAGGGTTAGAATCTCTACCCACCCTACACCACAAAACTCTGTAATTAAAGAGTTTTTCTCCCTAGCTACTGGGCATTAGCATCTTTTCATAACTACCCTTCTAAGTGCAAAGTCACCATGAATGCAGGTTCTATATTATAAACCTACCTTGTGGACATAAGTCAAGGTTAAACTATGGTTCTATGGATCGCTAAGATTCTACATCTTAAAATCAAAGGTTCTTCCATATCTTGGATTCTGTAATCTAGTTCAGCCCACTCTCTTTACATATGAGAAAAACTAAGGTCCCTTAAAATTAAAGACAAATCCCATATGAGGGAAATTTGCCTAAAAGGGTCTATGATCCTGTTGTTTTAATCAGTCAAATGAAAAAATTGTATTTTCTTTGGGGAAGTCTTAAGAAATCTCTCTATCTCAATTACTTGCTTCAGTTTCATCATGTCTTTTTTTTTTTTTTTTTTTTTTGGTAGTCAGGGTTGAGTGATTTGCCCAGGGTCACATAGCTAGTTAAGTGGTGAATTTGAACACAGGTCTTCCTTATTCCAGGGTCAGTTCTCTATCCACAGTACCACCTGGCTGCCCCATAATGCACTTAAAAATGCTCTCTAATTATTCATTTTGATTTGGAGGCAATGTTAATTTAGAGGGGGATGTTTCTGGCTAGGTAAACCTCTCCAGCGCAGCTTCATGTGACCCTGTTTACTCCAGTATCAATTTCTGTTAACTCAGCTCTTACCTATTTGGCATTCATTTCAATTCCTAACAGAATTGTGTAAATCTCCACAGAGCTTTAACAATGTAGTGGTGCCAAACGTAGGCCCACTCAGGCCTATGATATTCCTTAGTGAAACTTGAACCAGATTAACATGTAACTGAGAAATACTTTAAAAAGGCAATAATATCAAAAATATTATTGATATAATCAATGCTTATTTTTTGCAAGGTAATACTATTAGAAAATGGTGCAAAAGTAAAAATGTGAATTTTAGAAAATAGGGAGTTAGATTCCCACAGCACCAAAAACTAATCTTTCACTAGAGATCACTGAAAACCCACTTTTTTGGCATACAATCCTTTATAGCAAAACATGAATTCTTATAATATGCACTTTTCATAATACAGTACCCGTGGAATAATCTAAATAATCTATAAAATGCAGGGAAGAGAAGAAGCAATACAAGACAGGAGAGGGATGAGAAAGGGTGGGGTGGTGATGTCAGAAGAACCCCAAGGTAAAAAAAAAAAAAAAAAAGAAAATGGTAACCAAGCCTATCTAATCTCTCTTGACCCTGTGACTAAACTGTTCTGGGATGAAAAGCACATGCCTTGGGAGAGTCCCTAGCCCAGGTCCAAGCTAGAACACCTGCCAGGCCAGATCCACAGGTAATAGGATGCAAAAGCTCAGGCAAGAGAGCAGAAGTGACCAGCCTTTCATTTATCCACAAACTTAACCACGTTTCCTTTTTTCTTTTTTTTTCCAATTCCTTTGTTGTACACTTGAGAGGTCACTTTTAGCATTTTCTGGAGTGAATTCAAGAACACTTTTATGAATACCTTCCTCCTTCTTGCAGATAAAACTGATATAACAAATCAATGATTAGTGAACACCAAATTTGCAGCCAACAGGAGTTGTAGACATTCCAGCATGAACTTTACCTAGCATTTTTATTTTCCTCACTAAGCCATATCACTTATTTTGCACCCTTGGACTTAGAACCCAAAGGTCTTGCACTAGGCTTTGGGGGCATAATTGCAACATAGAACTTGAGTTTTAAAAGACAGACAATGAAAATATGCAAGAAACACATGCAGAACTCTTGAGAACAGTAGGGTGAACATGATGTATGGAGCACCTAGTAGGTATCCAGCCTCTTCACACACTTGGAGTACATTAGGTCTCTTATTTTTTTCTCTGCTGCACGTAGCTGCAAATGTGTGCAGCTGCCAACACAAAAGTGGAAATGAAGTTACTAATAGTACTATGCCAAAGCTTGAAGTCAGGAAAATTAACCAGGTGGATGTTAAAGATTGACTGCATGTGGTTTTCTAAGTCAATACGCAAGGCCCATAGGCATTCTTGCATAGTGACTTCAGTTTCTATTTGAATTTGACACTACTGACTTAGATTATATATTTGTCTCAGGCATGCATTTTGTATAGATAAGCCCAAATGGGGTCACAAAGAGTTGGATGTAAGTGAAACAACGGAAAAACAATGGCAGCAACAGCTTGAGATGGTTCCAGATTTCCCCTGGATATCCTCTCCTCTCTGATGACCCCCACTCTTATCTCATTCAATTAAATTGGCTTCCAGTGCCAAGACTCCCAGTAAGTACTCAGAAAACAATATAGAAACATTCTGGATAAATATATAAGAAAATAATATAAGTAAAATTGGTATTTAAAAATATATTTATATATATTAAAGATACATATAATTTATATTTATATATAAATATATATAAAATTTATATTTTAAATATATTGTATGTGTTAAATATATATATATATATAAATATAAATGCGTGTATTTACATTTATAAATATAAAACAGGACAAGTTGGTGATAAATTTGATAATCAGTACATTTGAATTCATTAATTCAATAGATAGGTTCTTGTCATGTGAGGAGAGCTGAATTACCTTTCCATGAATTGTGTGACTATAGTGAACTCTTTCATTTCTCTGTGTGCTGAGGATTCCTGTATCTTTATCTCTATTGTCCAACCACTGAAGCTCTGGCCCTGGTACTCTAGCCGCCTCTTGGACATTTCCGCTTAGATGTCTTGATGCCATCTAAGCCTGAGACCAAAAAACCAACAACCCAAAACATGGTGAAACTAGAAAGAGCCCAAGAATAGGAATCAGAAGACCTTGATTCTAGTCTGGTTTTGTTGCTAATTAGCTTAGGAAAGACTAGGGATCTCCTCTATATAACCTTTAAACTCCTGACCCTAAAGATTCAGGTGTACTTTGGTGATCTTTCAATTTTCCTCTTCACCCAGATGATGAGCGAACTTCAGTATCTGACACTCTCCTGAGGGTAATCAACAGCTCCTTTTGAAATTCACAGGCTTCATAATATGAATAATCATATTAACAGATTCAAAGGAACAAATAGTATTTACATCTGAGTCCATAGAAATTTACCATATTCATGCACATAGGTGGTACAGTGGGTAGAGCACAAAGTCAGGAAGATAGGAATTTAAATCTGGTCTTAGACACTTGCTAGCCCGGTTAGATAACTAAACCTCTACCTGCCTCTGTTTCATCACATTTGTTACTGCTTGCCCTTCGTTCCTGAAGAGGACCATGACATCTGGAAGGTGATGCCATGACTTGCAAATGAATTGAATTAAAGTCAGCAGAACTGTGCGAAGTCACAAGTCTCACTTTCTCCTCTAGAGCCATCTGGGTGCAGTAGCAAGATACGGATGAGGACAACTGGAGATGGCCCTGGCCTCAGCTGTAAAATATGGATAAAAATCAGACCCATAAGGATCACATAGTGAGTGGCACACAGCTGGCACTCAATCAATGCTTATTCTCTGCCCCTCTGCCAAGTCAATAGATTTATATAAATTAAATACTGTATGAAACTGTTATGAATGTTACCTCTCTAGGACTCAGTTTCTTCATCTATAAAATGAGGAGTTTGGACCAGATGCTTTCATCTGATTTTTATTTTAAGACTCTAAGACACAGAATGGCAGCCTCAGTCAGCTTCATACAAAATGAATGCATTTTCATGCTAGCAGGCAAGATTCTGAGCATAGAGCGAAAGGAGGGTTAAAGAGAGAGGTTTCGTATTCATATACATCCTTCTCTATCACCTAGATACCTAAATCCAAATCTTACTTATTCTCTCTACATCCTTCCAGGCATAGAGAACAGCCTGTGTGAAAGCACAGTGGTGGGAGATAGAATACTAAGAGTCAGACTAGCTAGTTGTTCATTGTTGACTGAAATATAGAATGTGCGTAGGGCAATAATATGAAGAGATTGGAGTGGTTGGAGATTTGGGATTTTATTGTGTAAGAAAGCTACTGAATATTTCTGAGCAGTGGACTGATATATTTGGAGCTATGTCTTAGGACAATTATTTTAGTGACTATATGAAAGATGGGCTAGAGAGAGGAGAGAAAGGGGCATCAATCAAAGGGGCACCAATATTACAGTTGTTCAGGAGAGAAGTGATGAGAACCTGTAAGATTATGTGCCCAGTTGTGATACATCTTAAATCATGCAGAGCCCCTGGGGGAAGGAACTTGCTTAAAGAGAAGCTTGCTTAGGGGAAGCTTGTTGTAGGAAGGTTTTCATACTGAGTCACAAGGGTTATGAGGCCTTCTGACTCTGAAAGGTGTATATACACTCTGAACTGGTATTTTGCTCTGGGAATTTGATCATGAGAAGGATCTTTTGATTTCCTGGTTGAGACTCCCTTGCCTGCTTAGGCCTGTGCTCCCTCAATCCAATGAGATATAGTAATATTGGTCCACTCAGGCAGCTAGAGCCCTGTCTGTTGGTTTTTATGCTAATTTGTTTGCTTTATTTTCTATACTCACTTCTTTCTCTATAATTAAAGTAAGAATTGTTAACCCCTTTGAAGTTGTCTTTCCTTTATAAAGTAGATCAAAGAAACCTGTGCTAACAGGCCATCCTGAGTGTGCTAGGGTGCTTGCTATCATATTTGCAGTACTTGGTAGGATTTGAACAGATTAAAAGGAAAGCATAGGATTTTGTGGAATTGGGATAATTGTCTGTTGTTTCCCAATTGTGGTAGCTATGGTTCTGTGGAGCCCCGGGAACAGCAGTGGCTTCAGGAGAACTAAGTGAGTAGCAGTGATGGGAGCAACTTCCTGGTTGCCTAGAGCAGGGGCCCTGAGAGATAACTTCTACTTCCCCTTCCTTACCATACTAGCAGTCCTGAGGAGACAGGTTGGAGCAGCAGCTGTCGGAGTAAATCAAGCCTGTGGGAGGTGGGGATGACTAGAGCCAGGGTTGGAGGGGAGTAGCCCTGCTTGGGACTGTACTGGAAGCATGAATGCCCTGAAAGTGTATTGTATTGTCAGAGCCCAGGCTCCACCTCTCGACCTTGAAACAGAAGCTGGAACAGTATTTGGAAGCAGCAGAAGCAATGGAAATAGAGTAGAGCCAGGGAGTAGGAGCAAAGAGCTACCTGTATCGGGACTCAGGCAGGACCAACTGGCCCCTGAAGGAGGAAGGACCCCAGAACTAGAAATACAGCTCCAGAGCAGGATAAAAACTTTACAGCAAGGCAGGAGCACTGAGGATGCTTTCCTGTCACATTCCTCTAGGATGGTTTCAGACCCAAGAGGTGTAGTTGTCCATGGTGGGTGAGAGGAAGTACCATGGACCCCTAAGGGCCTACACTGTTGGCTTTGTCACCCAGCCACCACTCAGGGCTTGGAAGTGGGGACTGCAGCAGTGTCAAGACTGGCACTTGTCTATTTAGAGCATGCGCATACCTGAGTGCCAGGTGAGGGCCTGCAACAGTAGCATGGTGAGAAAGACACAACCCCAAGAGGACTTTTGCTTAGGCATTTTTGTTTTGGATTATCAGAGGAGGAGTTGGTTGCTCACTTCCCAAAAATTTTGACCCTCAAAGAATGTCATATACATTTGTGTTTGTTTAAGGTCATGTGGCCACCCTGGTAATGAGTTGTTATGTTTCTATGTATTTTGTAAATGTGAAGCTCATGATGTATTTATTTTGTGGGAATTATGTTGTACTTATTTAGATGTTAATGCCTATCCAGATACAAGTTGCCCCTAAAATCTCATAGGCCTACATAATGGTCATGAAAGATCTTGGGGCCAAATGTAAGGTTAATGGGATATAAGATCTTCCCTGACCACTAATAGACCTCCCATGGAGCCCTGGTGCAGAGTCAATTAGGCTCTGGGACACTGGGATCCTACACCTTTCTTATTAAGTGCTGATTTCCAAACTTCCCTAAGTCAATCAAGTGCCTTTCCAATCAAGAGTCTTTGGAAGCAGTAAATAGTGCATTGCTTGGAGGGAAGCAGGCAGAAAGAGAAACTCAAGGAGGGAAGAACTTGCCTAGGGGAACTTATTCATGGGAAGGCTTGATGGAGAGAAATGTTGACAGTGCCTTAGTAAATCTTGCCTTCTGGTATCCCAATAGGGATGTTTCAAATAAATATTTTGCTTTTGCTTTGGGGGAAGAGAGTTTGTTATATTTTGCAAACAAACTCTGGGAATACATATACATATTCATAGCAGGTGCTATGGGTATTGTATTGTCGTTATTGAGTCTGAGTCAATGGGATGGCTTTAAGCAAAGTTACTGTTTGGGTAAAATCAATAGGATTTGATAGCTGCTTTGATGAGGAAGAAAAGAGATGAAAGAGTCAAAGATGACTCTGAGATTTTAAAACTGGAAGACTGGAATGAAAAGAGGTACTTCTAAGATCTAGAGTCTCAACAATGTGAATTATTGGTACCATTGGGTGAAACTTTCAGACCAAAACTTGCTCTTATTGTGACGCTTATACAATCTGGATTTCTCAGAAAACAAAGACCGTGGTACTCTTAAGAACCACTTATAAAGGAATAATTAGAGGAAAAAGGAATTTGAGAAAGATAAGAGAATGATACAAAAAGATTCAGAATAACAAGCTGGAAACGAAGATGTACAAAGCAAAAGGGCAGGTGTATTTTTTTATAAAAGGGAGAAACAGTAAGAGATTTTGCAGGAAAATAAAGGCCTTTGGAAAAAGGCAACATCTTCCAAATTATCAACAGGGAAGACCTCATGAAAAACCAGTAGAATTGTGGACCACCACCCTTACCCTACCTCTACTAGTCATCTACAGCTCACCCCACATGCCCCACCCCACTGTCCCCTTTGTCCTCACTATGAGCTGGAGCCATCAGCCTGACTAAATATATTTGAAACATAGGATTATTTGAGGCATTTGTTGTTAGGTTGTTTCAGTCATATCTGACTCTTTGTGAACCCCATTTGGAGTTTCCTTGTCAAAAATACTGGGATATTTTACAGATTAAGAAACTGAGGCAAATAGGGTTAAGTGACTTGCCCAGGGTCACACAGCAAATAAGCATCTGAGGTCACATTTGAATTCAGGCCTTCTTGATTCCAGTGCCAGAATTTTATCCGCTGTACCACCTAGCTGCTAGTAAGTTTTGCTAAAGACATAATTGTATGAAAATTACTCTATATTGATCTTAAATGCAATCAGTATAGAATACTAAAAGGGATAAAAAAATGAATGATTTTTCTACATAAGGTAATTTGGAAATGCATTCAATTTAATTGATGTCATCAGATTGGCAGTAAATTTTGTTTCATGTTTTTAAAGCATGGATTCATGCTATATTTGTTTCTATTTTTTTCTTGTATTGTGAGTTTTGGGAAACTATTATATCAGAAGTGCTGTTAACTTGGAAAAAAAGATACTCAGAGAGCATTATAAGTATAACATTAGAAAAGTAGCTTCTCTTTAATTTTTTCAATTTTTAAGCATTTTTATTTAAAGTTTTGAGTTCCATATTCTACCCCTCCTTCCTTCCCTCCCTCCCTCTCCTCCTTTCCTGAGATAGTAAGCAACCAGGTATAACTTATACAAATGCAATGATGTAAAACATTTCCATATTAGTCATACTGTATAAGAAGACTGGAATAAAACAAAAGGAAGAAAGTGAAAAATAGCATGCTTCAGTCTGTATTCAAAAAACAACAAATCTTTTCTCTGGCAACGTAAAGTATGCTTCATTAGTCCTTTTGGATGATGGATCATTGTATTTCTGAGAATAGCTAAGTCATTCACAATTCTTCATCAAACAACATTGCTATTATTGTATACAACATTTTCTTGGTTCTGGTCATTTCACTACACATCAGTTCATGGAAGTCTTTCCAAGTTTTCTGAAATTATCCTGCTTGTCATTTCTTATAGCTCCATAATATTCCATTACAATCATATATTACAGCTTGTTTAGCCATTTCCCAAGTGATGTGTATCTCTTTGGTTTCAAGTTCTAACCACAGCAAAAAGAACTGCCATCAATGTTTTTGTACAAATAGGTCCTTTTCCCTTTTTCTGGATGTCTTTGGGATATAGACCTAATGGTGTTATTGCTGGATCAAAGGTAATGCAGTTTTATAGTCCTTTGAGAATAGTTCCAAATAGTTCCAAATTCTTCAGAATGATTAGATCAGTTGGCAACTCCACCAATGGTGTATGAGTATCCTAGTTTTCCCATATCCCCTCCAATATCCAACATTTCCCTTTGTTGTCATATTAGCTAATCTAATTGAAAGTCATCTATTTGTGCAGTCAGTCTGCATGACACCATTTTAAAAACCTTTTTAGATTTTCGGTGGGCACACAGCCAGTCTGCAGGAGAGGGTATCTGGAAATACCCTAGAACTAATTCCATCTTTCTAGGATGGACTCTCCCTGGAATTAGAAAGGAGCTTGGGCAGAACCAATTAATCTCCTTGTGATTACCAATCCACATAATTTTGCCCCTATATGGAAGTTGTTCACTCTTGTCTATAATTTTGAATCAAGATTGGCCAGACCCAACTTTTTGCTGCATTAGTGTGCTAACAAAAATTCTTTCATTTCCTGAGTTTGCCTTATTGAAAATGGTGACTTAAACTGAGACTTCTTTTAACACTGTTCCTCATCTTCCTATCATCTCCACGTAATACTGCCTTGGCTCTAGCTATCCAGGTTCCTTTTATAGGCTGTTTCCTTCCATTAGAATGGAAACTTTCTGAGAGTAGGACCTATATTGTTTGTTTTTATTTGTATCCCCAGCTCTTGGCACAGTGCCTGGCACATAAGGAAACAAGGATTTATTTAGCAGAAATTACTATGTACTTTAAAAATATTACCTCATTTGATCCTTATAGCAACCCTGAGAGATAAATGCTATTATTATCCCCATTTTACAGATAAGGAAATTGAGGTAGAAAGAGTTTAAGTGACTTGTCCACAGTCGATACAACTAGTAAATGTCTGAGGTAGAACTGAACTCTGGTCTGATTCTGACTGTGCTTGGGTATAGATACAAATGGATGAATGACTTTGAGTAGCCTTGATAAATCAATGTTTACCGAAGATTCACTGGCTAGCACTGAAGGACTCATCACATTTTTAATCCTCACCCTTTCCCTCCTGCAGCACCCAGCCTTATGATCATGGGGTGCTTGGGTGCTTGGGTGCTTGTGCTTGGACCCCAATTTCAAGATCATATTTCTCCCTAGTTTCAAAAGACTATCCCTGATAGTTTTCTCCCCAGCCCAAGGGCACTACGTCCAGCAATAACTCATGAGTGGGCCCCAGTAAAACAAAACTATCTTTCTCCATCACAAGAAAAATCTGACCTCTGAAGAAATTCTCTTGTAAAAACAGGGCTATCTTGTAACTACAGAATATCATATATTGATTCTCAAAATTATCATATTCAGTCCAGAGTTCAAGCTATAGACATCAACTCTCAAAGCTATCTTGCTACAGACATAACAGACCAAAAATATACCCCTGAGAAACCCCTTCTCCTGGTTTCCAGTAGTGAATGATGCTTGTGACCAAAACATATATTATCACCTAATTAGCATATCTGTCAGACAATCCACAATTTTTCCTTTATAAACTTTAGCATAATTCCTTTTAAGTTGTACGTTCCTAAAGGAATGCAAGTTCTGAAAGGAGTTCTGCTCACTATATTGGCATTACAATAAACCTTTGCCAAATTGACTTAAAGAATGCTTGAGTCCATGAATTCATTCCAGATGACCCTCTCCAATACTTCAGTCCTTGACAGGTCCCTGAACCTCTTCAAATCATATCAATGATACCAGGTGGAAAGGACCCAGGGAAGTTACTTGGTGTATGGGTTAAGTATGTATGGGTTAAGTTTTTTTAGTGCCTGCAGCAACCCCTATTTCTGACCCAGCTGATGCAATCTCAATAAATTTCAATTAATTGAAAACCAATATACTTCTCTCTCCTTGAGTACGTAAGCTCATGAATATATCCATCTTGCTCACCACAATACAAAAATAAAACCTGGCTCCTTTAGGTATACTCTGGTGGTTTAGCTCCTGAAGTGAATAGCTTTGACCTCTGAACCTGATTCCTCTAGGAAGAATGACTAATGAATAGTAAAGAACAAGACTGGTTAGAGCTTCTGGCCCACTTGGAATTAGCTTCTACTTCCATTTGTTGACCTATTGTGAAGGGGTTCCCTGGGACTCCAAGAGCACATTGTGTGACTTCAGTACACTTTCTAGGTCCATTAAGTACCACTTAGCACCCTTAAACCTATCAAGTGGATACTCTGTCCACAGGAATATAATTTTTAGTGGCTTATGTTTTTGTCAGATATTTCAGGGTGTGAGGGCTTGATTTTTTTCCTTAAAAGCTAGGACAATTGACTTTTTCTCCTATACAGTTTTCATTTGTGATTTCTTGAAATATAGCTCTGAAAAAACAGGCTTAAAAAATAATAATTTTAAAGGAATCCAATTACTCTCTGCACCAGCCCATTGTATTTCAAATGGAGTTACTTTAAAACCCAAATCATTCTGGCTTTTTGTTGAATGGCCAATAATAGCCCTTGGCCCCCTCTATGGCTCATTGTTTAAATTTTGATGGCTTAGAATGAGTGTAAATAGCCATTGTTTTCTGTTCTGACTTGAAACTTTGAGGATCTTCCTCTCCCAGATTAATATTTTTGTGATAATAAATTAGGACATCTTTTGTCTCAATTCTTACCTAGCCTTTAGTCATTGAATAAGCATTGCCTCAGACAAACAGAAGCCAGGCAAACACCTTCATTTAGAAAGTCCAAGGTGATCCACTGTGTCTTGTGTCATCGCCAATCATCTGAATTCTTGTCTTACCGCTGGGCTTTGATGACTCTGAAGGAGAGAGGGAGACTGACAACTTTAAGTAGCTTTACTTCCCTCATAATGTCCTCTTCAAGAATGAAGAATCCACAAGAAATATGATCCATCAACAGGTTCATTTTGAATTTGGGAGTTATTCCTACATCAACTCCTCACACAATCACATGCTGACCATTTGATTCAGCCCAGTACGACCCACGAAGTCCATGGCCACTACACTCCTCAACATAGCCCTCTGTCATAGCTTCTTTAACCTTAGCATAAAGTTATAGGCATTCACTCCATCCTATTCAGAAATAACAAATTCTTTTGCCAAATATTGTCATTTCAACCTTCACAGTTGCGAGACATGAATTGAACTTATGTTTCCACAGAAAATATGTAATATGTATAATACCAGTGATAATCATTTTATATCAATTTTGGACCTTAATAAGAACCAGAGCCTGAACTTATCAACCAGAAGAAGAGCCTGGACCTAACAGCTTCTTTGTTCTCTGAGTAAACTCAGAGAATCCCTCTTCCTATGTCAACAAGACCAGAAGGAGTTGATTTAAGAGCATTCTTTATGAGATTTTAATAGACCTGTGAATGACACTATCTTGAATAAAGGAATTCTTTCTTAATATTTTATGGATACCTACCATGTTATGGCATGTTAATAGTAAAGATATCCTGGGTCATAATTTCAATTGATGCTTTAGCAACTCTTTTATCTTACTATATTTACCACATACTAAATTAAGATATCACTTAGTATATTTGCCTCTTTAACCAAACTTTCAGGTTGACACCAGAAAGATTGTATGTCAGTTAAGGGAATTCCTTTAAAAGAATTTATATCATGTCATTCTGTAAAGAAAAGGAGGAATGTGGCCCATATGTGGGAGGAGGGATGAATCCTGGAGTGCTGGCTAATGGGAGGCAGGGCATAAAAGCAGGGCATGAAAAGGCTTACATTGGTCTAAACAAATGTAGCAGTCCATTAGGAACCATCCATTCAATCGGGAGGATGAATGTAAAAATTGACAAAAACTTTCCTGATTTCACAACAAATATTGTTCTTTATTGAAAGTGAGCATGTTTCTCACAATTTGGTGGCTTGTGCCTATTTCTCTAGCATTAGAAGAAGGGAAACTTACTATGGAGATGGCGAGGTACACCCCACTGACTTTCAACGGCCCAAACATCCACAGGCAAGTTTCCCCTCTTCAGATTGTTAACTTCCCAGGACTGTTTGGAATCATTGTGAACTCAGGAATGAAGGCAAAATAATAAGTGATCAAGAGATTGAGTGGCCAGAACTACAAAAGTTGATATATCATGCAAGAGGGGAAGATCAGTGGCTAAAGCACTGCCTTGTTAGTTTGGGGGCCCACCTAGAACCAGATCAGCCCAGGGTGAGGGTTGTCGGGGGGAGGTCTTAGTATAGAGAATCTTAGGCAAGATGAGTCCTTTGGGGACCTTCAGAGTCTAACTCCTGATATGGGAAATAAGAGCTCTAAGGTGGAAGTACTTACAGGGGGTGAGGGGACACCCCCTGAGATTCCCAAAACAACCCACTGGGGAAAATGCTAGCAAATTGGGGTAGTGCATCTACCCTGGGAAAGAATATCCAAAAGAAATAATTCTTATATCTGTATTGCCTCCATCTATATATATTCCGTATTTGTATCTCTGCGTGAATGAATGATTATGTGTAATCTGACACCTTGAAAGGTTGGAAATGCAACCACTTAGCAAAAAAAACCAAAAAACAAAAAACAAATAAATAAAATTACTGTTTCGCTTATGTGATGGGTAGAAAGTTTAAGGGAACCATAACAAAAGGTTTGAGAGTCGAAAGAAAACTTTTGGAAACTTTTTAAAAGTTCCTTGCTGCGACCTGCACAGTCAGGCAGGTCCGGAGCGGTTATGGGGCTCACGGAGCAAGGATGAAAAGACAGGTGCAACACAGCAGTCTGAACAAGCTAGGTTTAAATCCAGGTCTAATTAACTCTCAAAGCTAAAGCTGGATAATGGGATTGTTATAAAAAGCTCTTTGCTGAGACTGGGGAAGAAATGTAGCTCTCTCTTGGTATGTAAATTATTAGGCATTTAACTAGTGGTCCTTCATTCTCAAAGAGGACCAAAATGACGTCACCATGATAAAGTGAAATTTCAGCATGTCCTACTGTGGCTGATCAGACCAATATGAGCTGGGAATGCTTTACTACAGGTTGGACACAGATAGTCTGTGTGAATATTTGGGGTGGATACTCCAAATTTGTGTATCCTGTGTTTACTTTGTGCAAGTAAGGCATTTAACTAATGTAAAGGAAAATGTAGATAGTCTGAGTAAAGATTTGGAGAGAGATAGAAAATTTTTAATATAAGTGTGGGAAAGCAGCACACCCATTTCCTCTTGGGCACTCCCTCTACTATCCCACTTCAGAAAATTTGGGGATGTTGATCCAGGACTGAAAGTGAAAATTTATAGCCTGATTGTAAATTCAGTAGATAAAGTTATGGAGATTTCTATTGAATTTAAAAATGGGTACTGAATGTGGTAAAGATATTGATTACTGTGATTTGTAATCATTACTATTCAGTTAATTATTAAGCTCCAGAAGTGCCTTGTTTCGAATTCTTTAGATCTCTTTTGCCAGGGTCAAAGACAACAGTTAGAATATTAACCTAGCATGTTTTAAGCTAATATAAGTTAAGTAGGGATCCAAGTCATCTCATACAGTAGCAAGGGAGGTCTCAGGGCCTCTTTTCCCGGAATATTACCCTGTATAGAAGGGGTCCTGATTCCTGGAACTTCAAGCCCTGAATTCAAGGATGGGTACCTGAGAATAATATAACACTTAACTTCTCAAGTCAGCTATCATTCTTGATATCTCTCAGTCAAGAGGGGAACTCTTGATAAGAGACTCTTTTGAACTCCTCAAGGTTCTCTACAGCTCTCTACAAACTTTTTAAAGAAATAGAAGAAAGGTTATTCAGATTGGACTATAAATACACACACACACACACACACACACACACATATATATATATAGTTAAAATGTTTGCATAGTTACTTGTCCTTATGATTGTAAAGTGCTTAACAGAAGGACTGGCATATATTAGACACAATATTATTATTACCTCTCTCTAATTTAATATAATTGTTAACTTTGAAGTGGTTTTTAAATGTCAAAAGCAATAAGATCAATAGTTTCTGAAAATGCAATTGATATGTTATTACTGTACTCCATTGTATAGTATTTCTAAAGTTCCCTCAGATTGTAAAATTTGAGAGACCATTGTGAGGAAGAAATAGTGTTAGAGCAATTTTAATTTACATTTTGTTATATATGAACTGGGCTTTTAAAAGGATGTGATAAAATTAGGTAATTTAATATTTACTTTGATAGCATATTTTTCCATTTGAAATCTTGACTATTATGAATATATATATATAGTTTCTGGGGTGGAGCCAAGATGATGGAGTGAGAGCAATTACCCACCTAAGCTCTTAGACAAACTCCTTCAGATACCTCTAAAAAGAGAGTCTGACCAGATTTTGGAGTGGCAGAATCCAGTAGGAGACAGACTGTAGCAGATTCACAGCTCAAGACAAACTGGAAGGTCAGTGGGAAGGATCTGTTCCGCAGGGTTGGAGGAGCACAGTGCACAGGCTGTACCAGCAGGCAGAAAGCCCTGGGTGGTCTAAGGCAGAGGCTGCACGGGGAATCTTGGGCATATTAACCCAGGATGGGAGCCCAGTAGAACTGAGCGAGTGAGAGCCCAGAGCCCCAGGTACTGAACCAGCTGCTCCTGAGACTATCAGCCCACAGATTAAATGTCTGTAAGTCACCTACTTGAACTTCCAGGAGCCAAAATGGCAGAATGATCAGTAAATATTCTCTCCCTCTCCCCTTGTTGACCTTGAAAGAACCATAAAATATTTCCCAAGAAAAATCCTGGAACAGTGGGTTCAGCCAAAGGGGTGAACAGTCTTGTAGCACTTGAGGTTGGGAAAATAAGGGAGATTGCCATTGCTGTGGCCAAAGGAGACCAGTGCAAGACCAGAGCTGTCCCAGCAAACTGGGAAGAGATCCAGAGCCCCAAGGGGGTAAAGCCAACATCAGGACCCCAGGAGTGCCTCAATACCCCAGGAGGTATGAAAAGGAGGCAGAAAATGGTAAATTACATCACAGGAAGAGGCACAAAATTATACTACAGTAGAGGAAAAGAGGGGAGGGAGATGAGCCTTGTTTGATGTTTACTCTCATCTGATTAAGTTCAAGGAGGGAACAACAAACTTTAATACGCATATAAATCTAACTAACTCTATAGGCAGTAGGAGGGGAAGGGGGAAAGGAAAAGTAGGGGAGGTTAAAAGGGAGGGAAGAAGTAGTAAGAGTAAAGGGGAGTAGAAGGGAGGGGTGCTGAAAAAGGAAGGGAAGACTACAAGGGGTGGTGAACAAAAAGGGCGGGGGGGGGGTGGAGAAGAGAATGGAGGGAAAGACACAGATCGTAATCATAACTGTGAATGTGAATGGGATGAACTCTCCCATAAAGTAGAGGTAGATAGCAGAATGGATTAAAAGCTTTAATCCAACAATATGTTGTTTTGAACACATTTGACCTGGGGGTATACACACAGGGTAAAGGTAAAAGGTTGGAGCAGAATACACCATGCTTTAGCTGATATAAGAAAAGTGGGGGGGGGGGGGTAGCAATCCTAACTTCAGACAAAGCAAAAGCAGAAATAGACCTAATCAAAAGAGATAAGGGAGGAAACTACATCCTACTAAAAGGTATCATAGACAACAAAGCAATATCATTACTAAACAGAGGCAGCTAGGCGGTGCAGTGGATAAAGCACCAGTGCAGGAGTCAGGAGGACCTGAGTTCAAATCTCACCTCAGACACTTGATACTCACTAGCTATGTGACCTTGGGCAAGTCACTGAACCCCAATTACCTCATCCTGGGTCACCTCCAATCATCCTGATGAATATCTGGTCACTGGATTCAGATGGCTCTGGAGGAGAAGTGAGGCTGGTAACCTGCACAGCCCTCCCTCACTCAAAACAAAGTCAAGTGCAAGTCATGTCATTATTTCTCTGATGGCATGGTCTTCTTCAGTAACAATGACTAAACACACACACACACACACATACACACACACACATTACTAAACATATATGCTCCAAGTGGTATAGCATCCAAAATCTTAGAGAAGTTAAGGGAGTTACAGGAAGAAATAGACAGTAGAACTAGACTAGTAGGGGACCTCAACCTCCCCCTCTATGAACTTGATAAACCTAACCTCAAAATAAACAAGAAAGAAGTTAAGGAGATGAATAAAACTCTGGACTAGGTAAATATGATAGATCTCTGGAGAAAATTGAATGGGCATAGAAAGCAATATACCTTTTTCTCAGTGGTACATGGCTCATATACAAAAATTGACCATGTACTACAGCTTAAAAACCTCACAATCCAGTGCAGAAATGCAGAGACAGTGAATGCATCCTTGTCAGATATAATGCAATAAAATTTATATGTAATAAAAGGCCATGGAAAGATAGACCAAAAATTAATTGGAAACTAAATAATCTAATCCTAAAGAACAAGTGGGTTAAACAACAAATCATAGAAACAATCAACAAGTTCATCCAAGAGAATGATAATAATGAGACAACCTACCAAATCTTATGGGATACTGCAAAAGTGACTCTTAGGGGAAGTTTCATATGTTTGAATACTTACATGAACAACATAGAGAAAGAGGAGATCAATGAATTGGACATGGAGCTGAAAAAGCTAGAAAAAGAACAAATTGAAAATCTCCAAGTAAATACCAAATTAGAAATACTGAAAACCAAAGGAGAGATTAATAAAATTGAAATTAAGAAAACCATTGAACTAATAAATACAATAGTGGATTTTATGAAAAAAAGCAATAAAATTGATAAACTTTTGGTCAGTTTGATTAAAAAAAAGAAAGAAGAAAACCAAATTATCAATATCAAACATGAAAAGGGTGAACTTACCTCCAACAAGGAGGAAAATAATTAGGAATTACTTTGCCCAACTGTATGCCCATAAATTCAACAATCTAAATGAGATGGATGATTATTTTAAAAAACATAAATTGCCCAGATTAACAGAAGAGGAAGTTGAGCACTTAAATAAATCCACCTCAGAAAAAGAAATTGAACAAGCTGTCAATGAACTCCCTAGGAAAAAATCTCCAGGGCTGGATGGATTTACAAGTGAATTCTATCAAACATTTAAAGAACAGTTAATTCCATACATACGATGTTTAGAAGGTCCACCAAATTTCTATTTCTAAGCTAATTTGTTGTAATAACTTGATACTTAAATTTATATTCAAACTTGCTGTAGATTATGCTTATATGGAGGTCTTATGGGAGTCAAAACATAAGGGGCATAATGAGGAAGATAGATGCCTCACAGTCTCCTCATTCCCCATACCTCTTTCCTTTAAAAGGAACCTGAACTAATCAACCAGAAGAAGAACCTGGACCTAATAGCTTCTTTGTTCTCTAAATATACTCAGAAAATACCTCTTCCTATATCAGCAGGACCAGATAGGGCTGACTTAAGAACATTCCTTATGAGACCCTTAACCTGAGATACTATTGTATGGGATAAAAGACCCTTCCTCAGAATTTTAAATGAACAAGGAGGCTTCTCGATAAGAACAGAAAATGACTTATTACAATTCTCGTGAGAAAGAGATGCCACTCCACCAGAACGGGGTTAATCTGATGGAAGGAGGCAACTTACAGAAATCGGAGCACAATCTTATACCCTAATGCAGAGAATCCCACCTCCCCAGTATCCCATCTCTCCATTGGCTGGGACTTGGTCTTACAGTCTAAGTGCAGAAAAACTAAACAAACTCCAGGAAATTTTCACCTATCCCAACACAATTGCTTAATTTAGTACTTGATATGGTTATTCTACAACTGAAGTAGAAAAGAGGGAGGAGGGGAAAGGGGGAGCTGGTAATGTTGATGTGGCAACAGTATAACAAACAAAAGGGGAGATTTGAGTAACTTTCAAGTTTTGGCTACAATTCACAGCACTTTCACAAAGAAAGAAGAGAGGGAGCAAAGGGGGGGCCAACTGACTGTTACCCTGTTGACACAAGCCCTGGATTCCTGAAACTCAGGTATCTAGGGAGAGAGGCCTTATGGAATAGAAATTTTATTTAGAAAATACAATATTTCCCATATTTTTATTATGAAAAGTCTTCACAATGTCCTCATCTCACTCACTATCTTGAATGATGGGACCTTTTCTTAATATTTTATCGACACTTACTATGTTATGGCATGTTAGTGGTAAAGAAAACACAGATATCCTGGGTCACAATTTCAACTGACACTTTGTCAACTGTCTTATCTTATTGTATTTATCACCTATTCAATTAAGATATCACTTAGTCTATTTGCCTCTTTAACCAAATTTTCAGGTGGACATCAGAAATATTGCATATCATTTAAAGGAATTTCTTTAAAAGAATTTATATCACATCATTCTATAAAGAAAATGAGGAATGTGGCCCATGTGGGGAGGAGGTGAACCCTGGAGTGCTGGCCAATGGGAGGCAGGCAGGAACTTTGAATTGAAAACATGGTATAAAAAGGTTTGTATTGCTCTAAACAGATATTGCAGTCCATTAGGAACTACCCACTCATTCAGCAGGAATGAACGTAAAAACTAACAAAAGCTTCCCTGATTTCACAACAAATATTGTCCTTTGTTTGAAATGAGCGTTTCTCACACAGTATTTCTTCTCTATGTGCCTTACTTTCCACTTACATTGTTGCCTGAATGGAATTGTAGATCTTAATAATGAAGAAACTTAGGGAATTGGGAAGTCAAGGTAACTGAGCGAACACCAAGAAGCTACATTGAAGTCCCCTAGACTAAAAATAAAGAAAGGAGAAAATTGGGTTGGAAAGGAAGAGTGGAAGGTAGGCACTTAAGTCGTCAAGGAATGAAAAGTGACCAGGGAACCATCAGATAGCCACTATCATAGTAGTTCTAGACTCAAGCTACGTTTGCTAGTCAGGTGTCTACTGAATAAGATGGTGCTATGTTGGCAGCTTGGGCCTTGTAAACTTCAATGTAACCCAATCTGAAAACCCGCCAAGAGCCTAAACACGCAAAACTTTCATTAGTGGATCCCAGCAATGTTGTGGAGGTGACTGAGCTAAACACCCCTAAACTAATCTAAATCCCAGATGAGACCCCATAATGTATCAGAGAGGGTCCAACCCATTCTGTACCCACATGGACTTGGGTTCAAATATGGAAACCTTTAGTTATTTTTTTGGTCTACCAAAACAGGGAACATCTGAAGTTACCTCCAGTCTCAGTTTTCAGTAACTTGCCATACTAAAAACACAGCAAAGAACAGGACTAAAAGAGTCAAATATTTAGTCAAGATAAAAATTGATTGTAATGTTACAAGAGGGACGATATTGAGCAATGTGTATTCCCAACTCAGTAAAGTTTTATCTCTTCCCCCTTCAACCCAAGAGTAGTTTGGGGATCAAATATCCAAAACTCATGACCTTAAGTCAAAGGAATTGGTTCCAGAAGTCCTGAAAGAATACCCAGTTTTAAGGATTGAAACCGTGAAAAATACACCCCTCAAATATAGAGAAGCTCTGGTTGAGTCAGAACAAAATTATTTATTAAAAGGAAAATATATTAGATATGCATTTTGGGTACACAAGTCCTAAAGTACAATATGGTCCACAGCCCAGGAAGAATATGGGCAATTGGTTTTTGAAAATTACAAAGGATAGGGGCTAGAGTGGACAGTGAACTGTCCTTTCCAGAAACAAGTGAGACATAGACACAGGATGGTTTAAACCAATTCAAGGTGCACAGCTCAGGAAAATCAGCCAATGAACACTGGCAAAGGCATCTAGAAGTGAGCAAGACTTTTGGCTCACTGTAGCCTCTTGATTGATTCCTTTCAGACCACAGACTTACTCTGTGTCCACTCCATCTGTATAACAAAGGGGAAGGAAGAAGAAAAAAAGGATAAAAAAATAAATTTGCATGATAATTTTATCATGTATTTAAAATGAAGAGAAAGTTGTACATACCCAATAGATTTGCAGTTTCATGTGCAATCTTTTTTAAAATGATACCTTGTTATAGAAATGCTTTTTCTTATTCCATTAATTAAGGAAATGTGAGAGGGAAGGAAGCAAAAAGAGGCATTTTAGCTTCACTAGTATTTTCATGGGATCAAAAGAAATTCATATTGCTCACTGTTTTTTGGACACAGAAAGTAGATATTGAAGATGGCATCGTTTATCTTTTTCCCTGTTTATTCATCTTGTCTTGAGAAGGGTTTCCCCATACGATCTCTCCTCCAATGTCAACATGCGATAGTTGTCCCTGTGGGCCTGAGATGATGGCTAGAGTAGAAAGAAGACCTAATGCTTTAAAAAATGAAAGAAAATGAGGGGTTTTAAATTTTCAAGGTATAGTCTGAACAGTTTTGGCATCATGTAGCTACAAAAATAAAAAGGATGTTTTGTAATTCTCCAATTTTATTTTGACTATATTTTCAATTAGGGCAGCTAGTTGGTGCCTGGGCCAGGAAGACTCATCTTCATGAGTTCAAATCTGACCTCAGACACTTACTAGCCAGATGACCCTGGGCAAGTCACTTTGCCTTGTTTGCCTCAATTTTGTCATCTGTAAAATGAGGTGGAGAAATAAATGGCAAATCTTTCCAACATCTTGCAAAGAAAACCCTAAATGGGGTCATGAAAGGTGAGACGTTACTAAAAATTACTGAATAACCACGATAATACTCTCAATTTCCTTAGATCCATCACATAGTTACTGATTTTCTTTTCTTTCCTTTCAAAAGTTAAACATTGAAAAGTTGAGTGGGACCTGCCTATATTTGGGAAGGTCTTGCTTTTAAATAGAGCTATTTATCTGAAGGAATGCTGATTTGCACCACAAGGTAGTCAAGATTTGGGTCTGACGATTTCAACATCCAGTAAAATTTCAACATCCAGTAAACACCAAGAAAGAGGCAAGATGAGCACTGCTGGAAAAGTAAGGGAAGTATTTCTGTTTCTTCATCATAAACTAGCAAGATTTGTAATTGCAACCTTCCAGTATGTTAAGTATTTATTTAGAGAAGTATATCCTAAGGAGGGATGAGGTCTGTCTAGATAAAAGCAAGCCTGTATCAAAAATATTGAGGGGAAAATTTCACTGCTACGGGATGGAAATAAAAAGAGAGGGAGGTCCTTTCTCTAACCTTTTGCTAGTAATTGAAGGATATAATTTTCCTTATTTTCACTAGAATCTTAACATTTTCTACTCTGTTGTATTTTGAACAATTAGTTGATTGGATGCTAAGTATAGAAACCAAAGGTATCTTAAATTAGAACCAAAGAATTGAACATGCCCATGATGTCAATTGGTTGGGCAGCTAAGTGGCACAATGGATAGAGTACTGAGCTTGAGTTCAAAACTGGCCTCAGACACTTACTAGTTGTGTGATCCTGGGCAAGTCACTTGCCTGTTCTCCTCAGTTCCTCCACTGTAAAACGAGTTGGACAAGGATATGTGAAACCACTCTAGTATCTTTGCCAAGAAAATGTCAAATGGGATCAGGAAGAGTTGGACACGACTAAAAAACTACTGAAATGAATGATGTTGATTTAGAATGTGATTTTTATCATTTAGTTTTGTAAGAAATAAGGATATTATGTGAGCGATATAATAACTGAGTATGTGACTGATTCGGTTTAAGGACTGAAGTACAGGAGAGAGTCATTTGGAATGAATTCATGGACTTAAGTATTCTTGGAGTCAAGTTGGCAAAGGTTTATTGTAATGCCAGCATGGTAGGCAGAGCTCCATTAGGAACTTGCAGCTTACCAGGAATGATGCTAAAGCTTACGTAGGAAAAGTAGTGGATTATCTGGCAGATAGACTCATTAGGTGATAACATACAACCGTAGTCACGCGCATCATGCAGGAAACCCAGAGAAGTGGTTCCGAAGCAGTGTACTTTTGGTCTGTTTTGTCTGTAGCTAGATAGCTGTAAAAGAAGCTTACTTGACCTCTGGATGATATATGATAACTATGGGAATCAATACATGATAATTCTCTTGTTATAAATCTGTTTTTGCAAGAGAATTTCTACAAAAGTCAGTTTGTTCTTGTAACAGGGAGAGATAGTTTGTTTTACTGTTTGTTTTACAAAAGTAAACTGTTTACTTTTATAATAATTTGGGGGAAAGGTCGTTTGTCTTACTGGGGCCCTCTCATAAGTAACTGCTTGGACACAGTAGTGTCCTTGGGCTGGGGATAAAACTGTCATGAATAGTGTTTTGAAGTTAGGGAGAATGTGATCCTGAAACTGGGGTCCAAGCAACCCATCAACTAGAGCAGAAATTCTTAGCCTTTTTTATGCCGTACACTCCCTTGTTTGGTCTCTTTGGACCCATCGCAGGATCACTTTTTAAAATACATAGCATAAACTAGAATAACAAAGAAAATCAATGATATTGCAATTCAGTTACCAAAATGTAAATTTAAAAGTTTACTGATACGAGAGGTTAAGAATACTTGGTAGAACTTTCTGGTATATAAAGCTTTCCCAGATATTCAATGTAATTCTCACCGCAACCGTGTGACACAATGCAAAAAGAAATTTTATTTACCTCATTTAATAGATGAGGAAACTGAAGCTGAGAGAAGTTAAATGATTTGCCAAATCAGTAAGCAGGCTTAGTTCAATGTTTTTTCCGAATTGAATTTCTGTGTTCTTTCAACTAACCCATGCTGCTAATTGAGTGGAATTCATAGCACTATTAGCCACTGAGAGTCAGTGTTGCATTTTTAAAAGATTCCCTTTAACCCAACTGAATCCCTAATAAACAAGATACTGTATCTGGCAGTAAGACACACAAAAAAGGCAGGAAATACTAGCTTTGTGGGGAAAATCATTTGGACATGGAGGCTACCAGCTGGTAGACCAGTCCTCCCTGGGAGTCAGCTCCCAGGCTCAGCTCCTTTAAGACGTTTCAAATTTTCAGTCTCTTTATTTCTTCCACTTCTGGACCCACAGTTTCACCGAAAGCTATAAATTTACCCTACTTTTCCCCAAATGCCTCTCTGCCAATGGCTCCAGGCTTCTGAGAGGCAGACATTTCTCCAGTGGTAATAGTTTTGCAATATTACGTTTACAAATGCATGGGAAAAGTCCTGGGCTCCATGGGGTGTTAGATGGATAATCTACTCTGATAGAATGCTTCTTGCATTATATTTTCCCAGGCTTACATTAGTCAGATGGTCAGGGGTTATGGGTACCTGAGTATGTCGCATGAATATATTCTTGTTATTTTCCCAGGTGATTAAATGCAAAGCAGCTGTGTTGTGGGGCCTGAACCAGCCCCTTTCCATTGAGGATATAGAAGTTGCTCCACCAAAGGCCTTTGAAGTTCGAATTAAGGTATCAAAATTCCTAAGATGGACTTTTTTCCCTTTAAGAGATCTGAAATTTCTTTCATACAGGGAACTCCCAAAGAGGAAGCTATCTACCGATGCAGATTGGTACTTGCTTTGCAATTTTTGCAACATATTTTTTATTCCAAAGTCACAAAGCAAAACTTAATAGTTACAATCAGTTTACTAAATGAGATAACTGACTAGGCAGAGACAGCCTTGCCTGGTGGCATTAATAAGTTTGGTGACTTGCCCAGGCTTACACAGGCAGTATCTGTCAAAGATGGGACTTGAGTCTAAGTCTTAAGTTATATTGTAGAACTCAATCAATATCTGAGTTTAACAGCATTCTAAATGCTCTCTCGCTCTCGCTCTCACTCTCTCTTTCTCTCTCTCTCTCGCTCTCTCTCTCTCGCTCTCCTGGCTCTTCAGACAAGGCAACCAAATTGTTGAGAAAAGTTAACTATAGATTATGACATGCAGTTATATGGGTAACTTATGAGAGTATATCCATCAGTACCTGCTTCTATGTATAAGTGTATAGGTACACATATATGCATGTATATATTGCCTATGTATATGAACGTATATACATACACATATGTGTATACACATATATATATATATACATGTGACAGGCCTAGATATGGTATATTATTATTTATTAAATTATTAATTAATACATATTATATACATATAATATGCTATATGTCACATACTATACCTATATTACATATAGATATGTAACCATATATCTATATTACATATTGATATATAAATATATCTATTTCTACATATATATCTCTATCTTTCTACCTATCTATATCTTAGACAGGCACATAGAATGCCCAAGTTGATTCCAGAATTAAAAAAAAAAAAGGAGAGAAGATTGGATTGCTTTCCAAAAAATGCAAAACTAATTTCCCACCCCCATATTTCTAACAGAAAAGAAAAACGATCTTTTTGAAAAGATTAAAGGACCATCGGGACCTGGAGCCAGAAAGTACTGAATTCCAATCCTAACCCAGTAACTTCCTGGATGTTTTTGAGTCATCTCAAACTCACTGTGTCCTAAGTAGAAATCACTCCCCCCCACCCTGGATATTTTCCTTTTTATCCTCCCAGTTTGGGGTCTGCACTGTCATCCTTCCCTTCTATTTCTGGATCACTGACAGCTGGATTTGAATTCAAGAGAAAAGGAAGGAAGATTCTGCCTTAGACATTGCTCCACCTGGGTGACCTGGGCAAGTCACTTAACCTCTGTTTGCCTCAGTTTCTTCAACTGTTAAATGGGGATAATAAAAGCATCTACCTTGAAGTGTAATTATAAGGATCAAATGAGTTAAGCTCTTTGCAAATCTTGAGGTGCTAAGTGTTTGATATTAAAACTTGTATTACACTAGAGGTATCGTTTAGCTATGAATAAGACCAGAGGCTCAGAAGAATTTAAAATCAGTATCTGATCGATTAATTCAAAGTAGTTCTCAATCAGGGTACAATGGAGAAGTGCATAGTGGATATAAGCAGAAAGAATCACTCAAATAAAGGATATCATTAGGGAAATGTATGATCCCACAAGAAGACAGGATGATAAGAAAATGGAAGTATAGGAAAGCTGGTACAAAAAGAAGCAAAAGACAGTCTCTGCCCTCAAAGAATTTACAGTCTAATTGGGGAGATAAGTTGAAACAAATGTATACCAAGTGAGCGATCTATGGGATAAATAAGAAATAAATAACATGGAAGGCACTGGAATGAAGAGTCTTCCTATAAATGGTGGGATTTTAGGTGAGACTTAAAGGGAGCCAGCCAGCTCAGTAGTCAGAGAAGAGGAAGGAGAGCCTTCCAGGCACCAGGGACAGTCAAAAAAAACACTCAGAGCCAAGAGATGAATTGTCTTATTCATGGAATAGCAAGGAAGCCAGGATCACTGTATTAAAGACTATGTGTCAGGGAGTAAGAGATAAGAAGACAGAAAGGCAGGAGGGGGCTAGGTTATGAAGGGCTTTGAATGCCAAACAAAACATTTTGCATTTGTTCCTGGAGGAAATAGGAAACTATGGGTAAAACTGAATGTACCAGAGCAATTCTGAACCAAAACTGAAAGCAAAATCCAAACCAAAAATTTAAGAACCCCTGGAGTTCATTGAGTTTCACAGCAAAGGAGCCCCATCTGCAGAATTGCCAAGGTGAAAAAGGGCAAAACTCACATAGGCTTCAATTTGGGCAAGAATTGAATTGGGTATGGGTACCTCAGGCTTGGACAAGACCCAGTGTTGAGAGTTTACAGGGTAGGAATAGGGGACACAGTATCCCTTGATTGGACAGCTCCTTTGTTAGGGCTAGTAACAGGAAAGACTGCTCTTCAGGTTAGTGATGTCTTGTAACCCCTCCCTAACAGATAGGACAGTCATAAACAGTGTAGGGGTTGCAATGCAAGCAGGGTCAGGTAGATCAAGGACCTACAGGCAAAATGGCACTGCTTTAGTTTTCTTGGCGATGAACAAAGTCACTGGAATTTATTGGGGACAAGAGTTGGGAAGGGGTGACATGATCAGATCTGCATTTTAGGAAAATCACTTTAGTGGCTGAATGGAAAATGAATTAGACTGGGGAAGGACTTGAAGCAGCTATTGCAGGGATCAAGGCATGAGCTGATGAGGGCCTGCATCAAAGGAGAGAAGGGGGCATATGGGAGAGAGGATGCAAAGATGAAATCTGCAGGCCTTGGAACCCAAATAGATTGGATACATGGGATGAGAAATAGGGAAAAACCCTTGATTGCTAGGTTGTGAGTCTAATGGATGGGAAGATGGTATTGCCCTCCACAGGAATGGAGGAGGGGGAAAGTTTATATTTATTTACATCTTTTGTTTTTACATCACCTTCATATCTCACTCATCCTTTAAGAGAGCCAGGGATATTATTACACAGAATGTTTTTTTTTTTAAAAAGAGGAAAAAAGGAAAAAAAATCCATAAAACCAATTGACATAGTGAAAAATATCTGAGCTTTTTCCCCCGTAATTATTATTGTATTCTGTAATTATTATATAATATAAATATTATATGCAGTATTACATACCCATGAGTGGATGCCATGATTCTCCAGAAAAGCTGAAGGGCAACCCTTCTCATGTTTTTAATCTGGGGCCTAGTCTCAGTATTTCTAATTTTATAACATTATTTTTTCATTCTTCTGAGGTGGTTGTTCTCTCCACTGTGATCCCCAGTTGACTTTTCTGGTTCCCATCTTCTGTGTCCTCTCTATAGCATTGGATACCATTGACCACTTTCTCATTCTAGAGGCTCTTTCCTCCAGGTTTTTTCCTGATTTCTAGTTCCTTCTGGTTCTCCTCTTACCTCTCCTCAGTCTCCTTTGTAGGGTCATATGTCCCACTCTCCATGTGGAAGTGTACTTTAGGAGACATCTTCCCTTCTTTGGCTATCCTGTCTCTCTCTTTGACCTCATCCACTCCCATGTGTTCAGTTACCATTTCTATGCCAAGGGTTGGAATGTCTATGTACTGTGCGCCTGCTTTTATCTCCCTGCTGAGTTCCAGTGGTACACTACCAGCCATCTGGTGGAGCTCCCCACCTCTGAATGCATCATCATCATCTCTAATTCCAGATGGCCAAAGTACAGCTCCTTGTGTTCTCTCTCCCTTCTTCCATCCAAGTTCCATCATTTCCGAAACCCCTATTTCTATCAAAGGTCAACACTATCCTTCCAGTCACTGAGATTTGCAGATTCAAAGACATCTTCAACTACTTACTTTCTCTTCTCCCCCTTGAATAAGTCTTGATCTTACCTCATCAGCTTCCTTCGCAATTGTTGTCTCCTCTCCCCTAACATGTCCCACATCTTTGTTCAGCCTTCTTGCTTGGTCAGTTGCTTTTGACTCATCATGGGTCCCTTGTCCAGTCCAACCTCTAAAAAGCTGCTGAATTTACATTCCTAAAGTTTCAGTCTTATCAAGTCACTATTGGAACCAGAAGATTCAGAGTCTTTGATAAAATACATCTGTCTGCTTGACATTTAAATCCCTTCACAATCAGCCTCCAAGCAATCAATCCAAACTGATTTCTTTAATATATGCTATATTCCAGCCAAACCAGCCCACTCCCTGCTCTCTTACTCAGTGTTACATCTCCCACCTCTGTGCATTTGCACAGACCCCGTACCTGCAAAACTTCCCCTTTCTCACCACCTTCTCTTGGAAATTTGAGCCCCCTTTATGGCTCAGCTCATATGGATCAACCCCACCTTAATCCTTGGTCCTTTTCCCAGCACCCAAATCAACTCATATTCATTTAACATATATCTTTTATTTACTAATTTGTGCACACATTTTTATCCCTCAGTGGAATGTAAGCTCCTTGAGGACAGAAATTGTCACTGGCATTTAGGATATAGCAGGCTTTGTTGAATTGAATAGGGGTTTATTTTTTAAAATGATATGCACTTGTAATTAAATAAATTTACATATGACCGTAAACATAATAAAACAAACTTAGATGATATTCCTATGAATTTATTATCACTATTTTTCATGTACATAAATAAGTAATTCTGTATTCCTTGACTAATGACTAATGTCCCAAAATCATTCCTACTCCCTTTCTAAGTCCTACTCCTTTATATCTTCTCTAGTATATGAATTACCATCTATTTAAATTTGACTTTTTCATGTTATGTTTTAGGTTAAACAGCCAAAGATTTTACAGCTCTCTAATCCTTTGGCAAAAACAGTTCCTGTCACTGGGATTATTAATATTAGTAGGGTCTTTCCAGAAAGCCCCCTTCCCAGATGATATTCCTCTCTAGGTCATCCCAGGGGAAAGGTGCTTCATCATCTGTAAAAAGAAAACAAAATAGAAATAGTTTTATCATGGATCTTTGTTGAGTTGATCACATCTTGACTGGCTCCCCCACTTGAACATTTTGTATTTCACTATATTTAACAAGCAGCTTTTACCCTGGGCAATATTCCCTCATAATATAAACTTTCTTAGGACAAGAATTTTGTGTTAAATAGTAATCAAAATGCCCAGTACAGTGTCAGCATGGATATATTTATAAAAGGCAGCCATCTTTAAATACAAACTGTATTTCACTCAAGAATGATTTAAATGCTTAAAACAGATGCCCTATTACCCCGAGTGATCTTTCTTTTTCTATGCAGATTTTGGCTACAGGAATCTGCCTCACAGATCACCATGCAATCACCGGAGCCATGGGTGCCAATTTTCCAGTAATTTTAGGACATGAAGCAGCTGGGATTATAGAGAGTATTGGAGAAGGGGTAACTACAGTAAAACCAGGTGAGACAAGGGTTTTTAACCTTTGGTATACTAATTTTTTTTTTTATATTGATAGCTGTATTTCAAAATGATTGATTATTTTTAACATTCCTATGCATATTTTATTTCATGCACTTAAAAATATTTTGTTCTCACAGGGGATCCATGGACTTTACCAAACTTCCAAAAGTGTCAAAGACAGAAAATTTGAGAACCCCCTGTGGTATGGGGATAATGAGCAAAATATAAGTTTTAAATGAAGAAGATGGAAATTGATCATCCCAATTCTTATCACAAGGATTTCCTCATAAAAAAATAATTTCATTGATGCATTTTTTCTACATTATAGTCATTTTTGTATACACTTCAATGCTAATAGAAAAAACAGTTTAGCCATTAGAACTGTCAAGATGAGAACATCTGACAATGAATTCTGCCACCATTATATTTCATCTTTACTCTCCAGAAACAACATTGTTTTTTTGTGGGTACTGACAGTTTGGCTTCCTTTGACTGTTATTTTCATTTACATTATTCTAGTTGAATGTTTTATTCCTCTGATTTTGGGTTGCTGTCGTTTTTTCCACTGTGTGTCTGCTCACTTAAATGTAGTGTTGACCTCTGGAGTAGTCCCCAAAGGTTGGCCGATCCTTCAAATTCTAGAGTATCCCTTTGGGTCTGTACTCTGAACACTATAGCTCATTAACTCCCATCAGAGGTCTTCCCATTAAGAACTGATCTACAGACACAGGTAGTATACTGCTCCATCCTATAAACCTTGGATACACTCTCCCACAAATACACACAGTGTCCATGGTAAGAGTGGGTTCATATTTTGATTATGGCAGTGAGGAATACAGTTAGGTTATACATCTGGCAAAGACGATTTTTAACTCCTAGTTGCGTAGGACCTGGAAGTCTTTTCTCTCTCCATGCATTTGAGTTCAGCACTTTTTTTTATATAGATTACTCAGCTGTTTGTTTCTAGGCAATATTTTGCATCATGATCTTTTCTCTTTCAGGAGATAAGGTCATCCCATTACCCATCAAACAGTGTGGAAAGTGCTCTTCCTGCATAAACCCTAATGGCAATTTCTGTTTGAAGATGAAGTAAGTGTCATGTTTACTGAAATTTCACTTTAATTGTCCCTATACTAATGGACACCAGAACTGAATTCATTTACTGCTGCCTTTGATATTGAATAGTGTTACAGATAAAGGAGTATGGAATGATGGCACCACCAGTTTTACCTGCAAAGGGAAACCAGTCTATAACTTCATAATCACCAGTACCTTCACTGAGTACACAGTGGCCTCAGAGTCTTTGGTAGCTAAAATCGATGCTGCTGCTCCTCTTGAGAAGGTGTGTTTGATTGGCTGTGGATTCTCCACTGGCTATGGGGCTGCAATCAAGACTGCCAAGGTAAGATATTTTGGTGGCTTTACTTTTTTTTGGTGAAATACTCCTTTTTCAGTATATGAAAGATTTGTTAAGTTAAAAAATTTTCCAGAACATTGTCCTCTGTTCAGGTCCTGTCTGCACCATATCAAACACATAGATGAACAGTGAAATAACCAGCTAATCACCCAGAATACTGTTTCCACAAATATATAATAACCTGAGACTAAAACATTCAGACAATCTGAAATTCTTATTTTACATCCAGATATTTTTGGCATTATGGAGACACAGGCATAATTTCTAACATGTTATCAAGCAATCAAAAAGCATTTATTATACAAATACTATGTGCCAGGCACTGGGCTAAGCATGAGTGATACAAAAAGGGACAAAAAGACCTTCCAATTTAATGTTATGTCAGTGATCGGGAAAAATTCCCATTTGTCATGAGAGAAATGCATTCATGGAATGAATGAATGAATGAATGAATGAATGAATGAATGTCATTTGGGAAACATTTCCTATGTGCAAAACAGGGGAGAAACAAAGAGAAAAGAAAGATAATTCTTACTCTTCTGAAGCTCACATTTTAATGGAAGATAACACCTCGGAATTTTCTGCTAGAAATCAGAAATATGACATACAAAACAAATAGAAAATGCCATGAAATTGTATTTATTTTGGCCCAATTAGGTGAAATTGGATTTTGTTGGGATTAGGACACAAGGCACATAATTTTTATTAAGTAAAAAATTCCTCTCCCAAATCTTATTAAAAGGCCTCTTCTTGATATAGAGGTGGCTATGGTTTCTGAAGGGCTATGTCACCAGAGCCCAAGCTCTAACTGGTTTTGCCATAATGGCAATATTCCTAGGTTGTAGCTGGCCAAAAAAAAAAGCTTATCTTTTGTAGGGATCAGAAAAAGCTCCATCAACAATATATTGACCATTTGGTGATGAATAATTTTGCCATGTAAGCCTCAAAACAATATAAAATACAAAATAGTACTTCCCCTAGTGTGATTTGCAGTTACAGTAAAATTCTGGTGAATAGTAAGGCAGACAGGGCTAAGAATTGCATCATTTTTAGCCCCTCTATCAATTCCAATTTGGCTGTTAGTGTGTGACTTCCTTGTCCAATGACCAATAAGTGGATATTCTAGTGAATTTGCTGTATTATACTAATCTGCACATTGTCAATATCAGGAAAGTAGAGAAAAAAATGGAAGGATGCGTATCAGGTTTTCCTTGGAGAGACAAATGGAGGAACTGGTACAGTCAGTTCTATAGAGAACACAAGACAAAGACAGCCAGAAAGATGACTTCTTGGTATTCTGACTATATTTTGGGTTTGCCTATGTGCACCTCAGTGGATACTCATAGTCTAAGTGATAAACATGCATCATTATTAGCAGGCATCAAATATAAGGAAGAAGTGTGTCATTCAGAGCATTGCAAAATGAGATTGCCTAAACTTCAAAGTAAAGAGTGAAGTAGCAGCTAATATTTATACAGCACTTACAATGTGCCAAGTACTAACATTGAGATGGAAAGAACAATCCTGGCTTTTCAAACCCTACGAACAATGACCCACATACACTGGTAGGATAAAGTAGTTGAGGCCTGACTAAAATCTGCTATAGTAATTCAGACTCAAGATTGGAATGAAATGAGACAGTTACATAACATCTGAAAATAATGAAGAAAGATTATTTAACCAAAAGTACCATGGCAAGCAGGAATCAATCAAGAAGCCTTTATTAAGGGCCTAGTCTGTGCCAGGCCCTGAGACAGGCCCCGGAGATAGAAAGAGAAGAAATGAAAACTCCCTTCTATGAAAGAGTTTGCCTTCTATTAGGGAAAATATTTCATGGATATATAAGTAGATATAATTATATATGTAGTATTATATATCTTTTATATCTGTATCTCATGCACATGTAAGTAGATATAATTATATGCACAATTTTATATATACATATGTGTATGTATGTGTATGTGTGTATATATGTATATATTTACATATATGTATATCTACACATATGAAACTTTTTGGTGGAACAACACTAGCATGAGGGAGAGGGTAGATGGGACACCAGAAATCAAGAGAAGGCCTGATTAAGATCTAAGTAAGGTTATTTGTGACAGCAAAATGTTAACAAATTCTCCCCTGACAAGTACCTATAATGTGTTTCCTTTACTGAGAAAGTTTCTGGCATAGTAGACAGAACCGCCTGAGTTCTGAATCCTTTCATCACATCAATCAGCTGGGTGGCACATTGATCAGAGTGCTGCTGGACTGGGAGTCAGGAAGACCTGAGTTCAGATTCTGCCTCAGATACATTGCTAGCCATGTTACCTTGGGAAAGTCATTTAACTTCTATCTGCCTCAGTTTTTTTCTCTGCAAAATGCATATCACAGTATTACTTTACTTCCAGTATTGTTGTAATGATCAATGTGACATAATATTCATAAAGTGCTTTGCAAACTTTAATGTGTTATATAAATAATAACTATTATAATTATATCACTTTACCAGTGGTGGCAATGGGCTAGTTCTGCTCCAGATTTCAAGTTTCCCAAGATTCCAGACTTACTACAATCTTAATTTTATTGAATCAATCATTAATTACTAAGATCCTGCATTTTTTCATCACTATAGGTCACCCCTGGATCTACTTGTGCTGTCTTTGGACTGGGAGGAGTTGGCCTTTCCATTATCATGGGCTGTAAAGCAGCTGGTGCCTCCCGGATCATTGGAATTGACATCAACCCACGCAAATTTGAGAGGGCCAAGGCTGTAGGAGCCACCGAGTGCATCAACCCCAAGGATTACACAAAGCCCATCAGTGAAGTCCTGAAAGAAATGACTGACAATTCTGTGGAGTTCACCTTTGAGGCCATTGGACGCCATGATACCATGGTGAGTAATCAGTAGGTAGAAAGGAGAATTTGAGAGTCAGGTCTAAATGTTCTACCTCAGTTCAAATCTGAGTAATAGTTTAATTCATTAAGAGAGTCCTTCGAACACAGATATGATTCAGACAAAAGCTGTGTTTGGAGAAATCATTTTCAATTAAGCAGAAAGAATTTAGCAAGCACCTATTCTGTGTAAACACTGGACTGGATTATTGAAATCCAAATCCCAAAGTGAAACAGTACCCACCCTTGAGAAATTCATATTCTTTCTTTTTAGATAGCATTTTATTTTTTCCCAATTACATATCAAGGAATTTACTAGCATTCATTTGTATAAGATACTGAGTTCCAAGTTTTCCTCCCTCCCTCCCCTCCTGTCTCCTGAATTGGTAGGCAGTTTGATATAACTCATGTATGTGCTATTATGTAAAACATATTTCCATATCAGTCACAGTTGTGGAAGAAGAAACAGGTCAAAAGGGAAAAAAAACACAAGAAAGAATAAAGCAAAAAAAGGAGAAAAGGAAAGGAAAGGGAAAGAGAAAGGGAAAGAAAATAGAACTTGGCAAATAGTAAGCATTGAATAGATGCTTTTTGATTCATTTATTTGGGCAAATGTGTCTATTGGTAGCAATAGACTAAGGCAAAGATCCATCCCTTCCTGATAGATACTACAACTGTGTTGTCACTTTCATTTGAACATCAGATTGATGCCCTGGCTTCCTGCCACGTGAGCTATGGGACCAGTGTGATTGTAGGAGTTCCTCCAATGACTAAAATGCTCACCTATGATCCCATTCTGCTATTCAGAGGACGCACCTGGAAAGGATGCCTTTTGGGAGGTATGTGACTGAGAAATGACAGAGAAAGACTTTATTAAACACTTACTATACGCTAGGTATTCTTTTGGGAATACAGAGACAAGGGGGAACACGTACATTACCTTCCCTCAAGGAACAAACATTCTAATGGAACATAAGAACACATAAAAGGAAGCTAGATGAGATGAGGAGGCAGGGCACAAGGGGGGAAAGTCCAGAGGGCTATAAGGGAAACCAAGAGACAAGTGAAGATGAGTGCCTGGCTTCTTCTTAGTGCTTGGCAGAATCTACCAATTAGAGGAGGGACATCTGAAGATGGCTGAGAAGGCTATTGGCACACAGGTGCAACAGATGACATTCTGATCTAACATTTGCCAAGTGAGAGGAAATATCTTGCGATATTTTAAAAATATGTCACTGACCAAAGGATGATTCTTTGAGTGAATAACAAAGAAGAAACTACAGGAAGAACTTGATGAAAATACCAAAGGCTGAAAAACCAAAAACTCAGGTTTTATACTGATTGATATCTCAATACCAGCAGCCCTCAAATTTTCAAAGAGTTTAGTTCATTCTGAATTAGAGTCCACAGTAATAATTTTCCTAGAATGCATTTTTGTAGCTAAATGTTCTTTTCTTCTTTTTGTTGATAGTGTTTTTATATTAACTTAATTTTCAAGTATATATGATGATGATGATAGCTAGCATTTACATAGTATTTACTATGTGCCAGGCAAATTGTTTAAATTTAACAAAGGACAAGAAAGCTCCAGGGGAGAGGAATTAGGAACAAAGAAATTCAACAAAACTAAGCGATCAACCAAATTTAATAGAATACGAAATGTTTCACCCTCACAGCCACCCTGCCCCCCAATTCCACCCCTGCAATGAAGGGATAAGGAGCATGCTTTTTCACTTCTCCTTGGGTGTGAAACTTAGGTATTTTAATTACACAGCATTCAGTGTGTATGTGTGTGTGTGTGAGTGTGTGAGTGTATGAGTGTGTTCTTTCCATATGTATCGTCCTTGTATATCATTTTCTTGATTTTGTATACTTACTTTCCGTAATTTTATATATCAACATGATTCTTTATAGTCTTCATAATGAGGATTTCTTACAGTATAATAATATTCAATTATATTCATGTATGTAGCTAGAAATTGACTTACTTTATCACTCTGGGCAATGTCTGTAGGGACCTGCACACACATTTCCTAAACTGCTAAACAGCACATTCAGTTCCAAAATTAGAGTAAATAATTAATTCGAAAAGGCTATAGATTCATACCGTGACAGAGGGGTGAACCTCATAATCATTATTCTTATTTATATAATTTTTAAAGTGTTTTTAAAAGTTAAAAAAAGAAATTTACATGATAATTTTATTTTGTTTTTAAAAGGAATAACATGTTGTATATAATAGATTTGAAGTTTCATCAACAATCGTCTTTTTTATCATACTGTTATGAAAATACTTGTTTTATTCCATAAATTAAAAATAAAAGAGTAAACATTCTCTTTGCAAAGATTCTTTAAGACTTGTAGCACAAGTATAGTCCCCAGAAAACTAAAGCTCAGACAGGTTAAATGATTGACCTATAAATCATGTAGTTTTGTGGTCAAAACCAGATCGCCTATCCCCAAGGCCAGCATCATTTCTGCTGTATGGTATTGTCTTGGATATATCAGTACAGGCTGAATTTTAGTCTGTCGCAGCTGCTGGAGGAGGGGGCAGTTGAAAGCAGATACAATGAAGACTGAATACAGACAAGTCTTAGAATTTGATTTTTAACAGCCTTTTTCAACTAGAAGACACATACAAAATGTCCCAAAGATCAAAGGAACATAATTTGCAAATTGTATCACATATTAACCTGCTGATATATGCTAAGTCAAGAAAAGACTTCTAGGTTTTGCTCTCATGGCACTTTGGTCCTATTGTGTAAATCTCACACAAGATCTAGACATCCACAGTAAGACCAGCCGCATACCAAACGTTATTGATAACTTTGAGATGATGTGGATACGTTAACTTCAAAGTTTTACTGACAACTTTGAGATGATTTAGATAAGTTCATAAACTAATTCCAAGCTGGCATTGATTAAGAGTTGATCTATTCCTCCCCTCCCCACCAAAAATATGATAAAAATGAGACCTCAAACTCCTGACCCTGACTTCTCTTCCATCTCCATCTGGGTCCATACTGTAGGTGCCCCTAATTCTGATTCATGGTTATGTGAGTAATCCTTGGTGCCTCTTCCCTTCCCCATGCCCAGTTCCACCTTATCTGCCTCCCTCCACCACCCTATCCCTGTCCCTCTATGCCATCTGCCTTTGTACCTCCTTTTGCCACTTATATCTGTATTCTGTGATTCCAACCCCTGTGCCCCTCTGCATTCTTCAAGTGTGACTGCAGTCTCACTTCCTGCTGCCATCATGGTCTTTCTCAGCAAGTAACCAAAGAACCAAATGTGCTTACGGCGTTTCATAAATTAATTAGAAATTCATGTAGCAATTGTTGTTGCCTTTCTTTATGCACATTCCTTCTTTCTCCTCATGGCTGCTACAGAGTAAGTACTTAATAAATGTTTGTGGACTGACTTTTAATATTTTACACATAATGAAATACTGGTCTTAAATTTTTAAGGTTGGAAAGCCAAAGATGACATCCCAAAACTAGTGTCTGATTTTATGGCAAAGAAATTTGACTTGGGCCAGTTAATAACCCATGTTTTACCTTTTAATGAAATCCACAAAGGATTTGAGCTGCTCGAAAAAGGAGAGAGGTATGTAATTTTCATTAAAAAAATTCAACTTCTATAATGTAGTATTTGGACACTTATTATCTTGCATATAGGAATTTTTTCTAGTTCTGGTTCCCACAAAATAAAAATCATTATAGGATTAATATTTCATTGTCCCAATGAACATAATGATTTTCTTGGTATTTTGTATTAATTTTCATTCATTGCATAGTCCTGTTTCTCCCACAAAACTGAAGTCCACTTTGATGATGTCACCTGGGTTCATTGTAGTACAAAAAGTTCTATTTGCCTCTTACCAAACATGTGACCTTGGACAGCTACATCTCTCTGTGCCTCAGTTTCTTCCTCTGTAAGGTGATGGCACTGGACTTGAGGAATTCTAAGATCTCTAAGCCTTTGTCTGATGAGATAACATCCTATATGTATACTAATCCTGAGAGTTCTTGGCATTTACCCTGCCACTCCTAGGAAGATGAAGGCAGAGAATGTATAGAAACAATGAATGACTTAGAAACCAAACTTGTCTCACAGCTCCATATATATATAACAAGAGAAACTTTCTGTAATAGATGCAATCCATGATGCCTCTCAGACACAGAAAATGCCTGATGGGAGGAGGGGTTATATAACAGGATAGAATCTCTTCAATTACTATCTATATGCATTCTGTATAGAAAAGCATCTATAACAGTTTTAAGAAAGATCTGCTGATAAATTACTCATGATTGGAAGATATGGAAACAAGCTATTAACAGGCACTTATGTCTTCTACTTCAGCATTCGAACAGTCCTGACATTTTGAGCTTCTACATGACTGGATGTACCCAGGGATACGTGCCAGGCTCTTTCTCTGAGATTTAATTTTCATATAATTATGAGAGACCTTGTGTGGGTCATGCTCAAAAGAGAAGCAAAGTACATTCAAGCACACTTTCCAAAATAATAAATTAAAGTTGTCACTACCGTAATTCAATTTCCTTGGGGTAGTAGAAGATGCTAATGCTGTTATTTTTGTCATTTTAATTTTTATAAAGTGAATTACACTGGACTAAAACATCAGATAAATATTTTAAACTTTTATTACTTTTGACTGAAGTAGAATTTTAAAGTAGAATTTCAACACCTGTGTGTCAAAAAAATTAAGAAGATGCTAATCATCTGCTTCCGGAGAGCTAGGCTAGGTAGTATATGACTTAAGATGATGCTGCTATGATATCTTAAAAGTAGATGGTATCTTTTTAGGCAGTATTACTGATAATGAAGCTTTTCAAATTATGTTTACTCCACAGAAAGTCTTTTTTCTTTCTCTCTTTTATGTTTTATTATTGTCTTTAACACTGCTTTTAAAAAAGTAAATAAAACTTGTTAAAATAGTCTGTCTTATCACATGGTGTTGCTTACTTTACCACTTTGAAATATATATATATATGTATTTTAAATTAAGAAAAACACATATACTTCAATTCAATTCAACAAGAATTTATCTATTGTGTTCTCTGTACCAGATGTTATGCTGGTTACTTGGGTTACAAAAGCAAAAATGAAATAATTTCTGACCTCAAAGAACTGATATTGACATAAATTGCATATTTCTATAGTTTGGTACAAGATGCTTTGTTCAATAACTTGAAAGAAATTTTTAAAAAGTGAGTGTTCAAGGAGAAAAGAAAAAGTATTTACCCAAGGACTCATAATTCCAAAAAAGATTTGCCTTTTTACCATTTTGAATTGAATGATAAAAATGCAGGTTCCCATTTTCATAATTTCCAAATTAATATCCAGTTAAACTTCAGTAAATCTATTTCTACAAGAATACTGCTTTGTTGATCTTCACAGGTGCCTTTCCCTTTTAGAAATTAATCCATTTATACTATACCTTTTGGATATAGTATTTCTGTGTCATAACTAGTTTTGTATTCCTGTCTACTTTGATATTTTACCATCCTCAAAGTTCTTAATCCTTGGTTAACAAAATGCTTCCTTAGTGAAAAGTTTAGCTACTATGATCCTCAACGGACAGTCACAGTCAATCACAAGGGGAGAAAATCTTTCTAACTTGGTAAGACCTGTTGGGTAAGACCTGATACATAATTTAGAATCCAGAGTAATTTTTGTTGTTGGAGAAGTAGGGTTATAATGTGATTTTTGCTGTTAAAGGAAAGGGGACAAGATTTTCTCTGGATCCAAAATTTCCTCAGTATAGAAGACTCACAATGTGAAAACTTTCCATAAAAATGCAGATAAGCAATTGTTCTGGATTTTATAAACTTAGAGATTTTCCTGGATCACCAGTACCCCAATATCCTAATGCTGGGACTTGGGAGAAAAGGGACATTGATTAGTTATCCAGTTTTTGTCCTGCCTTAGGGAGGAAGAGTAACACCATGCCTTGTGTTCCAAGTATTTGCTCCAACTGGCTAAGGCTCTAGAAGGATTCTACCCTGAAGCCAAAACCCTATGGCCTTTGTAAATATTCTTAAAGTCTTCTTTAATTAGAGACTTAAAGCCTCTAATTTTTAACAAAGTTTCCCCTGCTCATACTTTCCCCATCCCAATGAGTCTGATTCTCCACTGGTAATCATTCAAACCCTATTTTCTCTCCCCCACTGCTGGATCCCTTATTTTCATTCCCCTCACCACCACCCCCAACCAAAGTCCTAACCAAAAGCTGCCCACACCTTCCACAATGTCCCCTAGAATGCCTGCTCCTGTACCAGTGTCTCCCATGCCACACAATCAATTCCAAAGTATGTTTATTGAGTGGTAGGTATGAATTAAGTGAACCTTAAAGGGGAAGAGGTTATTAAGTAATATTGATAAAGGGAGAATATGAAAGTGTCAATACAGATCAAAGAGTATCCCCGCTCCTATCTTGACCTGTTTTTTGGGTTAGGGATATGAGTAAAAAGTGCATTGTTGGACAGGGCACAAAAGGAGACTGTGTCATCAGTAAGGATCCATGTCTCAGTGAGCATAAGAAAGATGGAAGGAGTGGGAAAACAAAAGATTTAAAATGAAAGCAATTTTTTTGGTTTATGGATCAGGCATTGCACCATGGCATGCCCTCATTACAGAAGGTGCTGTGCTCTATGAGCAAAGTAGAATGGAAGTAGCTCAAAAGAAATGCAAGATATGCAGATTTAGAGAATCAACCCCAAATGTTCACATGGGATATTTGTGCCTGACTTATGACAGAACATTCTGAACTTGTGTTGGTCTGATCAACCGCAGTGGGATAAACCGTAACGACTCCAGCATAGTGGGATCATCTTGGTCCTCTTCAAGAATGAAGGACAGCAAGCAACCAACCAAACCGACCAGCTGATGTTTACTGATCACTAAGACATGCCCCTTCTTTCTTCAATGAGTTCGTTGTCTGGCCCGCAATCTTTCCTTCCCAACTCCTGCCTTTCTACTAGAAGACTCCAACATATATAATGATATTCCCACAAACACCCTAACCTTCCAGTTCCGTAATTTAATTCCCACAACCTACCTCACCCACAAAGATAGTTATAACTTTGATCTTGCCGTCTCCATCAAATGGTCAACTTCTATGTTTATAAACTCTGAAATTCTCTGGTCTTATCACAATCTATTATCCCACCTCTCTGTCTGCCTTCCAATTCCAAAAGTCTACTTGTCATCAACAATGTAGCCTCCAATCCCTCAGACCCTCAGTCTTGTTCCAGGCCATCACCTCCATATTTGCTACACTCTCCTTCCACACCTATGGTGTGGAAATTCCCTCCTTTTAAGTAGATAACAATTAGTCTATAACTTGTATTGTCTCCTCTATGTTTCGATGACTTTGTTTTCCTATGGGAAACAGTCAGCTGTTTCTCAGACTTCGTTGGATTACCATCCATATGATGACTCCTAACTGTGGGTCCCTTTGAGGTGCTACCAGAACCTTCAGGAAGGTGTGGACACTGATTTGGAGAAGATAGAATCCATTTTAAACTAAACAAGTTCATGGAATTGTAGAAATTGAGGAATTTTTCTAGCATTTGGAGATTATTGCTAAACTACTGAATGACTTCTCCCTTCCTTTCCCTTCCCTTGCCTTGCCTTTCCCTCCCTGCGCCTCCCTTCTCCTCTCCTCTCCTCTCCTCTCCTCTCCTCTCCTCTCCTTTTCTCTCCTCTCCTCTCCTCTCCTTTCCTCTCCTCTCCTCTCCTTTCCTCTCCTCTCCTCTTCTCTCTTTTCCTCTCCTCTCCTCTCCTCTCCTCTCCTCTCCTTTCCACACTTCTCCTCTCCTCTCCTTTCCACACTTCTCCTCTCCTCTCCTCACTTATCTTCTCCTCACTTCTCCTCTCCTCTCCTCTCCTCTCCACACTTCTCCTCTCCTCTTCTCATCTCTCCTCTCCTCTCCTCACTTCTCTTCTCCTCACTTCTCCTCTCCTTTCTTCTTCTCTCCTCTCCTCTCCACACTTCTCCTCTCCTCTCCTCATCTCTCCTCTCCTCACTTTTCTTCTCCTCACTTCTCCTCTCCTTTCTTCTCCTCTCCTCTCCTCTCCACACTTCTCCTCTCCTCTCCTCATCTCTCCTCTCCTCTCCTCTCCTCATCTCTCCTCTCCTCACTTCTCTTCTCCTCACTTCTCCTCTCCTTTCTTCTCCTCTCCTCTCCTCTCCTCTCCTCATCTCTCCTCTCCTTACTTCTCTTCTCCTCACTTCTCCTCTCCTTTCTTCTCATCTCCTCTCCTCTCCTCTCCTCTCCTCTCTTCTCCTCTCCTCTCCTCTCCTCTCCTCTCCTCATCTCTCCTCTCCTCATCTCTCCTCTCCTCACTTCTCTTCTCCTCACTTCTCCTCTCCTTTCTTCTCCTCCCCTCCCTTCCCTTCCCCTCCCCTCTCCTCTCCACACTTCTCCTCTCCTCTCCTCATCTCTCCTCTCCTCTCCTCATCTCTCCTCTCCTCATCTCTCCTCTCCTCACTTCTCTTCTCCTCACTTCTCCTCTCCTCACTTCTCCTCTTCACACTTCTCCTCTCCTCTCCTCTCCTCACTTCTCTTCACTTCTCCTCTCTTTTCTTCTCCTCTCCTCTCCACACTTCTCCTCTCCTCTCCTCTCCTCACTTCTCTTCACTTCTCCTCTCTTTTCTTCTCCTCTCCTCTCCACACTTCTCCTCTCCTCTCCTCTCCTTTCTTCTCCTCTCCTCTCCTTTCTTCTCCTCTCCTCTCCTCTCCATACTTCTCCTCTCCTCTCCACACTTCTCCTCTCCTCTCTTCTTCTCTCTTCTTCTTTGTCTTACCTCACCCAGTCTGGAAATAAAGTGGCAACTTGTGGCTCCAAACACTCTGCTGATCAGCATGGGAACTTTGACTTGCTCTGTGTCTGACCTGGACCACTTTACCCCCTCTGGATAACCTGGTGCCCTCCCCACTCCCAGAGTCTCTCCCTGTTGGTGTTGGACGTTATGTATCTACCTCATCAGCTTGCTCCTACTGCAGCTCAGAATTGAGCTCAGGTGATGCACCAGTCTCAACCATCCCAAAAGTGTAGATTACAGGCACATACTACCACATCTGGCACCATAAAATTATTTCCCTAAAGGTTAATTATGAACCATGTCATTCCTCCACTACTCAATAAACTCCAGTGACTGGTAGTAACTCTATAATAAACTATAAACTCTTCTGTTGGGCATTTAGAGCCCTTTAGAGCCTGATCCCTTCCTATCTTTCTGGTCTTTTAAAACATTCCTCCCCTGCACACTCTCCATAATCTAGCCATGGACTACAGCTTACTTGATGCAAGATCTATTTGCGATTTCTCATATATTATGCCCTATTTCTGATGTCCTTTTCTTTACAGGGGTTATCCTCTATGCTTAGAAGGTTTTACCTCTTCACCCTTCTTAAAATCCCTTGCTTCCTTTTAGACTCAATTCAAATGCCAACTGGTCGAGCAGCCATTTCTACTCCCTAACCTCACCCATCTTCCCTGCTGTCCTCTTTAACCCTAGTTTCCATCTAGTACATACATAGTTGTTTTCACACTGTCATTCTCATTAAAAGGTGAATTCCTTGAGAGCAAGAATTGTTTAGCTTTCTCTTTGTTTTCTCCCATGCCAAATATTAAGTGCTTAAAAAATATTTATTGTCTTGACTACTGGATAAAGGCCCTTGAAGGGCTGAATTGGATTTAAACATCTTGTTTCCTAGTTGGGAGTGTTTCATTGCTTTAGGTTGAAATAGAATTATTTCACCAACCATGAAAAATATGACTTTAATGGTAGTAAAGTAGGTAGGTTCCAGATCACTTATTTTATTCCACAAAGGTGTGCAATTTCTAACTCTAAACCTCTGTTCCTGAAGATGGGATTGGGCAGCTAGGTGGGTAGAGTGTTGGGTCTGGAGCCAGGAAGACTCATCTTCCTGAGTACCAATCTGACCTCAGACACTTACTGGCCAGGTGACCATGGGCAAGTCACTTAGCCTTGTTTGATTCAGTTTCCTCATCTGTCAATCTAGCTGGAGAAAGAAATGGTGAACCACTCTACTATTTTTGCAAGAAAATCTCAACTGAAGTCACAAACAGGCAGGTATGACTGAAACAACTGAACAACCCCCACTTCTATGGATTTGGATTCAAATGTAGAGAATTTTAATGGGCATTTTATCTTTTTGGTTGACTTAAATATTAGCCAGTTTGAGAAATGTGAGAAAATCTAAAGTTACCTTTGGTCTGGTTCTTTAGTGAATCATCCTGTTAAAAGACGTTTGCAAACAGTAACAAAGAAATAGTCTAATATTTCATCAGGGCAAAAATAGATTGCAGAGTTACAAGAGGATTAATATAGACCAGTGCAAATTTTTGAAGAAATGTAGTTTTATTCCCTTTTCCCCTACCCCAAGAACAGTTGGGGAAACAAACTCATCGCCAAGTCCTTAGCTCCAGCATACAGGATTTGGGAGAGGGAATTCTGAAAATGCCCAGTTACCAGGATCAAAAGAAATCCACACTGTTCTTTCTTTTCTGGACATTGTAAGTAGATCTTGAAGAAGCAAGTTTCTCTTTTTTTACTTCAATTTACCTATCACCCTCTGCTGAACAGGATTTCCTTGCAGGATCCTTTATTTACAATTTGGAAATGAATTGAGGAAGTCCACATATTATATATAGTCACTGTGGACCAGCTCTGTTAAAAACAATATTATCACTGGACTTTTTCCTCTTCTTTTCAAAATTTTGAAAACTTTTTTCAAAACTTTTCAAAACGTTGGAAGAGGGTGAGACCAGACTGTGAGACAAAGGGCTTGAGTCATATTTTTGAAGGCATTGCTTTGAAATAGAAAGGCTTATCTGAAGACATACTGGTTTACACAACAAGGTAGTCCAGACTTTGACTGAATGACTTCAGATCTACTGAACCAAGAAAGAAGCAAGATGAGCACTGCAGGAAAAGTAAGTACAGTATTTCTCTATCATCATCACAAAGTAGAGAGATTGTTAGAAACTCTGCAATGCCCTGGTATTTTAATTACTTATTTGGAGAAATATGACTTCAGGAGGGGTGAGGTCTGTCTAGACAAGTAAGAATGCAGCAGAAATATTGGATAGAAAATTTCCTTGTTACAGGATAAAAATGAAGATTTATGAATACAATGACCGTGGGGAGGGAGGTCCTTTGTCGGGTATTTTGCCCATAAGGAGGAAATATGGTTTTTGTTGTTTTCAAAACATATAAATGAATAAATAAATCTCTTCTCTGGCTCTTGTATTCAGCAACAGTTTAATGACGGAATGCATAAGTGTAGAAACCGAAGGGATCTTCCGCTAGAATCTACAACTGCACCAAAGAATTGACCACACATTTGAGTTTCCCAAAGAATGCGATCTTTATTCATGAGATACATGAGAAGTAAGGATGGCTCTGTTCAAAGACTTATTTATGTGAGCAAAGTAACAACTAAACATGTGGATAGAACAGAGGTTCTCAACTCTATTTTGTATGTTCGGGACCCCTGAGACAGTCTGGCGAAGTCCATGGACCCCTTCTCAGAATAATTGTGTTCAGTTGCATAGGAGAAAACACATAAATAATAAAGAAAATGAATCATATTGAAATACAGTTATCAAAATGTCAAAGAAAAAAAGGCATGTTCACAGACTCTAAGTTAAGAACACTTGATGGAGCTTTATAGTTTACAAAACTTTCCCAAACATTAAATTTAATTCCGACAGCAATCATTTAAAGCAGATGAAGCAAGTTCAATTTTCTTACTTGGCATATGAAGAAACTGCAGTTCCCAGATTAATTAACTTGCCTTGGGTCATATAGGTACTTGGTGGACTGAGTCCAATTTGTGTGTTGCACGGGGCTCTCTATTCCCCGCCCCGGCCTTCGCCTGACTACTAAGCCAGACAGTAATCTTCTCTGGGGGTCTTCGCCTGGACACTATTCCAGGCGGTACTCTTGCACGGGGCTCCCCCCCCCCCTGCCCCCGTGCCTTCGCCCGGATACGGTGGCACCCCTTACCCCCAGACTTCGCTTGGGCAATCTCACCCTTTCCCCGGGTCTTCGGACGTCTCTGGCCCCTGCCGTGCGACTACACACGCACCGGAGGATGTCAGTGCTCTTCACTTTATTGATGGCCTCCTGTACAACTCTGCCCAGCATCCCCTTATATACCCAGCCAGAGCTCCTCCCATGTTCCTCCCTGAGGGTGGTTACTTGGCCAGAGCTCCTCCCATGTTCCTCCCTGAGGGTGGTTACTTGGCCAGAGCTCCTCCCATGTTCCTCCCTGAGGGTGGTTACTTGGCCAGAGCTCCTCCCATGTTCCTCCCTGAGGGCGGAGTCAGCTCCCGTATAGCGGTCCCAGCACCCGAAGGCGGGTTAACACCCGGGGCGTCTTCCAGGCTCCTCAGGGGGCCACGGTCCAGAGCTTGGTTCCCAACATTTCCCCCAGGGGGCCACAGTCCAGAGCTAGGCCCCTAACAGTGTGTGTGCTCTTTTGACGTCCCATACTGTTTCCAAGTACATGAAATCGATAGCAGGTGCTTAAGCCCTTTAAATACCAGAGATTGGACCCAGTTTATAAAGAGCTTGGATGCTTCCTTCATTTGATAAAATGTTCCCAGGAGGTCTAGAAGGACCGAATCCAAGAATACCTAAAAGAACCAGGCAAATTTTTGCATCAGTAACCACCACCAATTCTGTAACCAAAGAACAATTAGTATAATTGATCAATTATTTTCTTTATTTTGACTTTCACATATCATTTTTTGCAAAGTGAGTTTTATGTTTCCTTCTCATGAATGCTTTTTTATGCCATCTATAATAACTGAAATTATAGATACATGGCAAATATAATCCCAACCACAGGGGCCTGAAATGATTGGGAATAGCCCTGAATTGAAATTATACTGGAAGTGTCCAAGTTTGGTTAATTTTGGGACTGGTCATTAACATACAGACTGGATGAGGCTGGGAACTGCCCCTTTAACTCCTATGCTAACTTTCATGCATTAACTTAAACTGTTCTGAATTCTATCTTAATGTGAATGAATACTTCACATAAAGACTACATGAATATAGAATTGTGAGCAGATCTTCTAATGGCCCTTAAATGTTACTCAGTCTTAAGCTTTGGTCGCCATTCCTCTGCCTAAGATTACCCACAAGCCAATCAGACTTTTCACCAAAGCACAAGGGGCAAGGCTTGTGGACTTGCAGGAGAGGGACCATGGGATTGACTCCATAACGGCCAACACAGAAAGCAAGCCATGGTGACTGCTCTGAGACTTTCTTGCATGAGAATGTTTATGAGATCCTCCAGATGCCTTTTTCACATTTTACCACCTGCCACTAAGAACCACTAGTTTCGAATCCAGATGTCTCATCACCTCCTACCTGTACCTTCAGTCCTTTGGAAATGTCCCCTGTACTTGCCCTGGATTCTGAAGAGTCTGTGATTTGTCTTCGTATCCCAAAGGTGCAAGAGCAAACTCAGTTTCCTTTACCACCCCTGAGTTATTCTCCTATGGCCTCCTTCCAGGAATTCATTATCCCTTGGTCACTCAGAACAACATGTCTCTAAAGGCGCCACATTTTTTTTTCATGGACAGAAATAAGTTATTGCAGGAACAGACCAGGAGATAAATTGTAGAAATCTTACTTAAGTAGGTAAGGACATAGAGGAACTAGAAAATGGGATGAGGATAAGGACCAGGTTTCAAGCCTCCACCAGCACCAGTCACCCCAGCACCCCAAAGACAAGGACAAGGACAAGGACAAGGAAGAAGAATTAGGGCAGTGAGTCACTGACACCATCTACTCTACTATAACCTAGCTGCAGGGAACTGGATGTGTTCCAATACAGAGTGTTACTCATCATTTTCCCTGAGAACCTGTCTAACTCAAAGGTTAGGCATCCTCCATGAGAAAAATTCTAAGGCAGACAAGATCTATGGTATCTTCTCTCCAGATCTATGGTATCTTAGAAAAGGGGTTCTAAATCCCCTTTTGTCCAGACTCTAGTAACTTTTACCATAATACTCCTGCTCTCAGATCCCCAATACTACACCCAGTAGTACCATCTCCCCCACCCCAACCAAAGCTACTCTGGTCCAAAAAAATGTATCATTACTCTATGATTAAAAGTCAATTATCTAAAAGACAAGAAAGTCGATTGTATGAATTCACACTAATATGATATATATATTATATTTATTCATACATAATATAGAAAGAGATGATGGGTGGATAGATAGATAGAAAGATAGATAGATAGATAGACTGACAGTATTTGCATTTCAAAAAGATTCCCCTTAACACAACTGAATCCATATCAGGAACTAGACACAAAACAGGGAGGAAATGCTGGCCAGGGGAGGGGAAGTCAGCTCTCCCTGGAAGTCAGCCCCCAGGTTCAGCTTCACGAAGAGGTTTTTGATTCGCTGTCTTTTCCTTTCCTCTGTTTTGGGACTGACAGGTTCTCTGACAGCTACAAGTTTATATTTTTCCTTTCTCATAATGACTCTCCTACCAATGCTGCTAGCCTTCCAAGAGGAAGGAAATTCTCCAAGCTTAGTAGTTTTGCAATTTTCAATTTGCAAATGTATGAAAGAAGTGTTGAGTTTGATAGGAGTCTTAGCACAGCAGCCCACCCAGGTACAATGCTTCTTGCAGTGGAGTTTTCCAGGGTATATGAATAAGTTCTTGCCATTTTCCCAGATAATTAAATGCAAAGCTGCTGTGTTGCGGGGCCTGGAGCAACCGTTTTCCATCGAGGAAGTGGAAGTTGCCCCACCGCAAGCCCATGAAGTTCGAATTAAGGTACTGACATTGCTAATATGGACTATTTTTCCCCTTTAGGGAAGGTGGGATGTGTTTGGTGTAGGCAGTTCCTCAAAAGGAAATTCCCTCCAACGATGCAGATTGACACCTGCTCTGCATCTCAGGTTCTCAGAGTTGCCTGTGGGTACTAAGACATTAAGTGACCTGCTTAGGGTCACTTAGCCTGGATCCAGGGGTAGGGAAAAGGAGAAGAATTGGGATCCAAGTCTTAAGTGATGCAATACCTGGACATAATGCCATTGCAAACATGTCATTGAGCCTATGAATCCAAAATTGCTAATGAACTTGTGTAGTAAGGTAAAAGCATACTTGGAACTGTACCACCAGTACACCTAACCACTGCAGGATAGAAGGATGAGCCGTAGTGTGGAATCTACAGACAAAGAATTTTACCCAGAGCCCAAGTGTGGGTCAATAATTCTGAGTTTTGTTCTTTCTTGCATGACACTAGATCTGGACACAACTATGGTTTCCAATATTGTTTACTCATCCATCTGCTTCTCAATGATTTTTTCTACAACTGTTTGCTTAGCTATATGGAAACCCCAAAGCTTGGGTAAATGCCATTACAGCTATGGAAACTATAGAACCCCTGAGGACTGTGGGACAAATCTCTAGAAGGCCATTAAGAACAGAATATGAGGGTCACCTGGAAGTAGATATCTCATGCTTTGCATAACTTCACATCTATAATTGATAGGTTATTTGTCTTCTCAAAGAATTGGCAACTCTCTCTCTCCTCTCTGTCTCTCTCTCTCTCTGTCTCTCTGTCTCTCTGTCTGGTGTGTGGGAGGGAAGGTAATCATTTGGAGCTCAAATTTGAAAGATGAATGTCAAAAAATTTTGAATTTAATTGGAAAATATTTAACAAAATAAATGAAAATATATCTTAAAAAGATGGAAAAGGCCGTTTGTGATGCAGGTCTAGAGCTCAGGATGATAAAAGGGACTGAATAAGTCCATCTGGGAATGATCTGCAAAAAGATCCTAGGAGCTGATGAGATTGCTAAGTGAGAGAGAGGAAGAGACAGAGACAGAGACACAGAGACAGAGAGGAAGAGATAGAGAGAGGGAGAGAGACAGACAGAGAGGGGAGGGAGAGAAAGAGACAGACAGAAAGAGAGACAGATAGAGAGGGAGAGACAGAGACACAGAGACAGAGAGGAAGAGACAGAGAGAGGGAGAGCGACAGAGACAGAGAGGGGAGGGAGAGAAAGAGACAGACAGTAAGAGAGACAGATAGAGAGGGAGAGACAGAGACACAGAAACAGAGACAGAGAGGAAGAGACAGAGAGAGGGAGAGAGACAGAGACAGAGAGGGGAGGGAGAGAGACAGACAGAAAGAAAGACAGATAGAGAGGGAGAGACAGAGACAGACAGAGAGACAGATAGAGAGGGAGAGACAGAGACACAGAGACAGAGACAGAGAGGAAGAGACAGAGAGAGGAAGAGACAGAGAGAGGGAGAGAGACATAGACAGAGAGGGGAGGGAGAGAAAGAGACAGACAGAGAGACAGATAGAGAGGGAGAGACAGAGACAGAGAGGAAGAGACAGAGAGAGGGAGAGCGACAGAGACAGAGAGGGGAGGGAGAGAAAGAGACAGACAGTAAGAGAGACAGATAGAGAGGGAGAGACAGAGACAGAGACAGAGAGGAAGAGACAGAGAGAGGGAGAGAGACAGAGACAGAGAGGGGAGGGAGAGAGACAGACAGAAAGAAAGACAGATAGAGAGGGAGAGACAGAGACAGACAGAGAGACAGATAGAGAGGGAGAGACAGAGACACAGAGACAGAGACAGAGAGGAAGAGACAGAGAGAGGAAGAGAGACAGAGAGAGGGGAGGGAGAGAAAGAGACAGACAGAAAGAGAGACAGATAGAGAGGGAGAGACAGAGAAGGAGGGAGAGAGAGAGACAGAGAGACAGAGAGACAGAGAGAGAGAGACAGAGAGGAGAGAGAGAGACAGAGAGAGAGACAGAGAGAGAGAGAGCCTTGTGGAAAAGGGAATTCCTAAGTTAAGTGATTTGCCCAAAGTCACACCGGCTAGTAAGTATTTTGAGGTACAATGGAAACTCAAATCTTCCTTATTATAGGTCTGGCCCTCTATTCATTCATTTTTTTAAATTTTCTTTTCTAGTTGATAAAAGTTTGAGGTAGATTGCAATTCAACCTGTTCCCCTCCTCCTGTTTAATTCTGTAATTAACTGATGCATTTTCTGTGCCAAATGTACATTATTATCATATATTATATATTCTTATTTCTCTCCAGCTGACTAAACTTTTTTTGTATCAGCGATTCCCCGCCCCTCAATACTAATAGAATAAAGGCAGTTTTCTAACCAATATATATATATATATATATATATATATATATATATATATATATATACTATATATACATATATAAATATGCTATATATACACATACATATTATATGTGTATGTATGTATGTATGTACATATGTACAGATGAGCCTGTATGTGTGTCCTGATGAAAGTGCTCTTCTGGGTTAGTTTATCCATCTAATTGAATTTCATAATCCATATAATTGCTAAACGGTAGATAGACAAAACCCTCAGCACCATCGAAGCACTGATCCATTTGGAACCAGATAATCCGCTTAAAATATAAACTGTACCACGTTCCAGAACGAGAGAGATGGGCCGCCCCCGCGGGCCATCCGCGCGCATTCCCCTCGGTTTCTTGGGTTAAAACTACCTGAGTTCCAGAAGGCCCCAGCTTGCCTCGCACGGAGGGACTCGCGAACCGCCTAAGCTATGGCCGCCATCCGAAAAAAGCTGGTTATAATTGGTGACGATGAGTGTGGGAAGACGTGCTTGCTTATTGTATTTAGCAAAGACCAATTCCCCGACGTCTATGTGCCCACGGTGTTTGAAAATTACGTAGCAGATATAGAAGTGGATGGGAAACAGGTGGAATTGGCTTTGTGGGACACAGCTGGTCAAGAGGATTATCATCGCCTTCGACCTCTTTCCTACCCAGATACGGATGTTGTACTGATGTGTTTTTCCATCGATATCCCTAAGAGTTTAGAGAGCATCCGAGACAAGTGGACCCCGGAGGTAAAGCATTTCTGTCCCAAAGTGCCCATCATCCTGGTTGGGAACAAGAAAGATCTTCGAAATGATGAACACATGAGGTGGGAGCTGGCCAAAAACAAGCAGGAGCCCCTAAAACCTGAAGAAGGCAGAGATATGGCCAATCGGATCGGGGCATTCGGTTATATGGAGTGTTCAGCAAAGACCAAAGACGGTGTGAGGGAGGTTTTTGAAATGGCTACAAGAGCAGCCTTACAAGTCAGACGTGGAAGGAGAAAATCTGAGTGTCTTGTCTTGTAAACACAGTGGAAAGGCCAAGTCCTCACTCGGTTAATTTTTAAAGTGCTGTTTATTACTCTTAATGTATGCTTACTGGCCTTTTTCATTTATCTGTAATTTACTTGAAAAGATTTACAAATCAGAAACCATCTTACCACCAATAATTAGAAACCAACCATGATTGTTTAATGACTATGCCCAACACATCTGTGCAGACCACAGGTCCCTCGGATAGTACTCTTACCTTGCTCAGTCTCCCAACCAGCACATCTGGCACTAATTCAAGGGGATACTTAACTTCTTGCTTCTTTCTAGAAAGAGTTAAAAAAGGTGATAACTTTTATGAATTGGGTTTTAACTACTTTTATACATAACAGGTCCTGTTGCTGTCAGCTGAAGAGCCCTTTGGGGAAATAAATATGGAGTCACTTCAGAGCAGGACCTCCTATAAGGCTTTGATTGGTATAGCGCTGAGTTCTTATTCAGTTGTTTGAGAAAGGGACCCAGCCAGAGACAGCAAGTCCCCATACAGCTGTGGTAAAGCCACAGTACTGTGGTTTCATGTTAGTCACCTTAGAGTTACTATGAAATTAAGGCCACTTAATGTATGTTACCAAAAAATAAATGTCTACCCCATCTTGGATGTAGTATTTTTTGTATAATTGGATTTACTAATATTTGTATTTGTTATTTCTACAAAAGATTTCTGAGTTTTTTGGGGGTTTTTTTGTTTTGTTTTGTTTTTCTTCAGTGTATTTGAACATAAAGCCAGATGGAAAAATATTTGAAGTCTGTTTTTGTCAGTTTCTCCTGTGGATGCAGCCATTAGCAGTTCCTTTTCTGTACCACATTCTCCAGTGTCCACTGGAGCTGGGGGATCTGTGAATGGGGGAATTGGTTCAGAAATTGGAGTGATTGATTGGAACTCAAATTGCAGCATCTTGGTTGATACAACGTTTCCTTATTTCTTATTCTTCCAGTGGTGACTCTCCTTAATCTCCTGGGGAGTTTGTTACTCATTCTCTTTGTTGGTGGCCAAAACCCTCCTTGGAACTTTAATCCTCTCCAGCTGATTAGATTTTCTTCTGTATCAGTTAATTTATCCCCCCTGCACCCCACTCCCCCACAAACACTACTAATAGAATGAAGGTAGTTTTCTAACAACAACAAATTATTTCCAAGATGCTTGGTTACCCTTTGAGAGCAGTGGTCTTTCTCTTCCCATGTAGATTTTGGCCACTGGAATTTGTCGCTCAGATGACCGTGTAATGAGGGGAACCCTGTTCACTAACTTTCCAGTAATTTGGGGGCATGAAGGAACTGGGATTGTAGAGAGTGTTGGAGAAGGGGTGTCTAAAGTGAAACCAGGTAAGGGGATGGTTTTTAACCTTGGGGGTCCGTGAATTAAAAAAAAATGTTGATAACTATGTTTCTATATAATTATATATGTATATATATTACATATAATTATATCCTATATATATGTAATTCTATATAATTTTACATATGATAAAAATTTCTATCATGAATTAAAAAAAACTTTATTCTAGGTATCCATGAGCTTCACCAGATGGCAGCTGAGTTGTCTAGGACACACGAAAGTTTAAGAATCCCCTGAGATTTGTGAATAATAAGCAGAACACAAGCTGAATTCTTGAAATAGTGATCTTCATAAAATTTCATTTTATTGATGCCTTTTCTTTCTATATCACAGTCATTTATAAATATACCTCAATCTCTAACCTCAACAGAAAAAGATAAACAAACATGACTGATCAGGTGACTACATCGAACAAGAATGTAGCAGTCTGCTCCCTTAGTCTGTAGCAAAATGAAGAGGTATGTTTTATTTTGTGTTCTCCAGGACCAATATTATTTTTTATAGATACTGAGAGATTGACTTCCTATTACAGCTGTTTTCCTTTGGGGTATCAGAGGGTGTCCAGGGAGGACTAGCACCTCTGGCATGAGGGCTTCTTATTCATCTTTGGTGTCCACCTTTCACCTGCCTCTCTCTCCTGTGACTCCAAGAAGCTATAACACCTGCAGCAGCCACATGCAAGTAAACTGCCTTGGCAGACAGGCTAAACCAGGTCAAGGGTAACCAATAGGCCTTACACTTGTCCGTGAGTTGGGAGAGGGATTACCGCAAGCATGAGAAGACTTCCACTGGCTATGGGGCTGCAGTGAAGACTGCCAAGGTGAGGGAAGATGCTTTGCTTTGCATACTGGTGCAAAGGTTAAAAAAACTACTTCAAAGCACAATTTACATTCAAGTGTAATACCAAATGCTATCCCCTTCCAACCCTCCCTAAGAATGTTAGTAATCAGATATAGGTGGATGGGAACAATTTGCTCCACTGTCCATGAAGGCGACTGAAGCAGGCACTGTGGGGCGCTTCGAGCTTGGTCAGACATAAATAAATGGCTTCCAGGTTATCCGCAACACCGTGGGCCATAGCAAGTCATCCTGATTTCTCTCTTGCCAGTGAACTTCAATGACTGAAACAGAGAGTAAGGCTGGTACTTTTGTGTGCAACTCTGCCTCACTTAAGTCTAGTTCTAGTGCAAGTCAAGACATTACCCCAGGATGTCATCCTCTCTAAAAACCAAGGACAAACAAATTTTCACCTACTTTAATGTATATTCCTCTAGGTCTGACTTTTTCTCCCCACTTTGTATCAGTTCATATAAGTGAAGCACCCACATCAGATACAGGTTGCAATCATGTAAAACATTTCCGTATTAGTCATTTTGTACAAGAAAATTCTAATAAAAGAAAAAGAATGAATGAAAAACAAATAACCAATTAATCATCCAGAATGCTTTGTCTCTACAAATATATAATAGCTAGAAACAAAAGCATTCAGATAATCTGAAGTTCTTTTTTTTTAATCCACATGATTTTGGCATCATGTAGACATTATATATACATAATTCTAATATGTTTCATCAGTGATTTCAAAGAGTCCTCATTTGTAACAAAAGAAATGCTCTCATTGAATGAATGAATTAAAAGATATTTATCAAGCACTTAGAAAATGCAAGTCATAAAGGAAACAAATAAGAAAGCTAAACACTGTATTCCAGGAGGTCATATTTGAATGGGGTAATATCTACAAGAGTTCTCTGCTTCAAGCTAGAAATATGGTATAGAAAATAAATTAAAAGCAACAACAAAATCTCATTTGTTTGGGTCCCACTAGGTTGGATTGTGTCCTTGATTAGAACACAACGCATGTAATTTTCAATAAGTAAAATGTATACTGGTATTTTAAAGGCAAAACAAATTGCATTTTGTGAGTGTCTCAAGTAGTGTCATCTGACAGTTTTCAAATTAGCCCAGGATGATGATAGCAGGAAATGATTCCTTAGATACAGTTTGGTTTCAAAACTCCTTATAGCATATTCTATACAGTATAAGTGTAGTTCAAGCCTTTAAAAAATCCCATTATTGGGTCTTCCTGAAGCTATTCTAAAAACTTGTGGTCTTATATGTGTACTAGTTTTTTATTTCTGAACCATCTTTATAGCTGGTTCGGAATTAATGGCTATTTACTGCTAATATCAGATTTAAAATCATCTTAGCATGGTTCAAAAAATAGCTTATTCATTACTCAAAATGATAAAAAAAAATATTTGTTCCCATTGTCCTAAAGCCAGGGGTGGGGAACTTGAGGCCACATGTGGCCCTCCAGGTCCTCAAGTGCGGCCCTTTGACTGAATCCAAACTTCACAGAACAAAAGCTGCTCTTGAGGATCTGGAGGGCCACATGTGGCCTCAAGGTCACAGGTTCCCCATCCTTGTCCAAACTATCTTTCAGTGTCTTTCATATAGTAGCTGCTTAATCAAAATTTATTGCATTTTAATGTCTTGAATTTATTGAAGGGCATTCATTAAGTGGTATAAAAAGATGTCACTCAAAAATTTATGACTGGCAAAGAAGGCAAGCAAGTTTTGATGTGAAAATGGGGGTGAGGGGCGGATAAAAGACAATTGGAATGATATGCCAGTCCCCAGTGAATGCTAACAGATCTAGGAGAATCCTCCAGTACATTGCATAGATTTTTTTCTATACAGACTCTATGAGAATGATATGGGCAAGAATCCTACTGAATGACTAATTATAGACGCTTTAGGATTTGCACCATGAGGGTCGCCACATTATTAAGCTCTTGGATCCACTGAAGTTTTGTGACAATTAAGAATCAATCAGTTGATCAATCAATGAGTATCTAGTGAAATGACTGAACCACGACACAAAAGGCCTGTTCTGTGCCATGCACTGAGCTAGACCTGGGCGTAGAAAGAGAAGAGAAGAAACAATCACCGCCCTGAAGAGGCTCACCTTCTATTAGGGCCAATAAGATGCATGTTTAAATAGAAACAAAGTGTATTCCAAACAAATGCATTTTTTGGTAGGGAGGTGTTAGCACTGGGGAATCAGAGAAGGCCTGATAAAAAATTCAAAGCGGTTACAATTTCTCTCTTGAAAAATACCTGTGTGCATTTCTGTCCATGAAAATTTCTGAGGTAGGATACAACAATACTGTCTCTCTGTTCTCTGAACTGCTTTTTTCTACTCATTTCAAAGTACTTATTACCCTCAGCAAGGTAGCAGAGTTGTTGAAATGCTGGGTTTGGAATCAGGAAGACCTGAGTTCAAATTCTGCTTCAGTTACTTTGCTAGCCATGTTACCCTGGAAAAATCATCCAACCTGTGTCTGCCTCAGTTTCCTTGGCTGAAAATGGGGATAATAATACCTACCTCCACACTTTGTGGTGAAGATCAGATATGAGATGATGTTTGTAACATGGTTTGCAAATCTTAAAGTGTTGTTTAGATACTATCATTATGAATTATCATTATTTTGTTATAATTTTTATTTAATATTTATTATAATTTGTATTTATATTATTATTTATATTATAATTTAATTTTATTTATTATATTCCTATATAAATATATTATAATTATATATTTATATTATTATTTATCATTATTTTTATTACTGGAAAAGTTATGAACTAGTTATGCTCTCAATTTTAAGTTTCCCAAGATTCCAGACTTACTAGAATCTTAGTTTTATTGAATCAATCATTCATTACTAAGATCCTGCATCTTTTCATCATCACAGGTCACCCCTGGATCTACTTGTGCTGTCTTTGGACTGGAAGGAGTTGGCCTTTCCTTTATCATGGGCTGTAAAGCAGCTGGTGCTTCCCAGATCATTGGAATTGACATCAATCCATACAAATTTGAGAGGGCCAAGGCTGTAGGAGCTACTGAGTGCATTAACCCTAAGGATTACACAAAGCCCATCAATGAAGTCCTCAAAGAAATGACTGACGACTCTGTGGGGTACACCTTTGAGGCCACTGGACACATTGAAACCATGGTGAGCAATCAGTAGGTAGAAAGGAGAATCTCAGAGCTAGGACTCTCAAATCTACCTCAATTCAAATCTGAGCAATAGTTTAAGAGTCCTTAGGACCCAGATATGATTCAGACAAAATGTTTGTATTTTTAATTAATTTCATTTAATGAGCAAAGACTTAATAAGCACCTACTATGTGTAGGCACTGTGCCAGGTTCTTGAAATCCAAATCTAAAAGTGAGAGAGTTCTTGCCCTCAAGGGTGTTGACAATTTTAAGTGTGCATCTTGATCCATTGAATTAAAGAGATAGTAAGTAGATTGTCACACCATTTCCAGTAGCAACGGTTGTTGCTGTGCTCATCCTTTGTTGCCAAAGAAGACCATGCCATCAGAGTAATGATAACATGATTTGATTATCATTCCCAGAGCATGAACAAGTAACATAAAAATGGAGAAGGAGGGGTGCTTCTTAGTGGCAAGGCAAATGACAAGATGTCTATATCAGATGAATCCTGGTGTCCTAGTGGAAGGCCTAGTGAAGGATGGTCCAGGGCTAGCTAGATATAGTATCTGGAAATTTACATTCCTTCATTCACCCACTGACAAGAATTTTTAGATATTCTTGAAAGCCTTAGATTAGGTTTACCTTGTCATGCTCAACAGTAGCCCCACATCACTTTCCTGTGAGTTTGAGAAGGATCAGTTGCTTGTAACGGAAACCATCAATACTTCAAGGAAAATACATGCTTTCTTATAATAATATTTATATAGTGCTTTTTATAAAAGTGAAAGCATTTTTTACAAGTATTATCTCATTGTCTCCTTACAACCACCCTGCAAGGTAGGTGTTATTATCATCCCCAATTTAGAGATGAGGAAACAGAGGCAGGTAGAGAGTAAATGAGTTGTCCAGGGTCACACAGCTAGTAAGTTTTGTGGCTAGATTTGATCTCAGGTCTTCCAAATCCAGGTCTAGCACTCTATCTACCATGTTCCTTCCCAAACTAATGAGGAGAAAAGTGGTCCCATTAGTGTAATCTAAAAGAGATTGACTCTGCGCTGAAAGACACAAGGAGGAAAAGGCTTTAGGGCCACCAAAGGCTCTTTTGCAAACCTTACAAGTTCCCTCTTCCTCACTTTCATTTTTAAAATTTATTTTATTTTCATTTTTAATTTATGGAATAAAAAAGCATTTTCATAACACAGCGCAGTAAAAAGATGATTGTCCATGTGCAACTCTACTAGGCACAACTTGCTATTCCTTTGAAATATACAACACAATTACCATGTAAATGTCTTTTTTCTCCTTTTTTTCTTTTCTCCTTCCCTCCTCTGCCCTAGATATGGCTAGCAAATAGGACAGGGGAGGGGAGGAGAAAAGAAAAAAAAGGAGAAAAAAGACATTTACATGGTAATTGTGTTGTATATTTCAAAGGAATAGCACATTTCTGCTTTCTGGTGTATAAAGGAGAGAACAGAAGAGAAGGTTCATACTCCAAAATGATATATATTAACTTCAGATTTCTTATGGGAAGCAAGAAGCTACCTCTCCAATATACATGTGCTTTCCTATTTCTTTTCAAATCCTTAATAAAAAAATCAACAAAATGAATGGTTTCCAAGTTTGGGTCTAATTTTATTAATGATTCGTCTTAGGTTGTATTAATGATAATACTGCTATTGGAATGCTTTCATGCTGAATATACCTGTAGAATGGTGCTGTAGAAAAAATACTGAATTTGCAAAATTTAACTTTGCTCTTTTAAGCCCGAGTTCAGATTTTGGCTTTGCTTTTTACTATTTGGTGACCCTCAGAGAACCGTGCCTCAATGGCCCCATTGCCGTCATGAGAGTGTTAAATCAGAATAACCTTTAGGCTCCTTTCTATCTCTAAATCTATGATCTTATTATTTTTCTACTTTCTCTTTCCTGCCTTGGAGGGGGAAAAATGCACAGAAAAGAGGTTGGACTAAGAACTGCCAAGCTTCTCCAATTGTTAAAATAGAATTCCTTACCCATGGAACTAAAGCTATGGAAATGTGGAGGCATTTCAATTTCTTGAGATGACATCCATCTCTTTTCTCCATTCCTTTGTGCAATTCATTCTCCATGCCTGGAATGAATTCTGTCTTCACCTCTGTTTCATAAAAACCATGGTTTCCCTGAAATCTCAGCTATTTCATAAATGAGACTTTTGATCAACCCCCCATGTTAATGATCCCCAACGCCACATCCCAATTTACTTGAATTTATTTTATACTGTTTTATACACACACACACACACACACACACATACACACACATACATACATACATACTGTTCCCCCACCTTCATACTCCTCACATATCACCACCACCACCCTGATCCCCTGCCCAGAGAATGTAGAAGCCTCAAGGGCAGGAACTATTCCATTTTTGTTTGGTATAAACCATAGATTCCCAAAATGGTTGATACTGCCCCCTTGGAAGCACTGGAATGAACCATGGGGGCAGAAATAGCCTCAGGTGCAATTGGGGAGCATTGAATAAAAATAAAGGAGTGGTGGAAACATAAGAAAAGAAGAAATTTTTGTTACAAAACCATTCAGACATGCTCCATCTGTTGGGTAACAGAGTTAAAGTCACAGCGCTTACTTTATTTTCCAAATAAACTCACAAAATGCAAGTTATAACTGATCAGCGGTCAAGTTGACCCACACTTAGCAAGCAAGTTTTGGCAGGCGAACATGTCATGCTCTGTTGGTAAATCAAGTATTCATTGACAGGAATATGTGCATATAATCACTCATTCATAATACAATACTATATGCTTACATGATGCAATGTTGCATCATCAAAATTTCAAGGCAGGAAAAAATCCTGTAAATTTATAATAAATTATTAAATTTAATATTAATTATATAAATTAAAATTATCAAATAAATAAATTATTAAAATGTGTCATTTAAAAGATGATTATTTCTGAAATGATGCAAATTTTCTAAAAAAAAAATCAGAGTTAAAGTAGATTTCCAGGTCAGGGGGCACTGACTTTTTTTTTTTTTTTTGAAAAGGTGGCATTAGGCCAAACAAGTTTGGGAACCTCTGGTATCAACAGTCCTTACTTAACACATTGCCTGGTAAATAGTAAACACTATTGATGTGGCAGGGTTGTGTTAAATGTTGGAAATAGAATAAGGAGCAGATCTCTTTTGATTCTGAAAAATACAATAAGAAGCACATTTTCTCTTTCATTTATGCCTCAGATTGATGCCCTGGCTTCCTGTCATATGAGCTGTGAGACCAGTGTGATTGTAGGAGCTCCTCCACCAACTAAAATGCTTACCTACGATCCCATGCTGCTGTTCACTGGACGCACCTGGAAAGGATGTGTTTTTGGAGGTATGTGGCTGAGAAATGGAAGGGAGGGTCTGGCTATTTCAAATAGAAATATAAAGCATTTATTAAGTGCTTCTTACGTCCAGGAAATATGCTAAGAATACAAATGCAGTAAATAAACAAAGAAATAAAAAAACAAACAGACAGATGAACGAATGAATGAATGAATGAATGAGATAGCCCCTACCCTCAAAGACATGGGGGATGACTACACATGGTTGCTTGTCTTTCATTCTAAAAGAGGACCAAAATGACATCATTCTGTTCGTGTGTCTGACTGTGACTGATCAGACTAACATGAGCTTGGAATGCTCTGCCACAGGTTGGGCACAAGTAGCGCATATGAACATTTGGACTGGATTCTCTGATTTGCGCATCGTATGTTTCTTTTGAACTACTTCAATTCTGCTTCGCTCATCGAACATCTCCCCTTCTCTCATGTGAGTATGCCATGCTGTGGTAACGTCTCCCATGTCACACAATCAATTCCGAAGTTCTTAAGAGAGACTTTGAGAGTGGTCCTTGTATCACGTTTTCTGACCACCATGTGAATGCTTGCCCTATATGAGTTCTCCATAAAACAGTCTTTTAAGCATACATGTATTTGGCATTCAAACGATGTGACCAGCCCATCAGAGTAGCTCTCTCTGCAGTAAAGTTTGAGTGCTTGGCAGTTTAGTTCAAGACAGGACCTCATGTCTGGTCTTTTCCTGCCAGGCAATCTTCAGAATCTTTAAAAGGGAGCTGAAGGAGAAAGTGAATATGTGAAGGCAAGGAGGAAAAGTCCAGAGAGTAAAGAGTGGAAGGAGAGAAATGCCCATGAATACTCTGAACTCTTCATGATATTATAGTCCATGACAGAAATGCAGCAATTAGAGGAGGGGCCACAGTGATTGGCACGTCTGAAGATAGGTGAGAAAGGTATTGGCATGTAGGTAGAAGAAGATGGACATTCTGACATGTCCTTTGCCAAGTGAAAGCCTATGATCTTCCACTATTGTAAGAAGCATGCCACTGGAAAAAAGGGGGAATTATTTGAGTGAAGTACAGAGAACCAGCTAAAGGAGGAATATGAAGATGTCAGAGGAAAAAGAATAATTATTCAGGTCTTACACTGACTGCTCTCTCAATATTGGTACCTCTAATGCAAGTTTTCAAAAAACTTAGTTCATTCTGAGTTAGAAACCATAGAAATATTTCCCCTGGAAGGCATTTTTGTGGGTAAAAGTTCTTTTTTATTTTAATTTTTATTGATATCTTTTCCTATCAATTTTATTCTCAAATATCTATGTCCATCCTCCCTTACCCAGAGAGCCATCTCCAGTAACAAAGAATAATGAAGGGTAAGATTGGGGAGGGAGGGAATTCAACAAAACCAAATTATCAACCAAGGTGAATGAAATGGGCAATGTTCCATTCACACCCATAGCCTCTACTTCTGTTAAGAAGGGAAGGAGGGTGTGTTTTCTTACCTCTCCTTTGGAATCAATCTTAGGCTCTGGAATTAGACAGCATTCACTTTTGGTAGGGAGGGGAGGTTTTTTTCCGTTTACATAGATGTCATAGGGAATTGTTTTCTTGATTTTTTTCTACTTCCTTTTCATTAGTTCATATGTCTTATCATAATCTACAGCCTTTATAGTAATGATTTCTCATAGTGCAATTACAAAAATTTAATTAAAAAAATGACATTCATATATGGCCAGAGGTTCTGGTTTGTTCTATTATTTTGTGTAGCATCTATGCAAACATGAAGATAAATTTCCTAAACTGCTAAATAGTACCTTCAGTTCCAAAGTTACAGTGAATAACTAAATATAGAAGTCTGTGGATTCACACTGACAGAAGTTGAATCTCATAATAGTAACTCATATTTATTTATATTACTTAGGAGTGTTTAAACGTTACGAAGTGCTTTCCATGCAAAAATCCTTCGTGATAGATATTGTCCCCATTTTACAGATGAGGAATTAAAGCTGAGAGAAGTCATTTAGCCAGAGTCATATAGCTTGTAAATCACAGTTCTCATGTTCAAACCAGGTGTCCTGTCTCCTGTCTCTATTCTGTATACTCTTGGTCTTGACAGATAAGTACAAGCTGAGTTTTATTCTGCAGCTGGTAGCAGAGGCTGCGGGAGGTATGAGAGGGATCATTTTATGTGGATCAGGTAACCAAATGAAGCCTTTAAATTCACGATTTCTATTAAATACCATTTTGAAAATACCTAGTACTTTACCTTCCCCCTCAAGTCCACCATCCTTCCTGTCTTCTCTTTTTCTATCAATGCTCTCATCCAACTTGAGACCTCAGTGAGTTAGGATGAAGCACCAAAATAGTGTTGAGAAAATTTCATTCCCAGTTCTCACTCTTCTACTAATTAGTAATGCAGACAAAGTCAAGGTAATTCAGACCCTCTGATCCTGTTTCCTTCTCTGTGAAATGAGTTGTAAAATGACTAGATGAAGTCTTTATTCTGTTTCTGCATTAAAATGTTCCATGATTTTAGTCTACTTTCATTTAGTCATGACACTTCATGACCCCATTTAGGGTTTTCTTGGCAAAGATACTGGAATACTTTGTCATTTCCTTGTCCAGTTAATTTTACAGGTAAGGAAACTGAGGCAGAGTCTAGTGACTTGTCCAGGGTCACATAGCTAGTGTCTGAGACCAGATTTGATCTCAGGAAGATGAGTCTTCCTGACTTTAGACCCTGCATTCTTTCACTGCGCCTCCTTGCTGTCCCATATTTTAGTCTATACCTTGTAACACATGTAAAAATAGTTTCCAGATGAATATTTTTAAAATGTATTTGAAATAAATAAGAGAAAAATGAAAATGGGAAACCAAGAGAGAATAAATGATATTATAATTTAGCCAATTCTTCTCCCTAATTGTTCTTATTATTGAAAGTTGAATATTTCTCAATTCATTAGTTCAGTATACAGTTAGGTAGTTAGCCCCAGTCAGACACACTATAACCTGACTCTAACATAGTGATGTCATTTTGGTCCTCTTTGAGAACAAAGGACAGCAATCAGTCAGGTGAAACATTAGTTACGTACAATATTCAAAGTACCATACCATATATCTTGGGAATGTAAAGAATCTAGAAGATAGCATCTCTGTCTTTGAGAAACTTACAAATTCAACCTATTTCATGGCTTCCCACTAGGCAAAAGGGGTCCTGGTTGCCCTTTGGGGACCTCTGGGACTCAGAGCCCCACCCAGATGACTTGGGAAATTTAGCATCTGATACTCCCAAAGGGTTATTGCCGGTTGCCTTTGACAGGATTACAACTTTCAAAACATTAACTTTTTTGTTTAACTATTAATGGAAACTGACAAGACTTGTACCTGAGTCCAAAGAATGCAGCAATAAACATGCAAACCACTTTTTCCCTTAAAAGACTTGTATAGACCTGTACTCAGCCAGTGTTACTACTGAGTTACTTATTACAGTTACTTACCAGTTGCTGCTTCCCATTAATGCTTCCAGTTGAAGTTTTTCTCTTAGCTCTGCTATCTGTATTCCTAAACTCCCAGAAGATGATGACCATGTCATCAAGGGTGCTCCCTTCCATTGCCCCTGCTTCTTAGAACTCACTTCTCAATTTATTTACTAGTCTCTGCAGTTTGGCTTGTCTGCTGTTGTCCAGCAGATGGTGCTAGTCTCCTTTCCTAGGGGACCGGCTCTCTAATATTGGTGTGCATAAGAGTTAAGTCTTGGGATTTGATTTAATAGCTCCAAAAACTTCACTCTTCCAATCTTCTTAAACTTTCCTTTATTCATACTTTCCATAATACCTAGCCTTACATCAGAAGACTCTGATGATGCTACAAGATACAGGAATTCTTTATTGTTTCATAGATGATTCTCTGCCTTTCAACCCATATAGACCTACAGTGAGTTACTTCTGTTTTCACTTCTTTCTGCACACATCCAGGCTTTCCCAATAATGTCAGTACTTTATGCTAGACTTCATAGTTTCCCATTTTGTCCATAATTCTCCCTATAGTTCCCTATCCCTTAGCATAGCTGGGAATTATCTAAGTTATCCAGGGCTGCTTTCCAAAATACCTAAAAACAGGAAGGGAAGAAAGTCACAACTGCTCTTGGTGTGATCATGTCAGGTAAAGAGAGTGATTTATAGTCTCTGTGGTCTGATGTGACTGGAGAGGAAAGACAAAAAAAAATTTCTATCTCTGGTAAATGATGATGTTGTACTACTAAATTTATAAAGATTGTGTAAGGATCACACAAGACAGGTTGTGGAGAACACTATGTAAGCAATCGTTATAATACACTCTAAAAATCACTACCTAGAAAAGTGTCATGAGTGAAATTCAGCAAAGCTAGCATAAGGTATGTTTTCTCCAAGCAATGTAATGGTTTATTGGCAGAACACAAACCTGTCAATATGGATGCCTCAGTTAAGCCAACAACTCCATGATGGACATGCGACTCCTTTTTATAAGCATAGGACAAAGGACAGAAAATAGGTGAGAAAATAATACAATTGATTATAGGGTTGGCAGCATTGTGGGGGTGAGGACAATGTTAAGGAAGACAGGCTTGTGCATGCATGGGACCAAAACCACTTTTCTCTGTCACAGAGGAATATTTTTTTGGTTTATGGGACCCATCTATGTTCTGAGTCTACTGATAGTAGTAGACTCACTGGGAATAAGATAAGACCACCTTTAACTGGCAAAGAGGAGTAAAGATAGCTAGTATATCTTGTGAGAATGTGCCAGGTCAGTTTGTCAACCCTCAAAGATAACACCCACGTATCATGAAGTTTCTCAGGAGATGAAATTATGAGGGCTAACAAGTTTCCTTGGCATAAGTGGTGCTGAAATAATAATTTCTTTAGAGTCCAAGTGTTTTATGAGAGTATTGAATCTTTTACACTTAGCTCAGAGTTTTTCTTTAATTAAAAGTAATTGATAGGAAGAATAAACTTTGGCATCTATGAAGACTGAACTTTTGAAATCTTGAACTCATCTTTGCTCAGAGACAAAGAAAAGGCTTAAGTTGTTAAATATAGAATAAGTTTACAGATTTTCACCCTAGAAACAAAAACCCAACAAAATAATATTGTGTTGTAATATTGTATAAATAAATTATTAATATAACATGTAATATGTCAAATATATTAATAAATAATAAAAAATTATAGCATAAAAGATTCTGATGCAAAGGACACTGTATGGGGTCCTGAACAAGTGATTGAACTAGGCACTACCTTCTTGGAGTCTTACTTCTCTTACTTTTTAAAATATTTTCATTATCTCTGTTATAAGGTTGTTTAAATATGACTATTTTGTCAATTATGAAGTGAGGTATACATACAAGCAATATGGCTGTTACAAGTTCCCAGAGGGCATGATCAGTGCAGAGAGAGGTTAGTTAGAAAAGGTCTCCTTTAAAGGTCTGACTTTAATTAGTTTTGTAAAGGACATGGTAGCCACAAAAGGATTTGAGCCAACCTCCCTTCATCCTATTCTTGTCAAAAAGATGAGTTACATGCTACAGGTATGTCATTAGACTTTTTTTGATACAAGAATATAAGATCATACAAAATAAAGACAGTCATATTTAAGTCTAAAATGAAATATACTTTAATGTTCAATGGATTCATGATTTCATTCATTTTGGGTACATAAGTAGTGCAGGTTACAATCTGTCTACACACACACACACACACACACACACACACACCTTCTCAAACCTCTTCTCTTCTTGTCCATTTATTTCTCTAAGTCCCCCTCAGAAAATCCAAATGTTTGTTATGACATGTACTTTCTGTGCAGAAATTGTTGTTGCCTCCTTTTATACTACCATGTCTGGCATAGAGTAGGCATTTAATAAGTATTTATTAACTGATTTTTTTATATTTTACAAATGAAGAATTATTGGTGCTTATTTTTTTAAGGTTGGAAAAGCAAAGATGACCTCCCAAAACTAGTGTCTGATTTCATGGCAAAAATATTTTACTTGGATCAATTAATAACCCATGTTTTGCCTTTCAATAAAATTAAAGAAGGATTTGATCTGCTCCACAAAGGAGAAAGGTATGTAGTTTGTATATTTATCATAACCAAAAATACAATTTCTATAATTTAATATTTGGACATTGGTCATCTTGTATATATATATTTCCTATTTCTGGCTTCCATAAGATAAAAATGCTAGTAGAAATAATATTTCACTGTCCTATAGGAAATAATAGTTTTCTTGGTAGTTTTCTTTCATTGATTGAATCTATTAAGTACTATTTCTCTCTCAAAATTGTGATGTCACCTGCACTCAATGTAGCACAAAAGATGGTAGATATAGAGTCAAATTATATAAATTTAAATCCCAGTGCTGCCCATTAATAATTATGCGACCTTTGATGAAACCTTCTTCTTTGGGCCTGTTTCTTCTTCTGGAAAGTGAGAGAGTTGGATTTGATGTCTAGATTTTCTAAGTCATGATCACATAAAATAACTTCCTGTTTGTGTACTATCCCTGAGAGTTCTTCACATGGTACCTTGATGCTGGGAAGATGAAGGCAGATCATGGTTGCAAATGGTGAATGACTGACTGGCCCCTAGGAATATAACATTTTTTTTGATAAAAGATGTAACCCACGATATCCCTCACCCCAAAATAAATATATGATGGGAAATAGGAGTGTCATGCAGGACAGAATCCCTTCAGTTGCTATCCCAAGGATGGACACTGGGATGATGAAGTGGAGAAAATAGGCTCAGAACACAACTATATTTTCTCCATCCCTGTCCTGGTGCCAATTCTTACCTATAGTAGTCTAAAAGAGTACATTCTGTCATAATGTTCCATCTCCCATCATACATTACCGTTTTCTAGTGGTTTCTCTAATTATAAAGACAAGAGAGATTTCTGTTTCATTGGCCAAAAAAAGGTCAATGTACATTGATGTGTGACAAACTGTTTTTCTCCCATTTTCCCCCAAGGATTTTCTTATCCTTCTCTCACTTTGTGGCTCCCTTATCTATAGAATTTAGGCAAAGGTATTGCAAGGTATAGGAAATAAATATCTTCTTGTGAGAACTGGTCTAAATATGTACCTTAAATGGTTAGAATTATTTTAAATAGTTTACTATTTGGAATTTGGAAACATGTTGGAAAGCAGATGAATTCAGAAAAACTGATTGTTGCCCAAATGATCAGTTGTTTATCTAAGTCATGGGATTATAGTAACATAAAGCTGAGGGAGTACTCAGATGAAACTAAAACCCAGGGAAATTAAATCACTTTCCTCGAATCTCAATGCTGCTATTTGGCCAGGACTGTGTTTGAATACAAATGCCATTACATGTACTAGTACAGTAAATCGGCATTTTGACATAAGATAAGGCAATGAAAATACAGTATGACAAGAAGGCTAGCAGTAAGTAGAGGGAAGAGCTAATGAAATCTAATAGGTTAAATTTTGTGAATCTGAAGAGTTCCCACCTAAGTGGCACTGTTACAATCTAAATTTTAAAATAGCCACTGTTTTACCAACTTTATTACTGACTGTAGATTACCTTTTGTTGTATATGGTAAGTCCCAGGAAAATAATTTTAGAAATCATCTAACCCAAGTCTTTAATTTTATTTTTTAATTTTTAAAATGATTTAAAAAATTAATGCAAATCTTCCTTCTTTCTCTTCTATCTTTCCACCTCCTACTGAAAAAGAAAAAAATAGTCTTTGGTACAAATATATGTAGCAAAGCAAAAGAAATTTCTCCCGTGGCCATCTCACTCCTATGTATGTGTGTATATGTAGGTGTATATGTGTGTATATGCATGTATGTGTATACATATACACACATGTCTCAGTCTGTGTTCTGAGCCCTTCATCTTTCTGGTGTTTAACATAGTTCAACATGAGTGCTTAGGAATTGGGTAGCTCCTAGTTTTTAAGTCTTTTAAAGTTTTTTTTTTTTTTGGTAATTGTATAAATTGTACATTTTTATATTGTATATTTATTTGTTATGTTTTACTATTACATAAATTGTTTACTTCACTCTGCAACAGTTCTTACAAGTCTTCCCAGATTTCTCTGAAACTATAACCTTCATAATTTCTTATAGCATAGCATTCTATCACATTTATATATTATAGCTTATTGGCCATTCCCTTAACTGATGGGTAGTCCTTTAGTTTTCAGGGTTTTTTGCTATCAATGCTTTAAGTATAAAAGTACTTAAGGGTTCTTTTCTTTTCCTCATTCTTTAATATCTCAGGGATATAGTCTTAGTGTAACTGGCCCAGGAGTATGCACAGTTTAATAACTTTTTCCAGTCCCTCCATTGTATGGAGGAGAAAACTGAGGTTCTACAGGACCAGGGTGGTGGCAGAACCTCATCTTTCTACCCTAGCCAGATTCTGGTGACAGATGTTGCCATTTTGAAGGTCAACCTCCCACATGCATTTAATGGCTTCATAAAAGAGACTGCTATCTTTCTTTTGAACGAGAGAAGAGGAAATGCATTTTCATTACAAAAACTGCTTACCTTTCCCATATTCTTGCCTAGAGCTTCAGCAGCTGTGCTGTATTTTACTGTAAAGGATCATGGGATCATTAACTCTAGATGTAGAGAGGTCCTAAGGGCTCATCTATTCCTATTCCCTCACTTCTTTACAGATGTACCAGATGTACAGTACCAGATATAAAGCAATCCACTCCTTACTGATTAGTGGAAGATACGCTCAGGTTTCATTGACTCCCAAATTTCCTCTCAGGCTCCAGAAGCCTCCTCCGACTGGGTTTGGGATTTAAAGGTTCAGATTTATCATTCACTTAACGAGATACTTCATTTACTGTTTCTGTGCATACAAGATAGAAAGACACATGCTTTTTTTTTCCTTTTAATAGTATTTTATTTTTTCCCCAATTACATATCAAGAAAATTTTTAGCATTCATTTTTACACAATTTTGAGTTTCAAATTTTTCTCCCTCCTTTCCTTCCCTCCTGTCTTCTGCAAATGGTACACAGTTTGATATAGTTTAGACATGTGTTATCATGTAAAACATATTTCTATATTCATCACAGTTGTAGAAGAAGAAACAGATCACAAGAAAAAAACAAAAAAGAATAGAGTAAGTGAAAAATATGCTTTGATCTGCATTTTGAGTGCCTCAGGTCTTTATCTGGATGTGGGTAGTATTTTCCCTCATGAGTCCTTTATACTTGTCTAGGATTTTTGTGTCGCTAAGGAGAGCTGAGTCGTTCATGGTCACATCATACAATGTTGCTGATACTGTGTACAATGTTTTCCTGGTTCTGCTCATTTCATTTTGCATCAGTTTGTACAAGAGAAAAACACATGATATAATAATTTGAACAAGATCTGATTACTCTTATTTGGAAGATATGAAAACAACTATCAAGAGGAATTTTTATTTTCTATTTCAGCGTTCGAACAATCCTGACATTTTGAAGTCCTAAAAGAAAAGAGGTACCCATGGATCCCTGCCAGGCTCTTTCTCTGAGATTTCACTTTCATATAGTAATGACAAATCACATATGACTCTCTCCTGTGAGTTGTACAGAAAACAGAAATAAAGTACTTTGGAAGAAATAAACACATTTTCCAAGATAAGGGATTAAAATTGTCAATAACTAAGTCAATTTACCTGGGGTAGTATTAGGTATTAATGGTTTGTTGTTTTTTTTAATTTGAAGAAAGGGGGTTATACTGGACTAGAACATTGGATCAAGTTGTAAATTCTTCTTATTTTTTCCTGAAATGGACACTTTAAGAGGAATTCCAATAGCCTTTGGACAAAAGTAGTAAATGCCTTCAAAGACTACTCCTTCTAGAAATCTTATCTTCTGCTGCAAATGAAATAATATTTGTAAAGTGTTTAGCTAAGTACTTGGCAGATAGTAGGTGCTTAATAAATGCCTATTCCTTTCCCCTTTCCTTTCTTCCAGGAAAGTGGGTTAGGCATTTCATGGTTTGGGATGATACTACTATAAATCTTTAAAAATATATTATCTTTTATAGAAATTATTGAGATTCACTATTCTTTTTTTAAATATAAATTTATTTATTTAACTTTTTACATTCATTTTCACAAAATTTTGGGTCCCAAATTTTCTCCCCATTTATCCCCTCCCCCCACCGCAATATTCCGAGCATTCTAATTTTCCCTATCGGCAATCTGCCCTCTTTTCTATCAGCCCTCCCTTCTCTTGTCCCCATCTTCTCTTTTGTCCTGTAGGGACAGATGACTTTCTATTCCCCATTAACTGTATTTCTTATTTCCTAGTAGCAACAATAATACTAACAGTTGTTTCTAAAACTTTGAGTTCCAAATTCTCCCCATCCCTCCCTCCCCACCTGTTCCCTTTGGGAAGGCATGCAATTCAATATAGGCCAAATCTGTGTAGTTTTGTAAATGACTTCGATAACAGTCGTGTTGTGTAAGACTAACTGTATTTCCCTCCATCCTATTCTGCCCCCCATTGTTTCTATTCTGTCTTTTGATCCTGTCCTTCCCTAGTGCTGACATCAAATTGCTCCCTTCTCCCATTGCCCTCCCTTCCATCATCCCTCCCTCCCTGATTATCTCCTTCTCCCCCACTTTCCTATACTGTAAGATAGGTTTTCATACCAAAATGTGTGTGCATTTTACTCCTTCCTTTAATCGAATGTGATAAGGGTAAACTTCATGTTTTTTTTCCTCATCTCTCCTCTTTTTCCCTCCACTAAAAAGTCTCCTGCTTGCCTCTTGAATGAGATATAATTTACCCCATTCCATTTCACCCTCTCTCCTCCCACGACATTTCTCTCTCACCATTTACCTTAATTTCTTTTAAGATATGGTCCCATCCTATTCAATTCACTCTGTGCTCTCTGTCCCTGTGTGTGCGTGCTTGTGTGTATGTGTGTGTGCGTGTGTGTGTGGTCCCAACAACTACCCAGATACTGAAAAGTTTTAAGAGTTACAAATATTGTCTTTCCATGTAGGAATGTAAACAGTTCACTTCTGGTAAGTCCCTTAAGACTTCTCTTTGCTGTTTACTTTTTCATGCTTCTTCTCATTCTTGTGTTTGAAAGTCAAATTTTCTTTTCAGCTCTGGTCTTTTCATCAAGAATGATTGAAAGTCCTCTGTTTCATTGAAAGACCATATTTTCCCCTGAAGTATCATACTCACTTTTGCTGGGTAGGTGATTCTTGGTTTGAGTCCTAGTTCCTTTGACTTCTGGAATATCCTATTCCATGCCCTTCGATCCCTTAATGTAGAAGCTGCTAGATCTTGTGTTATCTTGATTTTATTTCCACAATACTGGAATTGCTTCTTTCTAACTGCTTGCAATATTTTCTCCTTGACCTGGGAATTCTAGAATTTGGCCACAATGTTCCTAGGAGTTCCTCTTTTTGGATCTCTTTCAGGTGGTGATCAATGGATTCCTTCAATACGTATTTTGCCCTCTGTTTCTAGAATCTCAGGGCAGTTTTCCTTGATAATTTCATGAAAGATGATGTCTAGGCTCTTTTTTTGATCAAGACTTTCAGGTAGTCCCATAATTTTTAAATTGTCTCTCCTGGACCTATTTTCCAGGTCAGTTGTTTTTCCAATGAGATATTTCACATTATCTTCTATTTTTTCATTCTTTTGGTTTTGTTTTGTGATTTCTTAGTTTCTCAGAAAGTCATTAGCCTCCATCTGTTTCATTCTAATCTTGAGAGAACCATTCTCTTCAGTGAGCTTTTGAACCTCTTTTTCCATTTGGCTAATTCTGCTTTTGAAAGCATTCTTCTCCTCATTGGCTTTTTGAACCTCTTTTGCCAATTGAGTGAGCCTATTCTTCAAGGTGTTATTTTCTTCAGCATTTTTTTGGGTCTCCTTTAGCAAGGTATTGACCTGTTTTTCATGCTTTTCTTGCATCTCTCTCATTTCTCTTCCCAGTTTTTCCTCCATTTGTCTAACTTGATTTTCAAAATCCTTTTTGAGCTCTTCCATGGCCTGAGCCCACCAGACATCCACCTCGGATGTCTGGGATAGAGAGGCCCCAACCTCCACATCCTTTCCTGATGGGAAGCATTGTACTTCCTCATCAGAAATGAAGGGAGGAAGGAACATCTCTTCCCCAAGAAAGCAGCTCTCTATGGTCTTATTTTGCTTCCTTTTTCTGGGCATTTTCCCTGCCAGTTACTTGACTTCTGAGATTCCTCTCCACCTCCACCTAGATCTGCCCAGCTAGTGCTTGGGTTCTGAGATTGAAATGCTGCTTCCCAACCTCAGGACTTTCCGTGGCAGGAGTGGCTGCTATTCAATGTGAGCTTAAGTTCTGGTGCTTGAGTGGGGGCAGGACCGCCTCCCAGGCTCAGTTCCCTCGGGGGTTTATGCAGAGACCTTTGGAAATGGCCCTGAGCTCCTGCCTGCTGCTCCAGGAGTTCCAGGCCACCACCACCTCTGCTGCTGCCTCTACCACTGCCTCCACCACTGCCTCCCAAGGGGGCCTGAGCCATGGAGACACCCCGCTCTCCTCTCGGCCAGCCCAGAAGTCTCTCTCACTGACCTGTAGTGTCTGTGGGTGGAGGGGCCTTCACAGCTTTCCAAGATTCCATCCCTGAAGCCTGCTTGGTCCCTGAAGCCTGCTTGGAACTGCTCCTCTGGGGCCACGAGGCCAGGGCTGGGCAGGGGTGGGCTCTGCTGTCCAGAGAACGACAGACCCCTGGGGACAGCTTTCCAGGGCTCTCTGGAACAGAAATCTCTTCCACTGTGTTTCTGCGCAGCTTGCACTGATCCAGAATTTGTGGGGAGTTCTTTTTACAGGAAATTTCTGGGCTGTGGATTGGGAGCTAGCATACGTGAGTCTTTCTACTCTGCCATCTTGGCTCCTCCCCCGAGATTCACTATTCTTGCAAAGACTTTTAAAATTGTATTTACTCCACAGAAAGCCTATATTCACCTTCTTTCCTCTTTTATATTACAAAAGAAATAGATACTTTAAAATTCCACTTTAAAAATAAATTGAATCTTTTAATAAAATAGTCTGTCTCATCGCATGGTATAACTTACTTGCTTCCACTCTGAAATACATGCCCATATTTTAATTTAAGGAAAACACATCATACTTTTCAATTCCATTCAATAAGCATTTATCTACCACCTTGAATACAAAAGTAAAAATGAAAAAAAAAAATTCTGCCTTCACAGAGTTGAAATTCACATAAACTGTACATTTCTATAATATAATCCAAGAAGCATTTGGCCATATAGAAGAAACTTTTCCCTAAGAGGGCTCCTGTGCACTAATAGTAGAGAACTGACCTAGAGTAAACTTGTGTTATAGAAAGCTTATTATAATATTATCATATATTAATGCCCCTCCCCAAATGGATTTTTCTGTATGCATTGTGGGAAATTGTATGTGCAATTTCACCAAGGCTGGAACTCCTCCCCCATTACCTAATCCCTTAACAAATCCCTCCTGCCTTTTGAATAGTCATAATTTCTGTTGTGTAATCAGCATTATTATACTATAAAATAGTCTGTCTTGTTGTACTAAGTCTCTGTTGGAGACTGTTGGAGGTCTCATTCCCAACAAATACTTATACTTGGATTAGAGGTGGTCTGATTTTGAATTCTTTGAGATAACCATCCCCATAATATACCAGGAATCTGCAACATTATGACCTCTAATCCCTCAAATCCTTAGTCTTCTTTCAAGCCATCATCCTTGTGTTAGCTATGATTTCCTCTTTTCTCCATCGTGGCATGTTGGTGAATCCATTCAACTATGTATGATCCTCTTGTCTTGAGTTCCTTGTGCCTGTGTTATAGCACAGATCTTGTCCTGCCCAGCCTTAGCCTTTTATCACTCCTACCATCTTCTGCCTTTGCTCCTTTGAATGAGCTGCTAAATTAAGCTGGAGACAATCACGAAAATGTGCTGACTGACTGGTCCACTCCAAAATTATTTTATATGGTCTCACCTGGACCTTTACTGCTGCAAAGCAATCTTTTTACACATCCCTAATTAACTCACTATCCTGCTCACCCTAATGGCTCCCTTCATTTTTTTCATCCTTTTTAAAACTCATTTTCTCATGTGAATCCCTCCTTCTACCCTCTCACTTGAAAACTTTGCCTTACAGGTGTTCAACATTCTTCATAAAAAAGACTGACTTTCTAAAATGTATTAGTGATAATTAAGGGATGGGGTAGTATTTGGGGTTTTTGTACTGTGCCCAAGATTTCATCAGTGAAAGGAATTCTGTGGTGTGGAAATTCCCTCCTTTGAAGCAGATAACAATTAATCTATAAACCATACTGTATTCTCTATAAATTTTGGTGACATTATTCTCTTATGTGCCCAACTGCTCCTTCTCAGGCTCCCATGGTGAATTATCATCCATCTCAAAGTCTGTAAATGTGGGCACACCTAAGGTCCTATCCCAGAACCTCTTCCCTTCCTATATTTTTATTGTTGATCTCTTGTTGATCTCATGTTCCTGCGGGTTTACTTATCATCTCTATGCAAAAGACTTCTTGATTTTCATATCCAACCCTTGAGTTCTAGTCTCTCATGTTCAAGGAGATCTGGCACCACTGGAGTGAGGGTTGTCAAGCCCTTTTCAGGGTTGCTCATCCACCTTTTGGTGTCCAACTTTATCTAGCTCTCACCTGTAACTCCAAAGAGCTGTAGCCCACAAAGTGACCACACCCCAGTAAAACTGTCTATGCAGATGGGTTAAACCAGGTTGAGGATAACTGACAGGCCTCTAACCTGTTGGTGAAATATAGGGATGCCTCCTCCAAGCATGTGAAGACTTCTCCCAGTAGAATAGGTGGATGAGAACAACATGTTCTAATGGCTCTGAAAGTGACTAAAGCAGGAACTATGGAGCATTTAGAACTTGGTCAGATATGAAAAATGCCAAGGTCATCCACCATATCCCAGGCCATCACCTTTTGTCTTGTCACTGGACTTAGATAACTCTGGAAGAAGAATGAGGTTGACAGTTGGGGCTGAACAACGCTACCTTAAATCCAATTCATGCAAAAACCAAGACATCACCTCATGATGTCATTGATCCTCTTTGAAAACAAAGGACAAACCATAACAATAACAAGGTTATAATTCATAAACAGCACACATATAGGCACATAGACAGGAAAGTAAAAATTGATATTAATTTTGGAGGTAACTATCTCAAGCTCAATGAAGAAACCCTTTATTTTTATTATTATTATTTTCAATAGAATGGACATGATTGTACTTTCTGGCACCTGTTGTTTCATTGTGAATAGGCTTAGTTCCACTTCTCATGTGTCCTTTGGACAAATCGCAACCTTTCAGAGCTCTAGGCAATGCCCTAAGGCTGCAGAAGAAATGTTGATTTGCACTGGTAGAAGTTTCCTATGTCAATGAAAACGCTGATCTAGTCCCTACCCTTGTTTCTTATTCACTTTTTCTCCCCAAACCTGTGCTGTGAGTGAGCATTAAGACAAAGAGTGGAACATCTTAAAAATATCTCCTTAGGGACCACAAAATAATGAATCTCTTTGACCAGCTTTCAAGTCACCTCTCAGTTTCTTTATTGAGTCATCAGTGATCCTGGAGGACAATTTATTACTATGAACGAGAGAGATCAAACCCATTAATGGGCCCCATGGATTTATTGCAAGTTCTATTGAATTTTAGCCAGATATTTGGTATGGCCCTGGGAACTATTAGATCTTTTGGCTTTTACAACTTCTGTAGCTACAGTGAATGGAAATCCTAAAGGAAAGGTAAGATAGCCTCATTTAGAGATAAAGATTTATTGGGTTGGATATGAGTTTCAAGAACCCAGAGTAATGCATAAATCATTTTGTGCAGTATATAGTAGGGTAGAATCCTAACCCTCTCCAGAATTCAGGACATTTTTTTCTGTTTTGTTTCTTTTTTTAACATTAAACAATTATTGAAAACTGCAGTGCAGAAAGGACAACAAAACTTATCCTAATTCATCAGGTGCGCTTCAATTGGAGAACTTTTGTTCCAAACTGTTTTATAAAACTGTTTCACCTCTTACCTTCTTTCTAGAAGTTTCAAAATCTTATTTAATTCCAAGGCTAATGGACTGGGAACAATTAGGAACTCCATGCCTTTTTAACAACTAAAGTGCTTTATCTCCAGGGGTCATTCTAGTAATATCACTTACCACCACCTCATCATCATCCTTTTCCTCTTCCTCTTCCTCTCTCCCTCCATCCATGTAGGGAGTCATACCCTTTCATATGCATGCTCTGTCCAAAGAATTATGATTTTTTTGATTAGTTATATTTCACAAAGAATTTTGAAGTTTGGGGGCTAGATTTTCCCCTTGTTTATTTATTTCATCATTTCTTTTCGAAAACCTGGGACAATTAACTCTTTGTCTTCTGAGGTTTTTATTTATGATTTCTTGAAATATAGCTCTAGAGAAAAAGGCTTTGAAGAAACCCATTGTGATTCAAATGGAGCTGCTTGGCTATGCCTTTAAACCCAAATCCTCCTGGCTTTCATTGATTGGCCAATAATAGGTCTCAATCCAAGTCTTTCTTGCTCAATGTTTGAGTTTTGATAACTCAGAGGGAATGTAAATTCCAAATGTTTTTCCGTTCTGTCTAGAAACTTGGAGCATCTCCCCCTCCCAGATTGATTCTTTTGTGAAGGCAAACTAGGGCATCTTTTGCCTCAATTCTTACCTAGCCCTTAATCACTGAAGGAGTGCTGTCTTGAACTGAGATCTGGGAAAGATCTTAGCTTAAAAAGGCCCAGGTCTCCCACTGCATCCTGGGCCATCTTTAGTCATCTTGACTTAAGTCTTGCCACTGGACTTCAATAACTCTGAAGGCAAGAGTGAGGCTGATGACTTGGCACTGCTCTACCTAAGTTAAACCTTCATGATGGACAAACAACAATCTTGGAGTCACATTCCTGGAATGTGATCACTTCCCTTTCCAAGCTTCCTATAATTTCCACCTCAGCAATAAGTTCCTCCTTGTCAGTGAAAATCAGATCCAGAATAGAATTTCACCTTGTTACTTTTTCCACATTTGGAAGGAAAAAAATTATAATTAAGGCAAATCAAGATGTTATTAACTGTTCTGCTTTTGGGAGCTTGGGGTGGGGGAAGAGAAGGGATAGAGAGACAGGGAATTAGATGTACAGATAGAAAAGGACAAGAAAACTGAAATGGAGAGAAACAGCTAGACGCGTGCACACACACACACACACACACACACACACACTAGTATGTTATTCCTCTCTCACGTTTATGATCTTTTTCCTGAATAACTCAGCTATTTCTTCTTTTTGTCCAGTCTGTAGTCCAGATGGTACTCAGTGTAGATTTTAGTCAGCTCAGATAACTAAATTGTTTCTGCCTTTCACTATATTAAAGCTCATCATAAATACTCTCCACCATTTTTTCAGACTTCTGGATTTCCTCACTTACATGTGCCTTCTTAATAGAAAAATTCAACACTTCACCCTTTTAACTACTTGGTTTCTTTTGAGTGAGCACCTAGAGCCATATACTCCCCATAGATTTCATCCTACCAAGATCCAGTGATAACTACAGGGTCACATTTGCCTCTTTGAATGAGGGCTTCCAAGCATCCTGCTTAGGGCTTGCAAATTTCTGCATAGACATTTGAGACCATAGATGCTGCCACTGAATCCTTTCTTAGATTCTGTCTCTTGTAAAATTCTAGATTACTTAATTTTTCTCCTTGTTTCATTATAGTTTTTATCTATGATGTCTAACTTGGTTATGCATCTATGGGTGGTTTCTGTGATCATCCTTTCCCATCCCTATTCCTTCTAGTTTAAAGCTCCTTTAATGAAATTTGCAAGATACCTGGCAAATAGATTTTTGGCAGGCTTTCATCACTCTCCAGGAATGTATCAGTCCTAAATTTTAAACATCATGATAGCAGCTTGGCAATCATATCTGCCAATTCTTTTCATATTTTGGAATGTAGTTAATCAAGCCCTGGTGAGCTGACTGTATCAAAGTCAAGATTCTTCTATCACATCAACTAATCCAGAAAGCTGGATTATCCTGTGAAATTATGCCCATGTCAGCCCAAGACTAGATTATTGTGGGAATTGAAACTGTCCTACCTACAATAATAGAAACTGAGGCAGAATTATGAGCCAGTGATACTTTATTAAAGGGTCCATGGTCCCCTCCAATGAAATGGACCTCAGATCTTCCTAATGACCTGAGATTCCACCTTCTTCCAGGACCTTATTTTTATGTCTTGACACCAGATTTGACACCTGAACACTAAAGTGTTTACACAAATAAATAAATATATAAATATAATAATAAATATAAATAATATATGTAATATAGCTTAGTTATGTACATATATGTATGTGTATGTGTGTTTGTGTATATATATATATATATGTGATACTATATATATATATATATAAGTGATACAGAATTCCATTGATGGACCTTGCTTTGTGGGCCAAAAAAGATGCATCAACTAAAAATGACATGTCAGTGGTGGGAGAAGGTCCTAGGGTTGGGCAAAGCATGGGGGATCGCCACTGACCAAATGGTCATAAGCTCATGTTGAACAAGATAATCCAGAGGTACAAAATAAGTGGGAAGACTTTCCATGTAATTGAGTCACCTCCAACACACTGGGCTTGATCACCATCACATGGAAAAACAAGTGTGGAGGGCTTCTAATTAGCTTCTATGATTAAACAAGTGAACTTACAATCTGCAGTCCACCACTCTGGGGCCCAGTATACAGAACTTACAATCACTACCTTTATGGAATCTTAGCAAACTGATCAGTACTGATTAGAACAGAGTAGAAGTCAAATGAATTATTTCTCACATGGTGATGTCAAAAGACTCAGCCTCAGCGGACAGGACCCCACTCGTCACCGATTGGTTAAGTGTTGCTTTCAGCAAATTTCCCCAGCAATGTCTATTCATTTTTTTTCCAAAGTGTTGCAAGCAGAGACTAAGATTTGCCCACTGTGCATACCTTCCTGAAGGTTCACAGGAAGACTTTCCACTTCTCATGATGAATCAGTCATTCCTTCTCCTGGAGCTTCTACTGGTCCCTGATACCTGCTCTTCTTTCTGCCTTGTTGGCTGTTACCTGTTGACCTCCAAGGCTCTCTCCCAAGTGTCACAGAATCTCTGTTGAAAAGATCAGGCCAGTAGTCTGGCTCATACCTGCTTCCTTCCTGTTTCCATGATGCCCTTGGGTTGTCCTCCATCCCTTGCCTCAAGTGAAGACATCCTCCTAAATAATTCTCTCCTGTTTTCACTATGAGAAAGAAGGCTTCATATTGTGAGGGCATATTGCAAAGCCCCTCAAATGTTCTGGAGTGACTATACCTACATATAAGAGGACTGAGAATGTGGTTGAACAGATGGAGGAGACAATGATCTTGCTCTCTGGGCTTGGCATAATCTCTCTCTACCTTTTTGTGCTCTTTTAAAACTCATCCATATAGGAGGGCAGAAGAGAGTTAGGGTTTGAAAACTGGATAGGCCCAAATCCTAGAGCTATTTGACATTTTCAAACCAAATAATCATTATTTGGTTTATAGTCTAGCCTTCAAAGAATAAATTTGGTAGGTATATGGAATGTTCCTGGCAAGCTACGGTGAAGCCTCTGACAGAGCAGCCCTGGAGACTGATGCAAAGAAATGACTGAGGTAATTAGCAATATTCTTCCCTTTATCTTTCAAGCAGATGGGTTTTTGGGGCAGAGAATGCACTCCTGGGGAGATGAGAGGTTCCAGTAACCTAGAGTCTGAGGAACTCCAACAGGAGCACCTGGGGTGATGGGGGAAGGCTTTCTGAAAATTATGTTTAGTGGGGACAGAGCTAAGATGGCAGAGTAACAGCATGGACTTGCTAGAGTGCTCCCCCCAAGCCCAGTCAAATACCTGTAAAAAATGTCTCTAAACAAATTCTGGAGCTGCAGAACTCACAGGATGACAGAGTGAAGCAAATCTCCAGCCCAAGAGAGCCTGGAAGGTCTCCAGGAGGTGTCTATCATGCCATTCTGGAAGAAGATCGCAATCCAATGTGGGCCACATTGGCACAAACAGAACTTGAGTAGGCCTCTGGGGGACTGAATCTCGGGCACCTGTGGAGGTTTTCAGGCTTCACAACCCCAAAATGCCGAGGACAAATTGGAAGGTCCACGGAAAAACCTGTGGGACCTATGTGAGAGAGTAGAGTGATCCGGCTCCAACCCCAGGGCATCAGAAGGGGGAAATACACAGCATCCACAGCTGCACTAGGGGCAGCTACAGCCACTGTTTCTGGAGCTCAAGGATTGTGGGAAGATGGATCAGCTGACAATACATTCCCCACCCTCACTGGAAGCAGAGAACTACCCTGACAGAGTTCAAAAGTCAAGTAAATGGCTGGGGAAATGAGCAAAAACTGGAAAAAGAATCAGATTATAGAATCTTACTTTGATGACAAGGAAGCCCAAACTATACAAACAGAAGACCACAAAGTCAAAACTCCTTCTTCCAGAGCCTCCAAGAAAAATATGAATTGGTCTCAGGCCATGGAAGAGCTGTAAAAGGATTTTGAAAATCAAGTAAGAGAAGTAGAGGAAAAATTGAGAAGAGAAATGAGAGAGATGCAAGAAAATCATGAAAAACAAGTCAACCGCTTGCTAAAGGAAACCCCAAAAATGCTGAAGAAAATAAGACTTTAAAAAATAACTAATCCAAATGACAAAAATGATTCAAAAAGCCAATAAGGAGAAGAATGATCTAAAAAGCAGAATGGGCCAGATGGAAAAGGAAGTTCAAAAGCTCACTAAAGAACATAATTCCTTTAAAATTTGAATAGAGCAGATGGAAAGTAATGACTTTATGAAAAATCAAGAAATTATAAAACAAAACCAAAGGAATGGAAAAATAGCAGACAATGTAAAATATCTCATTGGAAAAACAATTGGCCTGTAAAATAGATCCAGGAGAGACAATTTAAAAATTATTGGACTACCTGAAAGCCATGATCAAAAAAAGAGCCTAGACATCATCTTTCAAGAAATTATCAAGGAAAACTGCCCTGATATTGCAGTACTAGAGGGTAAAATAAATATTGAAAGAATTCACCAGTTGCCTCTTGAGATTCCAAAAAGGAAAATCCTAGAAATATTTTAATCAAATTGCAGAGCTTTCAATTCAAGGAGAAAATATTGCAAGCAGCTAGAAAGAAACAATTTGAGTATTGTGGAAATACAATGAGGATAACACAAGATCTAGCAGCTTTTACATTAAGCAATCACAGGGCTTAGAATATGATATTTCAGAGGTCAAAGGAGCTAGGATTAAAACCAAGAATCACCTACCCAGCAAAACTGAGTATAATACTTCAGGGGAAAAATGGTCCTTCAATGAAATAGAGGACTTACAGTCTATATCATCAAGCATTCTTGATGAAAAGACTAGAGTTGAATAGAAAATTTGACTTTCAAACACAAGAATCAAGAGAAGCATGAAAAGATAAACAGGAAAGAGAAATTGTAAGGGACTTAGTAAAGGTTAACTGTTTATAATCCCATATGAAAAGATAATATTTGTAACTCGAGACTTTTCTCAGTATTTGGGTAGTTGGAAGGATTATATACATATAGACAGAAGGCACAGGGTGAGTTGAATGGGGAGGGATGATATCTAAAGAAGTAAAATTAAAGAGTGCGAGGAATATATTGGGAGAAGGAGAAAGGGAGAAATAGAATGGGGCAAATTATGTCTCACATGAAAGAGTCAAGAAAAAGCTTTTTTCAGTGAAGGGGATGAGGGAATAGGTAAGAGGGAACAAGTGAACCTTACTCTCATCACATTTGGCTTAAGGTTGGAATAACATGCACACTCAATTTGTCATGAAAATTTACCTTACACTACAGGAAAGTAGGGGAAAGGGGGATAAGAGGGGTGTGTAGGGATGATAGAAGAGAGGGCAAATAGGAGGAGGGGTAATTAGAAGTAAACACTTTTAAGAAGGGATAGGGTCAAAAAGAATAGAATAAATGGGAGGCAAGATAGGATGGAGGAAACTATAGTTAGTCTTTCACAACATGACTTTTATGGAAGTCTCTTGCATAACTACACATGTATAACACATATCAAATTGCTTGGGTGGGGAGGGAGGAAGGGAGAGGTTGAACTCAAAGTTTTAAAAATAAAAGTTAAATGCAACTGTGAAATAAGATGTACAGGTAATGGGGTATGAAAATCTATCTTGCTGGTAAGTGTTGCAGAAGATGTGGGAGAGTTGGAACACTAAATCATTGTTGGTGGAGCTGTGAGCTGATCCAACCATTCTGGAGAGCAATTTGGAACCATGCCCAAAGGGCTACAAAAATGTGCATACCCTTTGACCAAGCAATACCACTTCTAAGACTGTATCCCTAAGAGATCATAAAAATGTGAAAGGGTCTCACATGTACAGAAATATTTATAGCAGCACTCTTTTTGGTGGTCAAAAACTGGAAATCAAGGGGAGGCCAATCAACTGGACAATAACTGAATAAATTATGGCATATAAATGTAATGGAATACTATTGTGCTGTAAGAAATGATGAACAGGAAGATTTCAGAGAGGCCTGGAAGGACTTATATGATCTGATGCTGAGCGAAAGGAGCAGAACCAGGAGAACTTTGTGCACAGCAATGACCACAGTGTGAGAGTTTTTTTCTGGTAGACTTGGAACTTCACTGCAATGCAAGGACTTAAAAAATTCCCAATGTTCTTTTAAGACAAGATGCCTTCCACATCCAGAGAAAGAACTATGGAATTCAGTCACAGAATGTAGCAGATCATTTTCTTTTGTGTTACATGATTGTTATATGATTTCTCCCATTCATTTTAATTCTTATACACAACAGCGCTGGGGTGAAAATGTATCTAATAGAAATGTCTGTGTAGAACCTATATAAAATTGTATGCTGTCTTGGAGAGGAACCGGGGAAGAAGGGGGCAGGAGGGGAAAGAAAATCTGTTATGTGGTAGTGATTGTAGAACACTAAAAATAAATTTTTAAAATTTTAAAAAGTAAAAAAATTAAAAAGAAAAAGAAATCAATCTTGCCCTATAAGAAAATAGAGGAGATGGGGATAAGGGAAGAGAGGGGTGTGATAGAAGGTAGGGCAGATTGGGGAAAGGGGTAATCAGAATGTATGCTGTCTTGGAGTGGGCAGAGGGGAGAGATGGGGAGAAAATTTAGAGCTCAAAATTTTGTGGAAATGAATGTTGAAAACTAAAAATAAATAATTTTTTAAAAAAATAATGTTTTTTGGTGATGGAGGTTATCAGGAAACCTGTGGCTTTTCAGATCAATGGCAGCACCCTCTGTTCCTTTGAGGAAAAAAACACTACAAGGATTTCTGTTGAGCCAGAGCTTAGTGCCAAACAACAGTTGATAGAGCTAATATGTTGCATAGTAACAGCATACAACATCCAACTGAGTAGAGCATTGACTGCACCAGGTCAAAGTACTTTTTTATTCCATTACTTCCCAAATATTTCCTCCTTCACCACTGGTAGTGCCTTCCTTCTGTGATTACTTCCCGTTTATACTGTGTGTGTGTGTGTGTGTGTGTGTGTGTGTGTGTGTGAGACAGAGAGAGACACACACAGACAGACGGACAGAAACAGAGAAAAAGAGAGAAAGAGACAGAGAGAAAAAAGGGACAGGAACAAGAAATGCAGAGGAAAAAAAGAGAAGGAAAGAGATAAAGAGGCAGAGAGAAAGAAAAGGGGAAGAGACAAATAGAGAGACAGAGAGAGGGACAGAGAGAGAGAGAGATTTTGTTGCAGTAGAGAACTCCTGGTGTTGGGTCAACTCAAGAAGGCTAGTCTGAACCTTCATTAATTATGTGGATCACCAAGCATCTCAGCAAGGTGTGAGCACTGACCTAGAGAAGACAAATGTTTCTGAACAATGCATGTTTAAAGAATCTAGGAACTGTACAGACTTTTCGGATTGGGACTTTGTTATGGAAAATGCTGTCATTCCTAAACCACTGAATGACTTCACTAATTCATACGTGATTGAAAAAAAGCTAGAAGGGGACAGATTACTAGAATGTTGTGGAAGTGCTCAAGTTCTAAGGGCATCTAGGTGACTCCAGAGTGCACAGAGCACTGGTCTTGAGTTAGAAAAACTCAGCTTCCTGAGTTCAAATCTGGCCTTAGACACTTATTGGCTGTGTGACCCTAGGCAAGTCCCTTAATCCTGTTTGCCTCCGCTTCCTCATTTGTTAAAAAAAAATAAATTTGGATCACCTTAGATCACCTCTAAGGTTCCTTTGAACTCCACTATAGAGAAAGAATGGAAGGTGCCTTAGGGGTTGCTGTATAAGGAACTAAAGTCGGTGGTGGTAGTGATGGTAGTGGTGGTAGTGGTAGTAATTGTTTTTATACACAGTAGTGTATTGGTAGTAGTAACAGTAGTTATTGTAAGTAGTAGTTCACAGTAGTAGTAGTTATTGCAGGTAGTAGTAGTAGTTACTGTAGTAAAGTAGCAATAGGGTTATTGTAGGTAGTAGTAGTTGGTGGAAGTAGTAGCTGTCTTTCCTAAAACTGAAGATCAACCATCTTGTTCCCTCTAATTAGTAAACTCCAGGGAATGAAAAAGTAGGTCATGAGAGTTAAGAAAATTGAAGGACTGGGAAGTCAAGGTAATTGAAGGAACACTAACACTAAAGTCCTCAAGCAAAAGAGCTGAGGCAGAAAGGAGACCTAGGAGGTAGGCATTGACCTCTTTAATGAGACAAAAAGAATCACTTGAGGATGAGAAGACAAGAGTACCAGATTATTGCCTAGATGCCTTATTCTGTCAGCTTGTCTTCCAATATAATCCAACCTGAGGACCTGCCAATGGATTCTAAACATACAAAAGTATTTCAGCACACAGCAGAAGTGTTGTGGGGGTAGTCTGAATTAGAAATTCCAAACTAATCTAAATTCTAGAGGAGCTCCCATAATATATCAGAGGGGGTTCTATTGCTTCTTCCCCCTACTCTCATGAATTTGGTTTTACATAGAGGACCCTTTAAATGGTATCTAATCTCTTAAAATGACTTTTCACCACCCAGTTTCAAAAAAACAAAACACTGAGAACATTTAAGATTACTTCATGTCTCAGTGTCCAGTAATTTACTATATTAAAAGATACAGGAAAAGAGCACACTGATATAATTAACATTTTATCATGGTGGAAAGAGATCAAAAATTTACAAAATGAACAAGAGTAGCCAGTGAACCTTCCTCAATAAATACAGTTATTTCTTCCTTCTCTGACCCCAAAAGTAGTTTGGGAAATAAATTTATCTAAAATGCATGGCTTCATAATGGCAGAGCTGACTGAGGAGTTCTGAACTCATGCCCAACAAACTGGAAGAAAAAAAAAAGAAATCTACATTGTTCACTTTCCTCTAGACACAGAAGGTCGATCTTGAAGACAAAAGCTTGTGTCTTTTCTGACAGTTTCCATCTTCTTCCCTCGGGCAGAATTTCTTCATATGATTCTCTGTATAATTTGAGAGTAGATTTAAGAGATCAATATATGATACAGTCGCTGTGGGTCAAAAGTAAATACCTAGAACAGAAGGAGAGGAACTAAACATTGCTCTGCATATCAGAGGTCATTTTTAAAAATAAGACTGTTAAGGAAAATTTCTAAGATTTAAATTCTCAGGTTATTGTCTGAACTGTTTTAGAACCACGAAACTACAAAAGAAAAAAGGATCGTTTCATCCCTGTTCACTATTGGTGATAACTCTCGGTTGCCTTAGATGCACCAACTGGTTGCTGATTTTTCTTTTTTTTTTTTTTGAAAAGTTAAACATTACAAGAGGATGAAATCATGGAGGGAGATAAAAGTTGAAGGTTCTGAGTAAGGTTCTTTTTTTTTTTCTTAAGGCGTTGGTTTGAAATAAAACACTTTATCTGAAAAGATAATAATTTGAAAAACAAGGCAGTCCAAACTTTGGCGAGAGGACATCAAAGCCTTTTGAACATCAGAATCGAGAAAAGGCAGGATGAGCACTTCAGGAAAGGTAAGCAAAGATGTTTTGTATCGTCATCACAATAACTCTGCCCTTTTTTTGGTTTTTATTGGTTTGGGAAAGTAAATCTTCAAGAGAGGAAAAGTCTGCCTAGGCAGGCAAGCATTTAGTAAAAATGGTGGTTGGAACATTTCACTGCTGTAGGAAGAAAATGGAGACTATAAAACAGAATGACCATGGGGAGGAATATTCTTGCTGCAGGGCTTTAGAAGTATTAGCAGGAATATGATTTATGTCCTTTCACTAGAAAACTAACACCTTCTACTCTCAATGCTGTATTTAGAAAGGAGTGGAGTGCACCACATGGTACCTAACGCTAAAGGACTGAGCAATCCCAGGAGTGCCCAACGATGTGATTTTTACCAATTACCTGTGTGAGATTAAGAAGTAAAGACGGCTCCGTTCAAGGACTTGTTTTTATTAATAAAATAACTAAGCGTATGGATAGAGCAGAGGTTCTGAAACTTTTTTGAATGGCAATCTGATGTAGTCTATAGAAGCCCATGGATTCTTTCTCAGAAGAATATTTTTAAATGAATAACATAAAATTTATAGAATAACAAAAAAATTTATATTGAAGTGTCATAATCAAATATTAAAAAAAAACAACCCAAAAAAGTTGTTGTAGAGTGTTAAGGTTAACAAAGTTTTTCAGAATATTAAATCTAATTCTTACCACAACCATGTGAAGCAAATAAATGTTCAATTTTCTGATTTAACAGATGAGGTAATTGAATCAGAGAGAAGGTAATTAATTAATCAGAGAGGAGAAAGTTACTTACCTAAGGTCTTCAGCCATTTTTCAGTCATGTCTGACTCTTTGTGATCCCATTTGAGGTTTTCTTGGCAAAGAGATCTCATTTTATAGATGAGGAAACTGAGGCAAACAAAGTTAAGTGACTTGCCCATGATCCCACAGCTGCTAAAAGTCTGAGGTCACTTTTGAATTCAGAAAGACTCATCTTCCTAACTCCAGACTAGGCACATTGCACCACCTACCTGCCTTCTATCTATGGTCACATAGCTAATAAGTAGACTCATTCCAATGATTTTCTGAACAAAAGCTTGCGCATCTTTCACTGTCCCATGCTACTTCCAAGTAGGGGCAGCTAGGTGGTGTAGTGGATAGAGCACCAGTTCAAATCTCACCTCAGACACTTGACACTCACTAGCTGTGTGACCTTGGGCAGTCACTTAACCCCAATTGCCTCATCCTGGGTCATCTCCAGGCATCCTGATGAATATCCGGTCACTGGATTCAGATGGCTCTGGAGGAGAACTGAGGCTAGTGACCTGCACAGCCCTCCCTCACTCAAAAAAAGTCAAGTGCAAGTCATGTCATCATTTCTCTGATGGCATGGTCTTCTTTGGCAATGAAGGACAAACACACACACTTCCAAGTATAAGCAATTTGTAAGAGGTGCTTAACCTAGTTTAAAAACTAGAGAATAGTCCTGTTTAGAAAGAGCTTGGCAAAATGGTCCCAGAAGGTCTATAAGAACCAGAGCTTAAGAATATCTCAAATTGGCATATCTGTAATTACCACCAATGCTGTAACTAAAGCACCTTGAATATAATGAATCAATTATTTTCTCTATTTTGGCGTTCAGTGCTAATTTTGATAAAGTAACTTTTAAAATTCTTTTTCATGAATTTTTTTTTATGCTAGAAGCAATGTTTTAAATGTTTTAACATCCTCAAATAAAATCTTAACCTTGGGGTCTAAAACGATCGTGAGTGACCTAGAATGGAGATGGTACATTAATTTGGAGATTGCTTTCATAAGCATATGGAACTAAATGAAGTTGGTATCTTCACCCTTAACTCTTACACTAATTTTTATGAATTTCATTTTACTTACTCTGTTCAGAATTTCATCTTCATGGGAATGAATGACTGACCTAAAACCCTTGTGGATAGAGATGTGAGCCTATCTTATGACAGTCCCTTCCATCCCCCAGTCTTCCTCTGCTTAAAGTTGTATACAAGCCAATAAGCTATTTGCTAGAGTAAGGTGGAAGGACTCATATACTTAGAAGAGAGAGACAATATGATTGGCTTTCTGGTTGCCAGCACAGAAAACAAGCTGCAATGGCTACTTCTAGACTTCCATCCATGAGAAATGTTTATGCGCATCTTCTGTCTTCCTGCTTTTTCCTACCTTGAACTAAAGCACTAATTCTAAAAGTCCAGCGTGTTCTAATCTGTGTGTTTTATGACCTTGGACTTCACCATCCACTCTCCTTCAGCTTTGTGGGAATTTCCTCCACAGGTGTTCTGGATCCTGAATTCAATCTCTACTTCCTTCAAATACGCTCGTGTCTTCCACATCCTGGGGGGAAAAATTAAAAACAAACCTTCACTTGATGCTTCCCTCCTCACAAACTATAATTCACCATCTCTTCTGCACTCTGTGACTAAATTCCTTGAAAAGGCCGTCTACAATGGATATCTCTGCTTTCTCTCCTCTCACACTCATGTTAACCTCTTACATCCATTTCCACCAAAACTGTTCCCTCCAAAGTTACCAGTGATCTTAGGTGCTAAATCCAATGACCTTTTCTCCATTTTCATTTTCCTCAACCTCTCAGCAGCCTTTGACACCGTGGATCACTCTCTCTTCCTAAATATTCTCTTCTCTCCAGGTTTTTGGGACATCCTTCTCTTCTGGGCCTCCTCCTACTACTCTGAATGTTGCTTCTCAATCTCCTTTGCTGGATTCTCATGCAGATCACATTCTCTAACCTTAAATTTCCCCCAGAATTCTGTTCTGGCCCTCTTTTCCCTTTTAACTATTTCACTTGGTGACATCATCAGCTCCCATGAATTTAATTGCATTCTTTATGCTGATAATTTACCTATAATCTTTATCTATATATTATAGTTACATTTATTTACTTAAAATTTAATTCTCCTCCCCCAAAATCTGCTTTGTTTTTGGTTTTGGTGAGGTAATCAGAGGTAAGTAACTTCACACAGCTAGTAAGTGTCCAGTTTCCGAGACCAAATTTGAACTCGGGTCCTCCTGACTCCAGGGCCAGTACTCTATCCACTGAGTCACCTCATTGCACTCCCTCACCCTTTTTAAATGAGTATTTAAGAAACCAAACCATGTTTCACTCCTGCCAGATTAATCTTATCAAATATTGCTCTATGTTGATCAAATTTTTAATAACTACCTCTTAATGAAAATTCCAGACTGAACATTTATTTGATCCAACACCAGAATTATCTTTCATCTTTCAACATTTTGGGATGCAAATTCAAGTACAGAAGATAACATTTTAATGTAGAACATTGAAACACAAAGAAATGAGCAACCAACAGTAACAACGGTGTCTTTCTTGTTCCTTTTGAGAACATGCAGTTTTTATTAGGGAGGTGAAGTATATTCCCAATAAGTAGCAGCAATATTCCCCAGTAATAGAATATTTACTGTCCAGATGTTAACCTTTGTAATTAAAAGCCATGTTGAGCTAAAAAAGCCATCCAAAGATAAGGTTGATCTGTTTGGAAAACACTATTGTGTAACTGCTTTAAGAAGCTGTTAGATGACCTTGTAGCTCATTAACTATGTGCTTTTCCTTGGTAGGAAAACAAGGTCCATAATCAGTTACATAAGCTTAAGCGAGCTATAGTATTCACAGTCCATCAAGTGAAAGGATGATTTCCTCCTTCTCAGGATGAGGTGGTGTTCCCAGTTGAACCTGAGGCATTAGTATTATCTGTAAAAGAAAATCAGAAACTACAATAAAGATCTTCATAAAAGTGCAGTTTTGTTCCTCAACCCTTGGATGATGACAGAATATATACAGGTATGTCACCATGGAGGGCTTTGATTGCAGATTCCTTTGGCCCACTTCCCATTACTTTCATCAATTGTTCAGGGCCAGAGCACATAAACTTCCAATCATGAGAGTCTTTGTCATCTCAACACTTTCCCTTTCCCATGACAACTGAACTTCTCTTTCCAGAAACAGGCTTATTTAGAGTTGGCCAAGACTGTGTCTAAGTCTTTCTCATTTTCAGATCTTCTCCTGATAAAAAGGACCCAAGACATTTTGTTCCTTGAATGAACCCTGTTGGTCTACATCAGTATAAAATTTGTAAGACTTAGCAGGGCCTAGTTTGACCAAAGATCAGCTGGAAAATTTGGGTAAAAGACCATTAGGGTAAATTTGAATGTAGCATGCCTCAAAGAGTCTCAACAGTTAGATGTCTGATGATCAACCAAGTTTGGATGATTCTCAGTTTTTACTTCCCCTTGTCTAGGAGCTTCAGGATTGTCTCCTGCTTGTAGATCAGCTCCTTATGTACCTAAACTATCAGTGGACTGATCAAGACTCAATGCTAAACTCAAGTTTGTGCCATCTCTTTGGATTTGAGGTTCTTTCCTTGAGTTTCTTGAAGTTTAACCTTCTACCTTTTATCTCCAACTGCCTTTCAGATATCTCAAGAGATATCTTGTAGACATCTTAAATTCAAGATATCTAAAACAGACCTCAATAGCTTTTACCCAAACCCTCCCCCTCTTCTTTCCCTATTACTGGGGAGGGCAATACCATCCTTCTCAACCCTCAAGCTCACAATCTAAGAATCATCCTTTACTCCTCACTATCTCTCACTCCCTAAATCCACTTTAATGTCAAGACCTATCAATTTCACCTTTACAACATCTCTTGAATATACCTCCTTCTCTTCTCTGACACTGCTATCACTCTGACACAGTTGCTGGACTATTACAACAGCCTAATATTGGTCTGCCTGTCTCAAGTCTCTCCCCATTCCAATCCATCTTCCATTTAGCCATTAAAGTGAGTTTCCTAAAGAGCATGTAAAATCACATCACCCTGCCCTCATTCAGTAAACTCTAGCATTTCCAGGATGAAATAGAAAATCTTCTGGTTAGCATTCAAAGCCCTTCATAACCTAACCCCCTCCTACGTTTCCAGTCTTCCATCTAAGTTCACACCACATAGTCTTCTGTACGGTAACACTGGTTTCCTTACTATTCCATGAGCAAGACATTCCCTTTCTCAGCTCAAGATATTTTCTTTGTCTCTCCCTTATTCCTGGAAAGTTCTCCCTTCTCTACTCTTCTCATCCTCACTTGGCTTCTTTGAAGTACTAACTAAAATCTCCCCTTCTTCAGGAAGTTTTTCCCATCTCTTAGGTCCAGTGCCTCCTCTCCTTTATGTATTTCCCATTTATCCTGCATATTTGTATATACCTGTTTGTTGACTATCTGATTAGATTTTAAGCAACTTGAGCTTAGACTCAAGACTGTCTTCTCACCTTTCTATTTTGTATTTTCAGCACTTAGCATAGACCTGGCACACAACAGACAATTAATAAATGGATACTGATTAATTGAATAGTTTTTATAATCCAGAATCTCTGGAACCTGATTAATTAAAAGATTTGTTTCTTTCTATAACCCAGAGTTGCTGGAATAGAACTAGGATCCCTTGGTACACCTGCATTAGCTCCTTTTCCCTTCCTCAAGGAATTTGTCATCCATTAGCATAACCTATCTTTAAAGGCACCATACTCCTTTTATGGACAGAAATTGTTATATTAGGAAGAGATTAGGAGACAAATAGGAGGAATTTCTTTCGAATTGGGTCAGGAGAGAGAAGAACTAGAAAATAGGGTGAGGGTAAGGATCAGGCTTCCACCAGTACCAGTCTCCCCAGTACCTCAGGGAAAAGGAAAGAGAATTATTGCAGCAAGTCATTGACACTCTAGTCTGAGCCAGGCATGGCCCCTCACAGGAAGCATTTCCATCCCACTTGTCAAAGCATCTTGCTGCCATAGAGGGAGAGCTGCTCCCAATGTTCTCACAACCAGGGACGTCTGTGATCTGTCCAGGGTCCCCAGAGCAGGGTTCTCAGAAGAAGTCTGATGCTTTCTGCCTCTTAGGGAGCTGCAGGAGGTTGTCAGTGGTGGGAGCAGGGTCCTGGACCAGAGAAGTCCTCGTGGTAGTGCCAGGGGCAAGAGTGCCCATGAGAATCTGAGGGCCACCTGCAGGTGTCCTGTAGCCAGGGTGAACTGGGGACAGCGTGCAGCTGGCCCTCAGGGCCTTGTCAGTATATTTGCTGGTAATCTTGTTCATGAGGTGCTGCTGGGTCAGAGACATAGTGGAGCTCTGGCCTTTGGGGGTGAGGTTGGCCAGGTTCTCAGGAATTCTTCTTAGAACTTCCTGTTTCTTCGTTTGGTTCTTAGCAGCTGCCTCGGTGGCCATCTTGAGACCTAACTTCTCCCTGCATCTCATCTTGAGACCTAACCTCTCCCTGGGTCCACGATTCAGGATCTTGAAGGCTAGCCTTGGAGTTCTGTCCACATATGGAGTTTCTGACCCATCAATTTGCAGAGAGGTGCTCTCAACCTCACCCCATGTCATCATGGTAGATTCGTTCACATCAAAGGCCAGAGAAGGGGTGGCTACGAATCCATATCCATTGACCTGGGGGAACTCCTGAAGGATCAGATCCTTCCAGTTGGGTCCCACTTTACCCAGTTTGTACTGGAAATTGAGGGCAGCCCCCTGCTGCAACTGGGACTTGCTCAGGGCCTGGTTGAAGGGGCCCCTGAGAAAACACATATTTCTGTGCAGCACCTGCTGGGGCTTCTTAAACAAGTTTTCACATCAGGGATACCTTCAGGGTAGTACATCAGGGAATTCTTAGCCTTGTACTTCCAGGTCTCTGCCTGGGCCTTGCTACTCTGCAGGGCCTGCTGTTCCATGTAAGGCCAGGTTCTCCTGTTGCCTCTTTTCAGACTCATCCTCCACCTTATAGAGCCAAGCATGGTGGGCATGCTCCTTCTCCTTCGCCACTTTCATGATCTCTTGGAAGGAGGCATTGTCCTCACTGGTGTACCTGGTCAGGAAAGCTTCCAGACTAGGGAGGGGGTTCTCTGCCCTCTTCTTCTGCATCTCCTGACCCTTCCTCTGGACCTTTGGCAGAAAGACTGGGCTTAGCCGCCAAGGAGGGTGTGCCTGGGTGAACCACAGGTGTCTCAAATGTGGCTGCAGTCACATATGACTAAGGGGTATCTGGAGGGTCTGCCCAGGGAGGAGTCAAACTTGATCTCTATCTGCATCCTCTTCAAGTCCCCAATCTCCACTGCTTCCAAGTACTCCTGAACTTGCAGCTTCTCCACATCAGGAAAGAAGTCCGGCTGAATCAATGTCTGGAGGCCCTCAATGTACTCTTCGTCATCAAGGACCTTCACCTCCATTACCCGCTTGTTGCCTGTCCTGGGTCTGGCCAAGGCTGTACCTTGCCTCTGCAAGGTGCTCAGCATCCAGCCACAGCAACCAGCAAGGCACTACCCATGCAGGGTCTCTCCATCTCACTGGGTCCCCAAGGCTTGAGTGCAGCCTCAAAGTGGAGCTGGAGGAGGGTAGGAGACCAAGTGCCTGAAATGAGGCCTTTGTCAGAAACACTGGCTGTAAAAATTGTTTCCCAACTTTCTGTTTCCCTTCTAATCTTGCACTAGTTTTGTTTGTGCAAGATCTTTTTAATTGAATGCAATCAAAAGTATAGATTTTGCATTTCATAATAATGTTTTCTATCTCTTGTTCAGTCATAAATTCTTCCCTTCTCCATATATTGACAGGCAAACTATAGCTTGCTTTCCTAATTTGCTTATGGTATCACATTTTATGTCTAAATCATGTACCCATTTTGACTTTATCTTGCTATAAGGTGTGAGATGTTGGTCTATGCCTAGTTTCTGCCATACTGTTATCCAGTTTTCCAAGCAATTTTTATCAAATAATGAGTTCTTGTCCCAGAAGCTAGAGTGTTTGGATTTGTCAAATAGTAGATTACTATAGTTATTTACCATTATTATTTGGATGCTATATACATTTGGTATTGATATTACTTCATTGTCTATAGTACCTTTTAGCAAGATGTAGTTTTCTTCCTTATCTCTTTTGATTAGATCTATTTTTGCTTTTGCTTTGTCTAAGATAAAGAATTGCTACCACTCTGTGGGTTATTTTTACTCCAGCTGAAGCATAGTATAGTCTGCTCTAGCCTTTTACCTTTGTTCTCTGCTCTATCTGAAAGCTCCCTATATTGTTTCTTTTAAACAATATATTTTAGGATTTTGTTTTTTAATCGACTCTGCTATGCACTTCCATTTATGGGAGAGTTCATTCCATTCACATTCAGTTGTGATTATTGACTGTATATTTCCCTCCATCTTATTTTCCCCTTGTGTATACTTTTCCATCTCCTTTCACCTTGTCTCTCCTCACCAGTGTTTTGCTTCTGACCACTGCCTCTGTCAATCTGTCCTCCCTTCTATTACCCTCCTTTTTCTTTTCCCTTTTCCCCTCCTACTTCCCTGTAGGGTAAGTTAAATTTCTATACTCAATGGAGTGTGTATGTTATTCCCTCTTTGAGCCAAATTTGATGAGAATTCAATTGATGAGAGTAAGGTTCAAATAATGCTTACCCCCTCCCTATGTGATGTAATTTGCCCTATTCTGTCTCCTCTCCTTTCCTCCTCTCCCACTACCGTCCTTTTTTTCACCCCATAATTTTTTTTAGTATCATTACATCAAAGTCAACTTATACCTACACCCTCTATCCAGGTATTCTCCTTCTAACTGCCCTAATAGAGATACAATTCTCAAGAGTAACAGGTGTCATCGTCTCATAAAGAGATGTAAACAATTTAATCTTATTGAATAATATGTTTATGATTTTCTTTTCCTCTTTATCTTTTTATGCTTGTCTTGAGTCCTGTATTTGAAAATTGAATTTTCTCTTCAGCCCAGGTCTTTTCATCAGAAAAGTCTGAAAGTCCCCTATTTCATTGAATGTCTACCTTTCCCCCTGAATGATTGTGCTAAATTTTACTGAATGGCTGATTCTTGGTGGTACTCCAAACTTCTTTGCCTTCTGGAATATCATTTGCCAGGTTCTCTGATCTTTTAGTGCAGAAGCTGCTCAATCCTGTGTAATACTGACTGTGGATCCTTGATATTTGAATTATTTCCTTCTGACTGCTTGCAGTATTTTCTCCTTGACCTGATAATTCTGGAATTTGACAACAATATTCCTTCTTTTCATTTTGGAGATCTCTTTCAGTAGGTGATCAGTGACCTTTCAATAACTATTTTGCCCTCTGATTAATGGATATAAGGGCATGTTTTCTTGATAATTTCTTGAAAGAGGCTGTACAAGCTCTTTTTTTATTGTGACTTTTAAGTAGTTCAATAATTTTTAAATTATCTCTCCTGGATCTATTTTCCAAGTGAGGTGTCTTCCCAGTGAGGTATTTTGCATTTTCTTCTATCTTTTTTTATTCTTTTGAATTTGGCTGATTCTTGATGTCTCATGAATTCATTAGCCTCAACTTGCCCAATTCTAATTTATAAGGAATGATCCTCTTGAGTTAGTTTTTATACCTCCTTTCCCATCTGGCCAATTCTACTTTTAAAGGAGTTGTTTTCTTCAGTGGATTTTTGTTTTCCATCTGGTCAATTCTATGTTTTAAGGAGTTGTTTTCTTCAGTAAATTTTTGTGCTTCTTTTTCTTAGCTGTTGTCTCTTTTTTCATAATTCTCCCATATAACTCTCATTTCTTTTCCCAATTTTTCTTCTACCTTCTTTATTTGATTTTTAAAATCCTTTTTGAGTTCTTCATACAGGACTTTTCGGGCTTGAGACTAATTCATATTCTCCTTTGAAGCTTCACTTGTAGGCATTTTCACATTATTATCCTCTTCTGAGTTTGTCACCACAGTAGTTTTCTATGATCAGAACTCTTTTCTGTTTTCCACTCCTTTTTTGGCCCATTTAGTGACTTTTAAAGTTGAGTTCTGCTCATGGGACACAGTGGTCACTATCCCATGCTTCTTCTCCTAGGGGCCAGTGGCCTAGTCACCTGGTTTTCAGGACCTCAGGTGCTTTCTGGGACTGGCCAAGCTTACTCCTGCATGTTGTACTAAGGTTCCAGAGCTTACAATTTTCTTTCTGCACTGAGGTTGGAGGACTAACTGCTGGCCTGTTGAGCCAGGACTGAGGGCCCTTAGTTGCTGATCTGAGTTGTGGCTAAGAGCCTCATGCTGGCTTGTCTGGACACCATTTTTACCAAAGTGAAACAGACCTTTCCTGAAGTCCTAAATTATTTTCACCTGGAAAATTATTTCACTCTGTGTTTTTGTGAGTTCTGTTGCTCCAGAATCCATTTAAAGGCTTGATTTAACATTGTATCTGAGGGAAACTGGGGAGAGTTCAGGCACTTTCTTGGCTTCTCTCTACCATCTTGGCTCTGACTCCCCCATAGCCTCTTCCAACACTCCATGATGCCGGATTGCGTTGGTAAATTTCTAAGGTAGACAAAGTCTATGATATCTTCCCATGTGAGTTTCTGATTCCTTTTATCTCCTCTCTTATTAGGCCTGTAGTAATCCTTTCCCTCATACTACTACTTTCTGGTCTCCAACACAACACTCTGCCTAGGCTACCCTACACTACAAACAATTCTAGGGCCCAAAAATATCTATCATCATTTTGTGATCAAAATAGGAGGAAAAAAAAGCTGAATGAATTCACACTATTATGTTATTGACTGATTTTTTGCATTAAAAGAAACCCTTTCCTTAACCTAACTGCATCTCTAACTGGTAAGTACTATATCAGGTAGCATACCACAAAGAGGGCAAGGAAAATCCTTGGTAATGGAAAATCCATAGAAATTCCCAGTTGGAAGATCAGGCCTACCTTGGTGTCACCTCCCAGGCTCAGCTCTTCTAGATGATTTTAATTTGCACAGTCTCTTCCTTTCCTCCATTCTGGACCCGCAAGTTCTTTGAAAGAAGTTTCTTTTTCCTTTCTCCTAAAAAGTCTCATGCCAATGGTTCCAGCCTTCTGAGAAACAGGTATTTCTCCAAAGGTGGTAGTTTCATAATTTAAGCTTGTAAATGCATGAAAAAGTTCTGGTCTTGATAGAGCATTAGTTCAACAGCCCACCCTGATAGCTCCTGCACTGGATTTTCCCTTGCTTAAGTTAGTCAAATGATCAGAAGTTATGGGTTCATGAATATGTCACATGAATAGTTCTTGCTGTTTTTTCCAGGTGATTAAATGCAAAGCTGCTGTACTGTGGGGCCTGAAGCAACCCTATTCCATTGAGGAAGTGGAGGTTGCACCACCAAAGGCCCATGAAGTTCGAATTAAGGTACTGAAATTCTTAATTCCTTTAAGAGAAAGCCTGAGATTTCTTTGATATAGGGAACTCCCCCCTAAAAAAACACCTCCCTCCACCATTGAGATTGGCCCCTGCTCTGCATCTCAGAGTCTCCAAGTTGCCTGGGGGCACAAAAAAATTCAGTGACCTACCCCAGGCCACAGAGCCTCACTGTACCGAAGGAGGGCTTAGCACTAGAGTTGTAAGTAATCCTGAGTATAATACCATTTCAAATATATGCTGGGCTGAAAATCTCATATTGATAAGGGTCCTCTACCAAAGGAAAACAGGTATACCACTGGCATGGCTAACCAGCTAAATTGTTCTGAGTCTTGTTCTTTCCAATATGCCATTAAATCTCTGTAGCTGCCAATATTATCATTGTTATATTATACTGGGTGTTTCTCAATGATTCCTTTTATGACAGTTATCTTAGAAAGCTGTTTGATAGTGAAGCGAGCAGAACCAGAAGAACACTGTACACAGTAACAGCAACATTTTAAGATGAAAAACTGTGAATGACTTAGCTATCCTCAACAATACAAGGATCCAAGACAATCCCAAAGGACTGGTGAGGAAGCATACCATCCACCCCCAGAGAAAGAAATGATATTATTTGAATTTCAATTTCTTTCTTTTTCTTCTTTTGTTTGAGTCTTCTGGGATAAAATGACTAATATGAAAATGTTTTATATAATTTCACAAGTATAACCTATATCTGACGCTTATCATCTTAGGGAGGGCAAGGAAAGGAAGAGAAGGGGAGAGAGGGATAGAATTTGGAACTCAAAACTTTAAATAAATTTTTTTTTTTAAAAAAAAGGAATGTTAAAAAGTTTTTATATATAATTGGGAGAAAACTAAATTATTAAGATGAGATAAATTTACCCAAACCTATATCATTATCATCTCCAAAGGACTCTGGGCCAAATCTCTAGATGTTCATGAGGAAGAAAATATAAGGGTCACTTGGAAGTAGATGTCTCCAGTATTATATCGTATTTGGAGACTCTCACTCAGAGGTTTCTAGAGTAATGCATTCTAAATTAAATTCTATGCCAATTGAAATTTACATTTATTTCTAAGTCTGCTTCTTCCTCTCTCTGTTCTCTCTGTCTCTGTCTGTCTGTCTGTCTCTCTCTGTGTGTATCTCTCTCTCTCTCTCTCTCTCTCTCTCTCTCTCTCTCTCTCTCTCTCTCTCATCATTAATATCAAGCAAGGCAAAATTCAGGTACATGTATACTTCCAAGGTAGTTTGCCACTGTCATAAAGGAGATCAGTGGGATGTTCAAGGGAATTTCTGCAGATGATAAGCTTTTCCAAATACTCCTCTCCACTGGTGACATTGTACCAGCTGCACTGAGCCCTGGAGCATTGCTGTATCTCCTGGCAAACATCTGCAATCACTCCAAAGAGTTTGGCCTAGCTAGTCACACAGGATACTGAGGAGATGAGGAATGTGAAATGTGTAGATTATAACATACAATTAGATGGATGCCCTATCCCATAAAATTTCATCCAATATACAAATACACATACGTGCACATATCTGTACATACACATTCACACACAATGGACACATACACATAGACACACAGATATATACATATATCTTGGACAGACACAGAAAATGCCCAAGTTGATTCCAGAACTAAGTAGTAGGAAGAAGACAGATTAGATTGCTTCCCAGAAATTGAAAAGCTATTAATGAACATCAGACTTTTACCAGGAAAAAAAAAACCAATCTTTTGAAAAGATTGTCAAGTTGCCATGGTGTATAGACTCCTGGACCAGAATCAGATTCCAGTCCTACCTCAAAATATTTACTAGTCGTGTGACTCCAGGCAAGTTACTTAGCCTCTGAGTCCCCTCTCTCAGAATCTGTCCTGGGCCCTCTCCTCTTTACTCTCTGTTTTCTTACTTGATTTTCTCATATGCAGCCAAGGATTCAGTTATCTCTTGATATATGACTTCCAGGCCACTCTTCCCCAATCCTGAATTCTAAACCCAAGCCACCAAATGACTGTTTGATATTTCAAATCGGATGTTTTGTCGGCATCTTCAACTCAGCATATCCAAAATAGAACTCATTGTCTTTCTCTCCAAATCTACTCCTTTTTTTAACTTCTCCATTTTTGTTGAGGGCATCACCCCCACCCCCAATAAGCCAAGTTCACAACCTCAGGGTTATTCTCAATTCTTTTCTCTTGATCACAGAGTGCAAAGCCTGAAGTCAAAAAGACCTCAATCCTGCCTCAGACATTTTACCAACTATGGGCAAATTTCTTTACCTTTCTGAGGTTCAGTTTCCCCATCTGTAAAATAGGGATGGCATAGAATTGCTGTGATCAACTGAATTAGCATTTTTAAAGCTCTTGGCAAACCTTAAAGTACTATCTAAATGTTTTCTATTAAAATCAGTATTGTACCAGATATGATGGATGGGGACTGAGTTTCTAGGTAATTAATAATCAATTTATTAATTAGACTAGTTAATAATTAATAAATTGATGATCAGTAGTTTCTTTCAGTAACCAAAGACACCTAATGCAGACAATGATTGCCTGAAATATTTTTTTGAAAGGGAATGCCCTTGACAGGACAAATCAATGTTGATTGACTTAAATGAGGAGATGGGCTAAAAGTCTTCAACTCCTCCTTAGGCTTGATCAAGAGATTCAGCTGCCTCCATCAATCTGGTCTCAGGAATTGGTCCTCTACCCAGACCATTCTGGTTAGTTTTCTCCTTCATGACCTGGGTGAGTCACCTTAAACTGCAGTGGAGGGGTACAGGGACATGGGCTTATTCTTTAAGGGCAAGAATTCACCTAGATTAGATTCTATTTACACTCTAAACAGAAGTACGGTCTTCTAGTTGATTAGGGTCCCATCCAATATAGAGGAGCATGTTCCCTGGGGCTTAAGGCAATCTCATCTATCAGTCATTTCGTTCAGACATAGGTGTTGGGCCCTAAATAAAAATATTAAAAGACTGAATCCTGATTAATAATTGGTTGTTAACATAATAGCAAAATAATAATTTCTCTCACAGCATTGTTCAACTCTGAGTCACAAGAGAAGAATTTAAAATGAATATCTGACAGAAGAATTCAAAATGGACAGTGAAGAAGTGAAAGTTAGTTAAGAGCAGAGGATCCTTTGCATAGAAAATGTCCTTAGGGAAATGCATGATCTAAAGCAAAGAAGTGCTGATTACATAATGAGAGCCAAGGACAGACCCTGTGTGCTCCATTAGGATCCCAGGACATCAGGTGGGACAAGCAGACATAGACATGAATCATATAATATGGTGGACAGGTTTGGATTGTTGGAGGCAGCATCTGATCAATGAGATGGCATTTCCATGTATTTGAGTTAGACTTTGACAGCTGTCTTTTCCTTGTTAAATATTTATTGAGCAAACATCATAATGTACTGTGAATAAATAAGCTCTTACAAAATCTTCTAGAACTCAGTTAGCCATAACGGTTTTTTTTTCTATTGATTGATATTAGGAACACATTGAGCAAATGTAAACACTTTGTTCTCTATTTAGCATATATTTTGTATTTGTTTTTATCCCTCAGTGGAATGTAAACTCCTTGAGGATAGGGATGGTGTCTATTTTCTTTTAGTTTTTTATCTTTGGCACATATAATTGTGTCTTTCATTTAGCAGGAATTTAATAAATCTTTATTGAATTGACTTGGAATTTATAAAATAAGATTTATACCCTTACAATTGAAGATGTTATAATAAAAATGAACTTACATAAAATGATGCTAATTTATCAATGCTATTTTCATTAATAGAATATAATCCTGTAAGGCCTCTTTAACCTCCAAAAATATTTCCTAATTCCACTTGTGACCATGTTCCACAGTGCATCTTACAAAATTTAAGTCATAACCCTTTACATTTTTCTCTAGTGTATATATTGTAAATTTCAATTTAATTTTTCAATTAAATTTTTAAAATTGTATTCAAATAAAAATTTTTATTTAAATAAAAAATTTAAATTAAATTTTTAAATTTAATTCAATTTTTTTCTTGCCTTCAAAAAGTGCTCGAGATCAAAGAAGTTTTTTCAGCTTCATGCCTGGATTCGGGATAATTAATACTAGTAAGACCTTTCAGAGAAAGCCCCTTTCTCTGCTGAGCTACTTTTCTGAGTCATTTCATGCTTTTGTTTACTGGGGAAAAAATCAGATATTATCATATGATCATTCGATGAGATGATCAATCATACCTTGACTGGGTCCCCTACCTGAACACTTTGCATTTCACTGCACTTGGAATGTGGTGACCACACCAAACAATGCTCCTTCAAAACGTCAGGTCCTTCCAATCAGGAACCATTTGGTAGGCAAAGAATCCAATACAATGTAAGCGATAATCTCTATACAAGAGTAACTCAGTCAAGAATAATTTAAATGCACATTTCCAATGTCTTGTTACACCCTGGATTCAGTTGTCTTTCTCTTTCCATGTAGATTTTGGCTACAAGCATATGTCGCACAGATAACAATGCATCCACAGGAGCCATGCCTGCTAGGTTTCCAGTAATTGGAGGACATGAAGCAACTGGAATTGTAGAAAGTATTGGAGAAGGAGTAACCACAGTGAAACCAGGTGAGAGAGGGGTTTTTAATCTGAGGTCTGTGATTTTGTTTTTTACATATGCTGATAACCGTATTTCAATGTAATTTGTATTCCTCCATAATCCTAAATCTATTTTATTATATGCATTTCAAAACATTATTCTGAGGATGAGTCCATGGACTTTGCCATGCTTCCAAAGTACACACACACATACACACACACACACACACACACAAGAATCCTCTGAAGTGTGGGAATATTGGCCCGGATACATGTTTTAAATGAAGAGAATGGAAACAGATTGCCCTTCTGCTTCTACCAGGGATCTTATTAATAATAATTTATTTTATTGATAACTTTCACTTCCATAGCAAAATCATTTCCGGGTATAGTCCAATCCCATACCCTAAAAGAAAAACAGGGCAATTAGGTGGATAGAGCACTGAACTTGGAATCAGGAAGACTTATCTTCATGGGTTCAAATCTGACCTCAGACACTTACTAGCTGAGTGACTCTGGGCAAGTCATTTAAACCTGTTCACCTTGGTTCCTTATCTGTAAAAATCTGCTAGGGAAGGCAGTGGCAAACTACTCCGTTATCATTGCCAATAAAACTCGAAAATGGGGTCATAAGGAGTTGAACACGACTGAAACAACTGAACAACAAGAATGAAAAACAGTTAAGCAATTAGGATCGCTAAGGTAACCACATTCAGCAGTAAAAAGCAAACATCAGCCCTATACGTGCAATGATTTGCCCTAGCAAGACATGGAAGGGATATTTTATTCTTTGTTCTCCCAGGTCAATATATTTTTATAGGCATGGGGATTTGGGCTTCCTTTTACTGTTATTTTCATTTACATTATGATAGTTTTTATTGTTTGCAAACTGTTTTTTTCATCCTGTATCAAGTCATACAAATGCAATATCCACTTCCAATATACTTTTCAAAAGTCGACTACTATCGCAGATTCTCTGAATAACACTTTGGGGTTGCCTTGTGAATGCTATAGCTCAGGAGACCCACCCGTACACCATCAACATTTTTTTTCCTTTCTCCATTGGCCATTAGTCAACACACACATATACACACAATTAACTTTTGGGAGAAAGAGTTACTCAAATGGCATGGTAAGAAAAAGAGTGACAAAAGAAGTAACAAAACATTCCCCCTCTGCCTTATAAACAGGGGACACATTTCCCATAATTACACATTTTATCTGTGGAAAGAGTATATTCATACTTAGAGTATAATGGCAGTGAGGTTTACATGTAGGTTACTCATGTGATAAAGATAATTTTTAACTCTTGTTTCTACAGAACCTGGAAACCTTTTCTCTTTTCATAGAGTCCTTACATATTTCCTCTTTGGGTCAATATCTCTGTTAGGCAGATTGCTCAGCTGAATTCTCAGGGATGAGTTGCCTAATTAGACTTATTTTCCTTTTTTGTTGAGGGAAGGGGGAATGCTTCTTGCAACGGCTGCCTCCCTCAGGAAACTATCCGTCCATATATCTGTAAGGGGTGTATGTTTCTGCTTCCTGCTGAATTCAGGGTCTTCTACTGGTTTAAGCAGCTCTATCTTAAAGCTTCATGCAAATGTGGACTTAGGGGTGGGAAGAGGGCAGAATAGTATGAAATTTGTTTTCTTCCTCTCAGCAAACTCCAATCTGCTCTAAAAGCAACTTTGAGTTTATAATTTCTCCACCTCTGAAACTTTGAATTCATCCAGATCTTAACTCTTCAAACTACTTAGAGGAATAGCTAATTTGTTTGCTCATCAACCTAGTTACTTCCTATAGATAAAAAAAAAAAAAAGCTTTTCACACCTCATGAAGGGATCTGGGTGAAGACCTATCTCTCTGGTCTAATTAACTTATCATTAATACATTGTGATATAAACTTGGGTTTGAGAGGGGAAATTCTCTTCCTTACATAAATAACACCAGGTTTCTCTGAATTCCTCATATTGATTCCTTGATATATTATCATATTCCATTATATTAATATACTATATTTTATTTAACAATCCTCCAGAAAAAAGGAATCCATTCTAAGAATTGTTCTTTGCTACCATGAAATTTTTGCTATGCCTAAAAGAGGTACTGGAATATTGGATATGACCTCAGTGGAAGCCTTGCTTTTGTCCTGAACTGGCTGTGGAATTCTAGGCAAGCTGCTTAACCTCTCAGTCGCAGAAGCAATCAATAATTTCATTAAAGGAAATGACAATAATGAGACAACATATTTAAACCTATGGGATACAGAAACAGCAGTAATCAGAAGGAAAATTATATATCTAAACATTTATATCAATAAAATAGAGAAAGAGCAGACTGATGATTTGGGTATGCAATTTTAAAAAACTAGAAAATTAAACACCAATTGAACACCAAATCTGAAATTCTAAAAGTTAAAGGTGACATTAATGAAATTGTAAGAATAATTATCAAAGCTATCTGATACCAGCCCAGAAATAGAAAAGTGGATCAGTTGAATAGAGTAGACATACAATATACAGTTGCAAATGATCATAGTAGCCTTTTGTTTGACAAATGTAAAGATTTAAGCTTTGGAGGAAAGAAGCAATTATTTGGTAAAAAATATTGGGAGAGCAGGACAATCTAGCAGAAATTGAGCATAGACCAATATTTTCCACCACTTACCAAGATAAAATCAAAATGGATACATGTCCTAGATATAATAGGAGATATTATAAGAAAACTTAAAGAACATGGAATAGATTACTCGTCAGAATTATGGATAGACAAAAAATTTATGAAGAGAAAAGAAATAAAGAGTATTATGAGGTGCAAAATCTATAATTTTAATTGCATTAAACTGAAAATTTTTGTACAAATAAAACCAATGTAACCAAGATTAGAATGAAAACAGAACATTGGGGGGTGGAATTTTATAGACAGTTTCTCAGATAAATATCTCTTATCTAAAATATATAAGAAGTTTGTCAAATTTTAAAGAATATGAGTTATTCCCCAGTTGATAAATGGTCAAAAAATATGAACAGGCAGTTTTTCAGTGAAGAAATTAAAACTATAAAAATGCTCTAAATCACTATTGATTAGAAAAATGCGAATTAAAACAACTTTGAAACAATATTACATTTCACAAATTGGCTAAAACAATAGACAGGAAAGTGACAATTGTTGGAGGGGATGTGGATAAATTAATACTAATTCACTATTGGTGGAACTGTGGACTGATCCAACTACTTTGGAGAGCAATATGGAATTATGCCTAAAGCGTTATAGAACTGTGTATGCCCTATGACCCAGCAAGTTTCCCAAGGTGATTAGAGAAAAAGGAAAAGCACTTGTATGTTCTAAAATATTTATAGCAGCTCTCTTTATGATGACAAAGAACTAGAAATTGAGGGAATGCCCATCCATTGGGGAATAACTGAACAAGTTGTGGTATATAATTGTGATGGAATACTACTATGCTATAAGAAATTATAAGATGGCTGATTTTAGAAAAAGAAGACATGGAAAGACTTGCACAAAATAGAGAAGTAAAATGAGTAGAATTATACTCAGTAATAGCAATATTGTTCTAAGAACAGCTTTGAATGATTAAATAATTTTGAGTCTTATAAATACTCAAATCAAATGCAAAGGATCTATGAAGGAAGATAGTATCCACATCCAGAGAAAGAACTGATAAATAGAATTATGCATAGTATGGTTCTACAAATATACATATATTTGTATCTAACCTTTCTAAGGCTGGTAGAGAGAGAGGGAGAAAGAAAAATAAAAAGTAGACAGCAGAGGACAAAAGAAAACTTAGAAGGAAACACCAAAAAAGCATAGTATCTTCGAAAACAATGGGTGGTATTTATTACATATTTTATTTTTTAAAAATAAGCATTGTGAAATGGAAATTCATGGTTTTATATGGAATCTTCTTTTTATTTTGTGCTAGTGATGTTCTATTTTTTGGTCTTGTTATATTTAAGTTCAAAATGAACAAAAATTAAATTTAAAAAAGAATTGTTTGGAGGGGAATATTGAGAGAGTTTAGCTTCTTTGCTGGCCGTAGTCTGCCATCTTGTCTCCTCTTTCCATAGCCCACTCCTTAAATGTTTATTAATTTGGCATTTTTAAAACTTATTACTGAGAAATGTTGTTCATCATATTTTTTTCTCCTCTAGGAGACAAGGTCATCCCACTTGTTGTCCCGCAATGTGGATTTTGCTCTGCCTGCATAAGCCCCAAATCCAATTTCTGTGAGAAGATTGAGTGAGTTTCTATCATTTTAACTGAGATTTCATTTATTTGCCCTATGACTTGCTAATATTTGAACAGAAATAATTTACCGGTGGCTTTGTTGTATTTAATAGTATGCTCGGTAAGGGAGTGTTGTCTGATGGCACCAGCAGATTTACCTGCAAAGGGAAACCTGTCTACCACTTCATGAACACCAGTACCTTCAGTGAGTACACAGTGGTGGAGGAAGGTGCAGTTGTGAAAATTGATGCTGCTGCCCCTCCGGAGAAGGTGTGTTTGATGGGTTGTGCATTCTCTACTGGATATGGGGCTGCAATCAACACTGGCAAGGTAAGATTATGATCAAAGAAAATGGAATAGACGATAAGAAAAAAAACTATCACTGCAGATGATATGATGGTGTACTTAGGGAATCCTAGAAAGCTAGCTGAAATAATTAAGAACTTCAGTAAAGTTGCAGAATATGAAGTAAACCCACAAAAATCATCAGCATTTCTATATAATACCAAAAAAAATCAAACAGGAAAAGGTAGAAAGAAAAATTCCACTAAAAATAACTGCAGACAACATAAACTACTTGAGAATCTAACTGCTAAGACAAACTCGGAAACTATGTGAACACAATTACGAAACACTTTTCACACAAAGTCAGATCTAAACACTTGGAAAAATATTAATTACTCATGAGTAGACTGAGAAAATATAATTTTAAAAGATAATTCTGCCTAAATTGATTTCCTCATTCAGTGCCATATCAAACTACCAAAAATTATTTCATAAAGCTAGAAAAAATGCTAAAAAAATCATCTGAAAGAAAAAAAGATCAAGAATATCAAAGGAGTCTGCTGTGGGTTCTCAAAAACTAAACCAACAGAGCCCTAGAACCACAAGCTTTTGCTATGGTGGAGACGTTTCTAGGATAGTCCTGATTGTTCTTTCCATGGGTCAGTCAATCCATGTAAGGAAAATCTCTTCAGCAGTAGGTTGGTTATTTAATGATGAGTTGTTTTGCCATGGCAACCCTGGAAATAAAGACAAATGCGATATGGTGGTTATAATGGCATGTGGCACTTCAATTTCTTCTGTGACATTGTAGCAGAACAGCAATTCTAAGAATTAGAAAATATTTAGACATTTTGAATCTTAAAATCTTAATTTAGCTAATTGTGGTGGGACAGATAGCTTTATCTATTAACCAATAAGTGGATATATTATTAGACTTGCTGAATTAAGCCTGAGACATTCTCAGTATTTAAAAATGGGAAAAACACAGAAGAGAGGAGAATATTCCCACTAAATGGAAGAATGAGTTTCAGGTTCTCCTTCATGATGCAAATGAAGGAATTGGTGGAATTGCTTCTATAGTGAACAAAAAGACACCATGAAAGTTCACTTCAAGGGGGTCCTGACTATACAAACCCTTCTGTATTTGTCTATGTGCAAGTCAGTGGATACTCGTAGTCTATGAAGAAGACAGTAAGGCACATACCTTCTTATTAGAAGTGTTATTCAGAGGATTGCCAAGTGGGATTGCCTATACTTGAAAGTCATGAGTGAAGTCTTGCCCCAAGATGTCAATGCGGTAGGGAGACCACCCCTGGGGTTTTTCTGACCAAAAATATTTCGTTACAATATCAAAGTTAGTGTTGCCATCACAAGACACAATGAAAGGTACTGTCCATTCAACCACTAACCAACATGGCACACATTTCTTCATCAGGTTAACACAACTCTTGCAAACACACACGTGGCCACAGGGCTAAAAATGAACAGCAGCTTCATTCTTAGAGCACACCACACATTCTTATATCTTTGTTCTACACTGAGCTTGATTTTTACAGATGAGGCATTTCTTGACACATGGAGAATGCAGAGATGTGTAGCAATATGTCCTCCTGGGCCATAAAAAGTATCTTCACATTTCAACATACTATACATTCCTCTAAAGTTTTGAATCATTACTGATAATAGAAGAGCTCTGTGAACCCACCTGACCACTGACTTTTTCATTGTGACACTTAACCAGTGCTTTGCAGAGGCTAGGATCAGGACATAGATCAAGTGGAGACTGATGCTTCTTATTTCAAATACTGAGATCAACTCCATTGGTTGCTAAGAAGTATGTGGTACATGATACACTCTTCTCAAGTCCCATTATTAATGTATTTTTGGATGGTTCCCAGGATTTATCTATTTTCCGCATATGCTGCATATCTTGGAGCTGGCAGAGTTGTAATAAAGTATGATATCTCAGAGCTTCATTCAAGGAAGTATCCCATCTTTATCCTCAGCATCCAGTTTAACATGAACCAAAAGCCTGACTATATGAGTGTGTTGTCATCCAACAGCAAAGTGTAGTGTGGCTTGCTGGTTCACATTCTGGACATCCAGGTTTGCATTTCCCCAATGCACCAAGAGGTTAACCTCTTCTGCAGGATTATTAATGCAGCTAGATTGCAAAAATCTCCTAATCTGTCTCTCTGCCTTCAATATCTCTCCTTCCTAATCTGTTTGCACAACTTCCAAAGAAATGTCCCTAAAGTACAGATCTGAACATTTCACTCCTACGTAAGAAGTTCCAGTGTTTTCCATTGGCTTTTGGATAAAATGCAAACTCTTGTTCAACAACTAAGCCTTCCACAGTCTACCTATGGAATATACTCCCATGCTCATTATGTTATTACCTTTCCTGTACTCTATAATGTAGTATAACTGACCTGCTTGCTTTTCCTTATATATGACCTTACAGTCCCTAAATCTATAATTTTATGCAGGCTGTTCCCCTAACTGGAAGGCAATCTTATCTTGTCTCGTTTGTCATTAAAATGGCAACATCTTAATAATAACACAAGTATTTGCAATATTTTAACTGTGAAAGCAATCATAACCAGAGTCATCTCAACCAAGAAATCTTCAACTTGAGTATTTTAACTTGTTGACATCAAGTCTTCCCCAATCCATGGTCTTGGCAGTTTGGATAGTAACACATGCATCGCACTGGCGTTTCCCTCATGGGGCAGCGTTAGGTAGAGCATTATTATTTGTGATTGTAACATCCGCCCCAGTTTCTAGAAGGACTGCAAGGATAGTGGATGCATAAAATACTAAAAATGCTTTTGGTTCTCAGAGTCCCAGACTTTATGATCAATGATTTGCATGTAATAGATACTTAGTTAATGTTTATTGTATTTGAATTTTGTTAATTGTGAATGATGCCACCAAAGTGTGAAAGATATCACCCAAAAACAAAGCCCTCATGACTGACAAAGACAGTTATATTGTGACAGAGGGAGGGATTTGCTGATGCTCATTGAATGCTGAGACCTAGAAAAAGGCTTCTAATTCTTGGAAGAGATTTTTTTCATGAAACTCTATGGTAAGACACAGATAAGAACTCAACAAAATAATCAATTATGCATGAGACTTGATCTCCACCAAGGGAGCACCCTTCTTATTGACCTGTTGAAATATTGTTACATGCAAGAAACAATGAATCAATCAAGTGTCTATTAAGGAACTACTGCATTTTCTATGCTGGACACTGAACTAGGCCCTGGTGATAGAGGAGACATGAAGTCATCTTTGATTTAAAGGAGCATCTATTAGGAGAAATGGCTTGTGCACATATAAAACAATATGAAATAAATATAAAGACTTTTTTTTGGTAGAGAGGACTTTCAGTCAGTTTTCAGTCATGTCTGATTCTTTGTGATCCCATTTGGGGTTTCCTTGCAAAGATACTACATTAGTTTGCCATTTCCTTCTCCAGCTCATTTTACAGACAAGGAGCTGAGGTGCACAGGGTTAAGTGACTTGCCCATTGTCACACAGTTAGTATCTGAGGCCAGATTTGAACCCAGAAAGAGGAATTTCCTTGATTGCCAGCCTCGTAGACTATCTACTGCACTATTTGGAGTGGGTGGAGGAGTGAAGGGGGAGGAATGAAGAAAGTCTTGATAAAGATATATAAGTGAGGTTACTTATGACAACAGAAAGTTTGCACATTCTCTCCCTTACAAGTACCTATATGCATTTTCAAAAATGACATTTCTGAGATGACACTCACTTCCTAATACATATAGATGTATGTGTGTATGTATATATGTATATGTCTCTCTGTGTGTGTACACACATGTATGTGTATGTGTACATATATATAAAATCTCTAAACCACCTTTGTTTCTCATTCCTTCAAGGTATTGCTACCAGAATCAGTTTGGCAGTGGTTATGCTGGATTAGTTACACTCTAGATTTCATGGTTCCCAAGATCCCAGACTTACTATAGCATCCGTTTCACTGGATCACCAATTACTAATGGCCAGTATTTTTTCATCACCATAGGTCACCCCTGGATCTACTTGTGCCATCTTTGGGCTGGGAGGAGTTGGCCTCTCCATTATCATAGGCTGCAAAGTAGCCGGTGCTTCCCGGATCATTGGGATTGACATCAACCCACGCAAATTTGAGAAAGCCAAGGCTGTAGGAGCCACTGAGTGCATCAACCCTAAGGATTACACAAAGCCCATCAGTGAAGTACTGAAAGAAATAACAGGCGACTCTGTGGAGTTCACCTTTGAGGCCACTGGAAACCTTGATACCATGGTGAGTCATGAGTAGGTAGAGAAAAGGATTTGAGAGCCATGACTAAATGCTCAGTCCCAGCTCAAATCTGAGCAATGGTAGAGCCCACCTCTCAAATTCATTAATAGAGTCCTTCGAATGTAGCAATGATCCAGACAAAAGCTGAATTTCCATAAAGCGGTGTAAATTAATCAACAGGAATTTAATATGCTCCTACTATGTGCAGGTACTAGACTGGGTCCTGAAGATTCAAATAAAAAGGCAAAACAGTCCCTACTCTCAAAGAGCTTATATTTTACTAGGCAGAAATAACATATATAAAGGAGTGAAGAAAGGTACCTTGGTCAGATGAGTCACAGGGGATGGTGAGTAGAGTCATTGATTTTACCTTATTTCTAATAGCAGTGGTAGTACTGATAGAATTCTTTTTCTCTGAGCAAGAGCAAGAAATCTAAAGCTAGCGGTGGGAAAGAGGGTGTTTCCTGGTGGCAGAGTCAATACTAGGATTCCTGTGCAAGATGACCCCTGGTGTCCCAGCTAAAGCTAAGTTGCCATGGGGAACATGGTCTGAGCCTGACTAGACATAGCAGTTGGGGGCAATTTTTGCTCATTCATCTATCAATCTCTAAATTTAGACATTGACCAAAAATATCTGAAGTGTATGATTAGTTTTACATTGTCCGAGTCAAGTATGGCTCTGCAACATTATCTTCTGAGTTAAAGTAGACATGTAATTACAAGCAATCAATACTTCAAAGAAAATAGGCACTTTCTTGAATTTTAAATGATAATTATAATAGCATTTATGGAACATTTTAAGATTGGCAAAACACTTTACAAATATTTTTTCATTTTGTTCTTGTCATAATTATGCTAGTTAGGTGTTATTTTAATTCCCATTATGTAGCTAAGGAAACTGAGATCAAGAGAATGACTTGCCTAGGGTCATCCAACTATGTAGTAAGGTTTTGAGGTTGAATTTAAATTCAGGTCCTCCTGACTCCAGGTCCATCATCTAACCACTGTGCCACCTCACAGCCTAATGGGAAGAAAAGTGATCCCAGATAGAGCTCAACCTGCCTCAGTGATGTGCCTGAGGGGCATAGAAGGGAAAGGAAAGCTTTGGGGCCACCAAAGGGTCTTCAGCAAGCCTTATAACATCTTCCCAAGGAATCTAAGTCCTTTCCTTCCTTCCCACTTTTACCATCTGGAATTTCTGCTCCCTGATGTGTAATTGAGCCTGAGTAAATGAACCTTCAGATTAGCACAGTGGATCCAACTCTCAAGGTGTGAAATGGAAATTGAAACCGCTCTCATCTAGCTATTGAAGGTGTGTGATTGTTCTAGCTCCAACTAGAGGGCTACAATGCTGGGCCAGGGGTGGAGCTCAGAGGGAAAAGAGGAATTTGGAGGGGTTGGTCCAAAATCCCTGGGGATCATGGTTGTCTAGGAGATAACTTGACTGTTGATGCCCTCGTGACCTAGTGTGACCTAGATATGAGTAACTCTGAGTTAATGGTAGTTTCTTGGCTTTGCTCTACCACTTAGCACTTATATTTACTGCCAAGGGAACTAACGACATGCTCAATTATTCTTTTATAAGAACATTGTGTTTCTATTATATATTAGTAGTAATAATAATTATATATATATAATTTCTTTCTAGATATTTTCTAATAAACACTGATCTTTTAAAACAATGACTGTGCCTAGCCAAGGAGACTAGTACTATGCCTCTAGTAAATATCTGGAGGAGGGGGAGACAGAAATAGAGTGAGGGAGAGAGATAAGTACAGAGTGGGAGAAGAGAGAAAAGGGAGAAAATGGGGGAATGAAAAAGGAAGGAGGAGAAGGGAAGGGAAGGGAGGGAAAGGGAAGGGAAGGGAAGGAAAGGGAAGGGAAGGGAAGGGGAAGGGAAGGGAAGGGAAGGGAAGGGGATGTAAAGGGGGAAGGAAACTAATACTCAGAAGTAATGTGCATTAATCTCAGTTTCTCTATGGGAAGCAAGAAGTTACCTCTTGGGACAGATTTGTTTTTCTATTTAATTTGAATTCTTTAATGGAAAAATCAACAAAGTCTATTTTATTAAATTCACTAGGGTAAGATTTTGACCATAGTTATATTATTGGTTCATGCCAGGCAGTATATCTAGTGACATTGCTTTGATAATATTTCCCTGATGGAAATATTGTGAACACGATTTTTTTTCAATAACAGCATGTCATTAAATAAAAAATACTGAATTTTGAGGTCTAAACTGGCACAGCAGAGCTGAGTTTCCATCCTGGTTCATTCACATGCTCCCTTGGAACTCTAGAGCAAAACCTTCATTTTTCTGGGCTTCAGTTCCCTTATCTATGAACTGAAGAGGCTAGGTGAGATTTCTAAGGTCTCCTTTTGCTCTAAACCTATGATCCTCTAATTCTTCCTTCTGTTTCCTGCCTTTACTGGAAAGATGTTAATAGACAGGGGACTAAGAAATGCAGAGTTTCTACACTATTCAAAACAAGTTTCATTATGTAAGAAACCAAATCTATGCAAACATGTGGGGATGTATTTCTGTTTCTTGGTATGACATGTCATCTCTTTTCTCCATGCCTGTGTTCCCCATGCTGGGAATGACCTCCTTCTTCATCTCTGTGTCACTGTAAGTCAAGTTTTCCTCCAATGTCAGCTCAAACACCACCTCCAACAGGAGGCTTTTTTGATCTCCCAAGCTATCAATGCCTTCCCCCTACACCAATACCCAAATTACCTTGAATTTACTTTCTAATTTCTTTATACTTTTATGTGTATAGGTCAGTGCCACCTCACACACACACATTGAATGCAGGATTCTTGAGGGGAAGTACTCTTTTGTTTGGTATAACCAGCACAGTTGCCTGGTAAATAGATGATTGGTGATCCATTCATTTGGGGGATTGTGCTAATTGGTGGCAGTGGAACAAGGCACAGATCTCTTTCCATTCTGATCAAAACCATAAGAAACATATTTGCTCTTTCATTTGTACATCAGGTTGATGCCCTGGCTTCTTGCCATATGAACTATGGGACCAGCGTGGTAGTTGGAGATCCTCCAGCATCAAAAATGCTCACCTATGATCCCTTGCTGGTGTTTACCGGACGCACCTGGAAAGGATGTATTTTTGGTGGTATGTGACTGAGAAATGAAGAGTTTTTATTCAGATAGAGAGAATTTACTAAGTGCTTCCTATGTGACAGGCACTGTGATCAGTGCTAAGAATACAAATACAAGTAAATAAAATATTGATTGTTTCTAGTCTCAAAAAACTTGCAATCTAATGTGAGATGCCAACACATACAAGGCAGCCAGAGGAGAAGGTGGAGTGGGGAGCAAAGTCCAGAAAGTCATGAGCAGAGGCAAGAGAAATGTGAAAATAGGTAGCCAGGCTTTTCAGTCCAGAAAGGGCAAGGAATTTTTACTTGGAAAGGGATTTACCAATCAGAGGAGAAGCCACAGTATCCGAAACATCTGAAGATGGAGGAGAAAGGTGTTGACATATAGATAGAAGGGACTGGACATTCTGACCTGTCCTTTTCCAAGAGAGAAAGCCTATGATCTCACAACATTTTAAGAAGAATTTCATGGTGGGTTTGGGGTGGGAGATGGGAGATGCGGTGGAGTGGGGGATCTTTGAGTATAGAGAAAAGAATCAAATGAAGGAAAAATTTGAACAAATCAACAAGAAAAAAATTAGATGCCCAGGTTTTACTCTGACTTATCTCAATAATGTTGCCCCCTAATCCAGCAGGTATTTTTATGGCTAGAAATTCTTTTTATTTGAATTTTTGCTATATTTTTATATCAGCTTAGTTCTCAAATATATACTTATATCTTTTCCTACACAGAGAGCCATTCTCTGTAACAAAGAGGAGAAAGAAATTCAGCAAAATGAACGTCACCAAGTGGACCAGTGTATGCAATGCTCCAGATCCATATTACCACCTCGGCAAAGAAGGGAGGGGGGAATATTTTCTCATTTCTCCCTTGGGATCACCCAAACATTTTAATTATACAGTACTCACTATAGGGGGAGGAAGAGTCATTGTGTATTATTTTCTTAGTTTTGCTCACTTAACTTGGCATCGGTTTATATGTCAACGTAATTCTCCATAATCTTTGTAATAATGAATTCTTATAGAACAATAATATTCCATTACATTCTTGTGTGTGGTTCTGGTTTGCTTTTCCACTCAGCAATGTCTCTAGGGCCATGGACACATATTTTCAGTTCCAAATTTAGAATAAATAAGAAATAACAGAAAGCTGTCAATTCATATCACAACAGATGAGTTAGAAAAGAAATTCACATTGATATAGAGTTTCAAGGTTACAAAGCACTTTCCTTACAACAGTCCTGTGAGATTACTAATTCAAGTATTATCCTTATTTTACAGATGACACAACTGAAGGTTGGAGAGGTTAAATAATTTACCTGTTGTAATATTCCTAAATAGCAGCACTCTTTTGACTTTTTTACCCTGTTGTCCATACTAGATTAGTACAAGTTCAACTTTATTTTGTGGCCGCTGATAGCAGAGGAGGAGGTAACTGAGGAAAGCTTATTTCATCTGCATCAGGCAGTAGAGTGAAGTCCTTGGCTTCTTTAAAAAAAAAAAAATTAGCAAAAGTTCACCTTCTCGCTTCTCACTCATGGAATTGTGTTCCACCCTGGATCTGTAACCTAGAAGAGGGTAGGAGGTGACAAAGCTACCAACTGGTGCCTGTCCCCATGATGATTCCCTACTATGGGTCTGATGGTGACCCAGTATAGATTAGGAACTTCCCCTTGCTACCTTCCTGACCCATCCCCAGGAACTTTAAACTTTTGTCTGTCTCCCTATGCTGACCTAGGATGAACAAATGACTTGTGACTTTTGCAGATTTGGTCCTTTGCTTTTCCTAGATCCGTTGGGAGGGATTTTGCTTCTTTGTTTGGTTTGGTGGGGAGAACCTCCCTGTGCTTTCAGATTTTCCATCTAGCCCTAAGATATATGACCTCCATCAAATATAATTTTTAATGTATCCAAGCAACATTATCCTCCCCATTAAATCCACCACCTCTGTCTTCTCTACATGTATTAATGCTCTTTATCACACTTGAAACCTTGGAGAGGTAGCAAATGCAAGTGATAAAGAAGTGGGCTAGCGTTGAACAGACTTTGGGCCCTGTTTTTGCTCTTTGTTAACTCACTTTAACCTCTAAGGGCCTCAGTTTCCTTGCCTGTAAAGAGATGATCTCAACTCTATCTCAGCTCTAAACCATTCTGATTCTAGTTTATATTTTGCAAAAATGTAAAAACGGTTTCCATGAATGGAAATTTATTTTTAGAACTTCTTGGAAATAAATGACAACAAAGAAAAGAAAAATGAGAAGTCAAGAGAATAAGAAACATCAGAATTTAGTCATTATTCTCCCTAATACTTGTCCTCATTATTGAAGATCAGACATTCTATAAGTTAGTTATAGAAAAAGTGAAACATTTATTAAGCATGTACATCGTGCTGAGTACTGTACTATAGAGTCTGGGAAGGTAAAAATTAAAAATAAAAAATAGAAACTAGTAGAAGATAGCATCCTTTTCCTTAAAAACCTACAGATTCAACAGGTGTCAGTGGTTCCCAGTTGACAGAAGGTCCTGGCTGAACTGGAGAAACCTCTGTGATTTATTGCCCCACCTAACTAATCTGGGTAATCTAGTATCTGACACTCCCAAAAGGTAAGCACCAACTGCCTTTTGAAATCACACAGGCTTGGAGTGTAATCTAGAATTACACCCAGAATTATAAAATTATGTATACCCTTTGACTCAGCAAGATAACTAGTAGGTCTGTTTCCCAAGGTGATCAAGGAAAAAGGAAAAGAACCTGTATATTCTAAAATATTCATAGCAGCTCTTTGTGCGGTGGCCAAGAACTGGAAATTGAGGGGATGCCCCTTCACTGGGGAATGCCTGAATATGTTGTGGGATATGATTGTGATGGCATACTACTGTGCTATAAGAAATGATGAGCAAGTTAGTTTTAGAAAAACATGGAAAGACTTGTATAAAATAATGAAAAGTGAACAAGCAGAACCAAAAGAACATTATCTACAGTAACAGCAACATTGTGCAAAGAACTGTCAACAACCAAGATATTCTAAGTATTATAAATACTCAGATTAATTACAAGAGTCCTATGAAGGAAGATGCCACCCACCTCCAAAGAAAGAACTGATAAATAGAAGTGTGCCTAGTATAGTTTTATGTGTGTATATGTGTGCATGTGTATGTGTGTGCATGTGTGTGTGTGTGTGTGTGGGTATGTGTGAAGTGGTGGTGGCCTTCTATAGTGCAAGATAAGGAAGGACTGAGATAGTTCAAAACTTAAAATGTAACAAAAAATTAAATTGCATTTAAAATAATAAATGATGAATAAATTTTTAAAATCACACAGATGTACAAGCTTTAAAACATTAATATTTTTATTTATAAATTAATGGAAACTCATAGGACTTGAATCTGAATCCAAAGAATGTAGCAATAGACCCAAAGTGACTAAACAACCTTCTCTCCCAAGAGACTTGCATCATCCTGGATTCAGCTAATGTCACTCATTCCCATTGATGCCTCCAGTTGCAATTTTCCCTGTAGCTCCTTCATCCATTCTTCATAAGCCATCATTTATACAGAGTTCCCACAATATCAAGCTTTACACAAGAGGGCTCTAGTGATGGTAGGGCATACAGGAACTCTTTATTCTTGTGTTTTTTGTGTCAATCTTTGCCTTTAACCCAATAATGTACTGACAAAGATTTAGCAACTAGCTCTTAAAAAGAAAATGTTTGCATGGAACACATGTTTAATCTAGATCTTTTTATATTTTCTCCATCTCTTTCTTGAATATATACAATCAAAAACACCAAAAAAACTTTTATGGAGTGTTTGCTGTTTTCTGAAGAGTAAATCCTCATCCTGAAAATGCAACAACTGGCTCCAGTGAACTCTTCTGATCTGGACCCAGCATGCCACTGCTTTAACCCTATGTAGGCTCACAGGGAGTTATTTCTATTTGCCTTGTCTCTCCTTGTATCCCCAGGCAGTGTCACCCTCCATCATGCCAGAACCCCCTGCTCAACTTCATGGAGTAGGAAAGTTTCCCCCCTTTATCCCTAAATGTTTCTATAGTTCCCCATCTCTTAGAGTAGCTGGGAAGGGTTATTCAAATTATCCAGGGCTATTTTCCAAAATTACACAGACAGAAGGGAGAAAGGTCTAAGTCCTGGTATAATCATGTCAGGAAGAAAGAATAATTTGCACTCTATGTTGCCTGCTCTGCTTGGGGAAGAAAGAGAAAGTGAATTTCTGTCTCTGGCAAATGGAGACAATTTTGTACTACCAAACTTAGAGGATTGTTATGAAGACCACACAAGACAGGGTATGGAGAGCACTTTGTAACCTGTCAATAGAAGACATTCTAAAGAGCACTAACTAAAAGGGAAACTAGAGACAAAACCCACAAAATGGCATTAGCTTTATAACAGAATCTTGTGTAGTATAAAGGATCCAGCCTGAAATCCACATTCCCACACCTACAAGCTAGGTGACAGAGGAATGGATCTGGCTTTCCTGAGCTCTAGTTTTATCACTTTAAAATATTTGTATTACCTCCATTACAGGGTTGTTTGAATATGACTATTTTGTAAATTGTAAAGCCCTATATAATAAATATGGGTTATTATGGCTTTTACCTAAGACAACATGATCACTGCAGAAAGAGGTTAGCTAAAAAAGTTTCTTGAATGAAGTAAGATTTTTTGTAAAAGACATTATAGCCATGAAAGAATCTGAGCCCTCTCACTTTATCCTTTTCTTATAAAAAGGGTCTTTTATATACTACAAATATAGCATTAGATTTTCCTTTGATACAAAAAATAAGATCATATAAAATAAAGGTTGTCATATTTAAGTCTAAAGTAAAATGTAATTTAATATTCTATGGATCCATGATCTCACCCATTTGGGCGTGCAACCAGTACAGATAGCAATCCAACCACACACACACACACACACACACACACACACACACACACACACACGAACCCCTTCTCTTGTCCATTTATTTCCCTAGACAATCCACTCAATGCTCTGCCACTCATTAGAGTGTAAACTCTTCATGCAAAACTGTTGTTGCATTCCTTTGCATATAATAAGCACTTAATAAATGTTTGACTGACTGACTTTTAATGATTTACAAAATAAAATACTGGTGCTTAATTTTTTTAAGGTTGGAAAACCAGAAACGACCTCCCAAAACTAGTGGCTGACTATATGGCAAAGAAATTTGACTTGGACCATTTAATAACCTATGTCTTACCTTTCAACAAAATCAAGGATGGATTTGATATGCTCAACAAAGGAGAAAGGTATGTTTTTTATGTTTACAACCCTCAAAAATGTAATTTGTATATACAGAATTTGGAAACAATTGTCTTGTTTATGTGTTTTTTTTTTTAAATTTCTGACTTCCACAAAAATGAAAATCCTTATAGGATCAATATTGGATTGTCCCATGTGAACATAATGTTTTCCTTTGCATTTCCATACATTTTTTTCATTCATCAGATCTATTAAATCCTGTTTTCCTCAAAAAATGGAAGTTCATTTTGCTGATATCACCTGGGTTCAGGGTAGCAGAGAGAGGTCTAGACCTGGAGCCCAATAACTTAGGTCCAAATCCCAGTCTTGTAACTTGCTGACTATATGACCTTTGACAACTACATCTCTCTGGTGCTACTCACTTTCTCTTTAAAGTGATGTAGTTGTGCTTGATAATGTCTATGATCTCTAAGACATGATGTTATGAAATAATCTCCACTGTGTGTATTAATCCTGAGAGTTCTTGGCATCGAATCCCAATGCTGGTAAGAAGATGAAGGCAGAAGATGGATATGAATAGTGAATAACTTGAGTGTTATACCAAAACTGTCTCACTGGACCCTGGAAATAGGAAAAGAGAACCTTTCTATACAAAGTATAGCCTATGAAACTTCTCAGACAAGGGAAACACATGATGACATATGGAGTGTTGTAACAGGACAGAATTTCTTTGATTTTGAACTCAAATATGAGTATTGGGATAACAAAGTAGAGAAAACTGGATTACTTTAAAAGAATATTGTTTTCCATCCCCATATACTGGTGCCTATACTTACTCAGAGCTATCTAAGAGAGTCCATTATGGACAGGGCTCCATCTCCCATCATGCACTTCTCTGGGTCCCAATGGCATTGAAGGTTACAAGGATAAAAGGTGTGTGTGGTTCAATGTCAAAAAGCAATTTCCATTGAACTGGGAAAAATTATAGGGTTTTTTCTTCTCTCCTCTTTCTCCAGTCTTTATGTCTCCTTTATGTACTAAAGTTAGAGTCAGATCACAAGGGATAGATAGTACATGTCTACATGTATAAACTGGTCTAAAACCATTACAAAAAATGGTTTGAATATTCTAAACAACCAGTCACCACTTGGAAAACATTTGAAATCAGACAAACTGATTGTTTTCCAATTAAACAATTATTTGACCAAATCATAGGATCACAGTAACATTATAGTTAAGAGGGACTTCGGGGATCACCTAGCCTCACCTCTTCATTTACGATTGAGAAAAACAAAGCCCAGGGAGATTACGTGATTTGCCAAAAGTCACATGATAATCCTGACATCTGTCTTCATCTGAAATTGTGTATAGATACAAATACTATTACATTTGTTATTTAATATGGCACAGTAGACAACTAGACTTGCATTAGAGGAATGAATAAGAGAGTGACGAGGAGCTCTATGAAAGTACATAATGTCTTCAATTTTGATCTGTGAAAAGGAAAATGGAAAGTGTTGGAAAAGATGTGGGAAAATTGGAACACTAATGTATCATTGGTGGAGTTAGGAACTGATCCAACCATTCTAGAGAGCAATGTGGAATTGTGTGCAAAGGGCTATAAAACTGTGCATACCCTTTGATCAAGCAATATCACTTCTAGGTGTGTATTAAAGGATCATAAAAATGGGAAAAGGACCCACATGTACAAAAATATTTATAGTAACTCTTTTTGTGATGGCAAAGAATTGGGAGTTGAAGGGTTGTCCATCAATTGGGGAGTACCTGAACAAGTTATGGTATATGAATGTAATAGAATGCTATTGTTTCATAAGAAATAGTGAGCAGGTGAACTTCAGAAAAACCTGGAAAGACCTGAATGAACTGATACTGAGTGAAGTGAACCAGGAGAACACTATTCACAATAGCAGGAACATTGTTCTATGATGAACTATAATAAACTTCTCTCTTCTCAACAGTACAATGATCCAAGACAATTCCAAAATACTCATGGAAAATGCTATCTATATCCATAGAAAGAACTATGAAATCTGAATGCGAATCAAAGCATACTATTCTCATTTTTTTTTTGTTTTTTCTTCCTCTTGGTTTTTCCTTTCTGTTCTGATTCTTCTTTTGCAACATGATACATGTGAAAACATTTTTACTATAATTGTATATGTATAACCTACATCAGATTTCTTGCTTCGTGGGGAGGGAGGAGGGAAGAAACGGAGGGAGAAAAAAATTGGAACTCAAAATCTTATAAAAGTGCATGTTGAAAACTAAAAAATAAATAAAAAGAAAAAAATTTGATCTGTGACAATAAGACTAGCAGAAAGTATAGAAAAGAGCTGATAAAATCCAACAAGTCAAGGCTGGTGAATATAAAGAACTCCCTTTATGGGTGGCACTGTTAAAAACCAAAATTATAAAATAACCTCCTTTCTACAACTCACTTCTGAAGTGTAAGTCGTTTTTAAAATATATAGACTAATTTTTAACATTCTTTTATGTTTAAATTTTGAATTCTAGATTTGCTCCCTCACTTCCACACCTTTCACTGTCCACTGAGAAGGCAACCAGCATATTAATTATATATGTAAAATCAGCCATATAATACTAGTCATATTACCCAAAAAAAATCCAAAATAAAGAAAATGAGAAAACTGTACTTTAAGAATTCCTCAGTTCTCTCTCTGGAGGTGAATAACATTTTTTTTCATCATGAATCTTTTGGATTGTTTTGGACCATTTTATTGATCAGAGTATCCAAAAGTCTCTCAATTGACCATCATTACAACGTGGCTGTTACTGTACACAATGATCTCCTGATTCTTTTCATTTTGCTTTGCAAAAGCTCATATAGGTTTTGCCATATTTTTCTGAACCATCCTCCTCATCATTTCTTGTAGCACAATACTACCCCATCACAATTATATGCCACAACTTGTTCAGCCATTCCCCAGCTGATAATCATCCTCATAATTTCGAATTCTGTACCACTGCTTAGAGGCAGTGATCTCTTTGGGGGAACAAACCTAGCAGTGGTATTACTGGGCCAAATTGTACAATTTTATTGCCCTTGGACATAGTATCCAGATTGTTCTCCAGAGTGGTTAGACTGCTTCCCAACCACACCAACAGTTTATTAGTGTACCTATTTTCCCTCATTCTTTTAGCATTTGTCATTTCTGATAGATGTGAAGTGGTACCCTGGAGTTGTTTTGATTTGCATTTCTCTACTCAGCAGTGATTTAAAACGTTTTTTCATATAACAATATATAGTTTTGATTTCTTCTTCTGAAAACTTCCTATTTATAACCTTTGATCTTTTATCAGTTGGGGAATGGATCTTACCTTTATAAATTGAACTCAGTTTCCTATATATTTAAGAAGAGACTTTTACTAGAGAAATTTGCTGTACATTTTTAAAATATTGCGTTGTCTATGGTACCTTTTAGCAAACTGTAGTTTCCCTGATTATCTCTTTCAATTAAGTCTAATTTTGCTTTTGCATTCTCTGAGAATATGATTGCCACCCCTGCCCTCTTCACTTAAGCTGAAGCTTAATAGACTCTGATCCAATCCATCATTGCAATTCTGTGTGTGTGTGTTTCTGTTGCAAGTGTGTCTGTTGTACACATTACATTGTTGGAGTCTGGTTTCCAATCCATTCTGCTATCTGCTTGTGTTCTGTAGGTTAGCTTCTCTCATTCCATTCATAGTTATTACTAACTGCATTTCCCTCCATTCCATTTCTTTATTTATCTTTCCCTCTATCCTATCCCTCCTCAAAAGTCTGTCTTCTTTCCAACCACTGCTTCCCCTAATCCACCCTCCCCCTTGTCATTCTCCCAACACATAGCTCTTATTCTCTCCCTCTTCTATCTCTGTATTTGGTAAAATAGATTTCTATATCCAACTGAGTGTTCATGTGTATATAGATATAGCTATAGCTATAGATATGTATGTGTATGTATATGTATGCGTGTGTATGTATATTTATCCTTCTTTCAACCTATTCTGATGAGAATGAGGTTTAAGGATTTCCTGCCACCATTTTTTTTCCCCTCCTTCCTTACATGCTTCCTTTATGTGAGAAAATTTGCCCTAGTCTACTTCTCCCTTCCTGGAGGTCCCAGTGCATCCCCCTTTCTCACTCCTGCACTCTATTTTTGGGGAGGGAAGATCATCCCAATAAAATCAATTCACACTCATGCCTATGAGTCTATACAGACTCCTTCTAACTGCCCTATAATGACAAAGTTTTTAGGAGTTACATATATCATCTTCTCATATAGGAATGTCCACTGAGACAGTTGAATTTTGTTGAGTCTCTTATGATCACTCTTTCACGTTTACTTTTACATGCTTCTCTTGAATTTTGTATTTCAGTGTTAATTTTTCTATTTAGCTCTGGTCTTCTCATCAGGAATGCTTGGAAGTTTTCTATTTTATTTGTTATTTAGTTGTTTTTCTGTTGTGTCTGACTCTTCCTGACCCCATCTGAGGTTTTCCTGGCAAAAATAATGGAGTAGTTTGTACAGATGAGGAAACTGAGGCAAACAGGGTTAAGTGACTTGCCTAGTGTCACGCAGCTAGTAAGTATCTGAGGTCACATTTGAATTCAGATCTTCCTAACTCCAGGCCTGGTGCTCTTTCAACTGTGCCTCTACTTCACTAGATATCCATTTTTTCCCCTGAAGGATTATACTCAGTTTTGCTAGGTAGGTTATTCTTGGTTGTAATGCTAGCTTCTTTGCCCTGTGGTAAATCACATTCCAAACCCTCCATTCCTTTAACATGGAAACTGCTAAAACTTGTGTGATTCTGATTGTGGTTCCACGATATTTGAATTGTTTCTTTTTTGGCTGATTGCAATATTTTCTGTTTGACCAGAAAGCTCTGAAATTTGGTTATCATATTCCCAGAAATTTTCATTTTCAGATGTCTTTCAGAAAAAGATTGATAGATTCTTTTTATCCTCTAGTTCTAGAGGACATGGGCAATTTTTCTTGTTAATTTCTTGAAATATAATATCCAGACTCTTTTTTAATCATCACTTTCCAGTAGTCCAATAATTCTAAATTATCTCTTTTTGATCAATTTACAGGTTACTTGTTCTTGTGATGAGGTATTTCACATTTTTGTCATTTTTTTCATGCTTCTAACTTTTTTTTGAATCTCATGAAGTCATTAGTTTCCACGGACCTGATTCTAATTGTTAAGGACTTAACATCTTCAGTGAGCTTTTGTACCTCTTTTTCCATTTGGCCAATTCTGCTTTTTAAGTTATTATTTTCTTCAGTATTTTTTGTTGACTCTTTTACCAAGTTGTTAATTATTTTTCATAATTTTCTTGTCTCATTCTCAGTCCTTTTCTCAGTTTTTCCTTTACCACTCATCTCTTTCTTTAACTCTTATAGGAATTCTTGTTGACCTTCGATTCAATTAGCATTTTTCTTTGGAGCTTTGCTTGTAACTGTTTTCACATTGTTGTCTTCTCCTGAGTTTGTATCTTGGTCTTCCCTTCCACCATAATAGTTTTTTATAGTTGTTCCTTTTTTTGTCATCTGCTCATTTTCCCAGCCTATTTCTTCACTTTGAACTCTATGTTAAATTTGGGCCCTCATCACCTGCAGGTGGGAAGGCACTGTCCTAGGCTTCATGCATTTCTGTGCTGCTATTTTTGAGCTAGTTCTGGGGGTCTACAAGTTTGTAATGCTTCCAAGGTGGTATGAACCTGGGGGAGATATGGTCATTGCTCTTTTGGTCCACACTCTGGTATTTACTCAGAAAGGGCCTCTGCTCTCCTGCAGTCACAAACGCTAGCGATCCTCTTGACTCTGGAACGGTGGCCAGGGTCCCTACTCCATCTTAGAACTGTGACCCACAACTGGTTATGGGTAATGCAAATCAACATCCACTTTACCTAGTGCACAACAAAGGGTCCCCAAAATCTCTTTCTGATCATCTGACCCCCTTACTATCTCTGAGCTGAGAGCCCCTGAAGCTGCTGCTGTTGGCTATGGTGGCCACAGGTCTTCACCTACTTTGATATCACAGATCTCTCCTGCAGACTTCCTAAGTTGTCTTAAGCTGGAAAAAATGTCTGTACCTAAACTTTTGTTGACTCTGCCATCCTAAAATTTGATTTGAGATTTTTTTAAAACTTTTTTGACTAGGACACAGTCTGCAATCTTACATCAACTTTTGCAGTTAAGTTCTAAGAATTAGAAGATCATTGAAGTATCTGGAAGTTTGAAAAGAACCTTAGTAATTATCTACTTTTGCAGTTAAGTCCTAAGAATTAGAAGATCATTGATGTATCTGGAAGTTTGAAAAGAACCTTAGTAATTATCTACTTTTGCAGTTAAGTTCTAAGAATTAGAAGATCATTGATGTATCTGGAAGTTTGAAAAGAACCTTAGTAATTATCTATTACTGATCTTCTACTTTTTTTTTTTCAGTTAACCCAAATCTGTCTTTTCTACCTCCCATCTTCCCAACCTCAAATGTAAAAGAAAAAAAAGTTATTATAACAAATATGTAGATTCAAACAAAGTATGTTCTCACAAGATCTTGTAAAATACCACATATATTGCAAATATTGACCTATCTGTATGTGTGTATACATGTTTACATGTGTATATAGAAATATTATCTATATATACATATATGTAGCATGTTTCATGTACTCTGGAATTGATCACAGTTGATTCATAGTCCTTTAGCTTTCAAAGTTGTTTTTATAGTATCTTTGTTATGGTTTCAACTGTTCTCCTGGTTCTTCTCACTTCATTCTATATCAGCTCATACAAGTCTTCCAAGAATTTTCCAAAACTATCCTCTTCATAATTTCTTATAGCACAATAGTATTCCATGACATGCATATATCATAACTTATTCTGTCATCCCTCAACTCATGGGTATCCCCTCAGTTTCCAATTCTTTTCCATTGAAAGAAAATTATTTTAAATATTTTTGTATATAAGGATTCTTTTCCTCATTCTCTGATCTCTTTGCAGGAATAGGTTCCATTTAATGATATCATGTAGGAGACAAGAATCTCTCTTTTTAATGACAGGAGAAGAAATGTATTCTCATTATATAAATCTGCTAATCTGTCTGAGCTCCTCCTCTTTGCCATGTATTTCAGTATACGTGTTATGCATTATATTTTCCTGGAGAGCAAAGTATCACAACTTTGTTGATTCACATCTTGAAGGACACAGAGCTCATCTATTCCTACTCTCTCACTTTGGAAGTGTAAAAACTGAGACCCGCTTTTACATCTAAAAGACACCTTTTTTTAAGACTAGGGGAAATGGTCTTTGGCCTTACTGACCCCCAAATATCCCTTAGCTTCCTGACTGTCCCCTCCCCTAGCCCCTAGGTTTGGCAAATTGATCTTTCAGTTTCATCATTCACTTAATGAGCAGTATTTCATTTGAAATGAAATAGCAGTTTTTCATTTACTATTTCTGTGCACACTAAAGAGTATGGTCTATTAGAAGTAGGCCCCAATATTAAATTACTCTTATTGGGAGATCTGGAAACAGGCTATTAATAGAAACTAATATTTTTTCTTTCAGCATTCGAACAGTCCTAACTTTTTGAACTTGGAAGTGATAGGAGATATCTGTGGATCCATCAGAAGTCTCTTTCTGTGATGTTTCACTTTCAAATAATAGCCACAGAGCATATATGGTTCTTTCATGTGGGGAAGACACAAGACAGAAATTAAGTATGTTAAAATAAATAAACGCAATTTCTTAAATTAGGAATTAATACAGTCACTAGCATAATTTAATTTATCTGGGATAGTAGTAGGATGCTACTGCTAATATTAAGATTGTTGGTGTTTAATCTGAAGAAAATGGTTTATATTGGACTAGAGATCATTAGATAAAGATATAAGCTTTTCCCACTTTTTACTGAAGTGGAAGTTTTAAGGGAAATGATAATATCTATGCATCAAATTAATAAGAGAATAAAGGACAACTCCTTCTAGGGTTCTAATTATCTATTTCAAATGAGCTAGGGAAGACATATGGGATGATGTTATTGTAATACCTTAAACAAGATATTATCTATCAGATGAAGTTTTGACAAGGAAGCTCTTATAAGGACATCAAATTATGCTTTCAAAATGTGCATACATATATACAAATGTCTTATATGTATTTACGTGTCTATGAATGTATACATTATATGGACTAAACAAAAAGCCTGCATCTGTCATCTTCCTTGTCCTATCCCTTCACGTTTCAAAGAATATGAATACTTTTGAGCACCTCTTTTAAAAGCAAATTGAATTCATAAAGTAAAATAGTTCATTTTTCATATGATACAGTTCACTTGCTTCAATTAAGAAATATGAATGCATATTTTACAGAAAGTAGAGCATTTGTTTCAAATCAACAAGCATTTATACAGTATATTTTGTATACCATACCCTTCACTATGCACTGGGGATACAAAACAAAAAGTAATATTAACAATAATTTCTGCCATCAAGGAGCTGACAGTAATTTCGTATATTTTTGTAATTCATTTTAAGAAACATTTTCAAATAATTTGATGTAAATTTTAAGATGAGTGTTTAATGAGTGTCAAAGTTTAGAGAAAATGTGCATTTTTGCAATTTTGAATTGAATGATATAAATATATTCTAAATTCCTTTTTGGGAATTTCCAAATGAGTATGCAATTCAGTTTTAATAAAGTCAATTCTGCATTGATATCCATTTGCTGATATGGATGTAAGTTCTTCTGAATGGGAAATTATACCTAATATTTCCTTTTTAAACTTTGCTTTATTTTTAATTTATGAAATAAAACAAACATTTCTATAACAGTAGAATTTTTTTAAAAAGACAGTTGCACATGAAACTGAAAATCTGTTATGTACAACTTGCTATCTCTTTTAAATATATAATAAAGTTATTGTGTAACTTTTTTCTCCTTTTTTAATTCCCTTTCCCAACCCTACCCTAAAGATGGCTACCATTATATATAAATGTGTGTGTATATATGTACATGCGCCTATGTTATATGTGTACATTTGCATATATTATATATGCAAAATCATTCTCTACATATTTCTATGTGATTGCACCTTCCTTTATAGGGTCTTTTGTAGATAATCTGGGTATAGTCAAAATGACTTACCTAAAATTGTTCCTAAAACAATATTGCTTTTGCTGTATACAATGGTCTCTTGGTTCTCCTCTTTTCGCCCTTCCTTATTTTGCGCAGCTCTATTCATGGTTTTCTAAGACCCTCAAGCTCATCATTTCTTACAACACAATAGTATTTCAACACAATATTTTACCACCACTTGTTCATCCATTCTCCAAGTGATGACCATCCCCACAGTTCTTTGTCACCACAAAGAGACCTGCTATAAATATTTTAAGACATGTAGGTTCTTTTTTATCTAATTATCTTTGGAAATAGACCTAGTAGTGGCATTGCTGGATCAAAGGGTTATAGGCAGCTTAACGACTCTTTGAGCATAATTCCAGATTTTTCTCCAAAATGGTGCCATTTTTCTTAGGGCATCTTTTTACAAGGTTCCTACATCTCAAGTCTTCAGTGATAAGTTACATAAAACAGGAGTTATGGTAGGAGATCTTAATCTAGATTAAGAAAAGAATTTTCTCATTATATTTCAATATAATTGGGGTTTTTTGGAATCCTGTGTATTTTGTTTTATACACTTAAAAGCATCATTCCAGTGTCAATGAGGTCCAATCCACAAGAAAAGTTTAGAACATCTGAACTGTGTGAACTTCTGCTTCTTGTACCAGACTTAGGAATTTTGATGTCCAGTCCTATGCTATCTTTTTCTCTTCTTGTTTTGAGACAGTCCTCTGGCAAAAAGGAGTCCCCCTCCGGGAGGTTGTAGGGTTCCCACATTGACCATTGCTTTCTACAACTGGCTGACAGTGCCATATTCCCCTGGTGTAGGTGCAGCTGTCAATAGATGAAGTCTTTGTTCTGGTACCCACTTTATACCTAAGGAAAGGTCTATGGGTCAGCCAGAGACTGGTGGAAAAGTAAACCTTTTGATGAGTTCAGATGCTGAGAAACTATGTAAAGCAATAGGAGCCAAATCAATGGAAAGCTTATTGAAAAAAATGGGGAAGATGGGGAGAGAGAAGAAAGGACAAGGGAATCCAACATACAAGTAAGACACCCACACCAACATAGAGAATAATTCACATAAGGCCAGCTCTGTGTTGAGGAATACAGAGACACGAGTCAATGCAGCAGAAAGAGGGCGGGGTTCTTATATTCTCATTCTGGGTAACCCTCTTTTAACTGGCTGAGTTTCATATCAAGGGTTAAAATAAAATGCTGGTGGAGGAGTGTTATCATATGTAGGAACTGGAGAAATTTGCATGGAAAAGAGAAGACGTAGTTGAAAAGTCATGATTGCTACACTCAAGAACTTGTGGAAGAAAGGTTAATCGTGTTCCATGTGACCCCAAAGAGTTGAAGTTGGAAGGCTCGGTATCAGCAAAAACATTATAAAAAAAATTAGAGCTAACTAAAGGTGGAATGAATTGCCTCAAGAATTACAAAGTCTTCAAACAGGAACTGAATGACCATTTGTAGAATGTATTATAGTGATAGTTCTTTTCTGAGTTAAACTAGTTGACCATTGAGGTCCTTTCCAATACTAAATTTTAGAATTCTGCAAGACCACCTTTTAAGCTATGCTTATTTATAGGTAAATGTATTTGTTCAATTTTCTTTTTTAAGTGGAGACAACTTGATCACTTCATCTCCCTAAGTCTGTTTCTAGGTGGCATAATGTCTATCAAATACTCTCTGAGCCTCAGTTTCCATATCTGATAAAATGGAGATAATAAATAGCACCCACATTACAGGGTTATTGGGAGGATCAGTTTCATATCTATATAATATATACACATATATGCATAAACATATATAAATATACATATATATACAAAAATACATACACACATATACACAAATATTATATATGTCAAGGGTCTTTGCAAGTGTCTTTGCAAACCTTAAATCTCTATAACTATGTGACAATGAGCAATATTAATTATCTGCAGAAGGAAGTTTATAATCTTTACATAATTCACCTCCCAGGAAATTATGTGGAATGCTTTACATGAACTTCAAAGTTCAAAGGCTTGTTTTGGAATTATGGGGATAGAATAGCAGAAATTACAAAGCTACAGAGATGTATATTATTAGAGAAACTTTGTGCTTAACAGCAGTACTTAGAGGCCAACTCCCTCCATGAGCTCTGTGAACGAACTCCTGTGGCTTCATGCCCAGTTGGTAGCACAAGTCGTGGGAAGACTTGTGAGACATAGTTGGGAAGGCTTCAGTTTGTTTTAGAGCATCTGTGTGGACCAGGTTTGCGTGACAAAGAAAAACTGAGGCATGCCAAGATTTAAGCATACGCTCATGGTTTGGATAATATTTTTGGCAATCATTCCTCCAAGCTGTATTAACAGATACTTGACTCTGTTGGGGCAGAGCTAAAATTATTCTCCCTTTAGATTTTGCCATCTTAATGAAGAGAAGCCTGTTTTGGAATTATGGGGACAGAATAGCACAGATTACAAAGCTAGAACTGAAAAGGACCTCAGATAACTTTTAGTTCAACCTCTTGTTTTGTAGAGGAAGAAATTGAGGACTGAGGAGATCAAGAGATTTATCCAAGGCCATACAGGTATTAAATGTTAGAGGTGAGATTTGAACTCAAGTCCTTTGACTTCAGAGCTGGTGCTCTTCCACAGTGTCATGACCCTTGACATCAGCTATGAATTATCATAGATCCCTGACTAGATTACTTCCCAGTGTTCATTTGAAGAATTAGACAATAAGGTCAGGCATGGGGTAAAATTTATATATTTATATATATATATATATAAAATACATATTATATATACATATATATTTATATATGTATATAATATATATATATATTTATATTTATATGGTGGCTCTCAGTCACCTCATTCTGTGGCATCCACCAAGAATGCTGTATCCCTGCAGTTGCGCACTCATGAGGAGGAAGGATAGGAGGGGAAGATAGTTGGAGAGGTCAGAATTGGACCTTCTCCCCAATCCTCCACACCATATCTTAGTGGCTTGGTGTGACTGCAATTTTACAGAGCTCAATCATTTCAGCAACATTCAGGATGACTTAGTAAAATTGTGTCCAGATGGCCTCATTTTCATTGGACCCAAACAGTAGGATTCTTTCTCACCATCTTAACTTTGAGTAAATTGCTTATAGTGTGGGTATGCTAAAGTTAAGATGGAGGATACAAAGGGGTGGAGGAGAAGAGGAGGAGAATAGTAGATTCATTTTGACTTGATATAAGGAAAAAGAGACCTGTCCAAAAGCAAACTGGAGGTTCTCAAGTGGAGACTAGATGGGCACTTGTTAGATACTGCTTAGAAAAATATGAAATGATCCAAATGGTTTACCTGAAGTCCATTCAAACTTGGATATTCTGTGAGTCTATGAGCAAGACAACTTGTCTGCCATTTACTCGAATATAAACAGTCAATGTGGTAAACTGGAGAGAAGGAATTGAACGATAGAACCTACTATTTCCTTCATTCAAATATAAGATGCTTAATTTGCCTTAGCTGCAATTTTAGAGGATCCCATAACCCAGCATGCAACCATGGAGAATTTGTAGTTGTTACCTGTAACTTGTCATGGTCAACTGTCACCTGTGACTCCAAGAAACTGTAGCATGAACAGCAGCCACACCCTGGTAAAACTGGTAAACCAGATTGAGCATAACCAGCAGACCTCAAACCTATTGGTGAGGTAGGGGAACGTCTACCCCAAGCACGTGAAGATTCTTCCCTCAGAAAGGGTGAATGAGAACCATTTGTTCAACATCCATGAAGGTAGCTAAGGCAGGCACTTGGAAGTGCTTAGAAGTTGACCAGACACTGAAAATACAAAGGTCTACTATATTCCAAGCCGTCATCATTCATCCTGACTTTTGTCTTGCCACTGAATTTAAATGACTCTAGAAGACAGACTGAGGCTGATGACTTTGCCTCATTTAAATCTAATTCACTAGCAAGTCAAGACATAGCCTAGTGATGTCACTAGGAAACATCAACATCAACAACGATAGTATACTTGGTAACTACAGTAGAGGTTTTTTCTCAGAGTTGGGTCTAAAAGAGGGATTAGATATGGCTGGCTTATCTCCAGCCAGCAAGAGCAGTGACAAATTGAGACTCAATATTAAGAACATATTCTTAATAATTAAAATGATCCAAAAATGAAATAGGCTGCCTCAAGTAAGAGGTGGAAGGCCTCATCTAAGGTCCTAAAGCAAAGGTTTAATGGTCACTTGTCAAATATGGAGTAAAGATTTTTGTTTGGGTGTGACCTCTTAGGTTCCTTCCAGCTCTGGGGTTCTGTGCTTCAGTGACAAAGAAGAGAAACTCAGGATAATTAGGGTATGGGAGGGTCAGGTGAAGGGTTTTCTGGTTTTCGTTTTTGTTTTTTTAAGGATGGGTGAGATCAGGGCACGGGTATCCGTAGCAGAGAAGGAGCTGGTAGATAACAACATGACACCAAAAGAGTCGGTGATCAAAGGGAGGAGATGAGAGAAGCATGGGATCAGGGGCATAAGTAGAGAGACTGGCTTCACAAGAGAAAGGTTCACTTCATCCTCAAAAACTAAAGCAAAGAAAGAGAGATGTGTGTGTGTGTGTGTGTGTGAGAGAGAGAGAGAGAGAGAGAGAAGGAGGATTTTAAGGTGTAGTGTAGGCAGAAATGTGATAGTAACAACTATGTGGAATATATATGTGTGTGTGATAGCATTTTTTTCTTCATATTTCTTCTTCAAGTATATGTAATTAATGCAACAAATTATCAAGTTCTGATTGAAATCTGTTTGCCAATTACAATGTGTAAATTCCCACACTAAAAATTTAGTTCATAGAAGGAAGTCTTTGCTGGTTCCATTATACCTCTGGATGTAGGGATGAAGAAGGGATCTGTGATGTATGCCTTCAATGTTCTCAGTTAAGTAGAGGTCCAGACCTTCTTCAGAGACAGACAGACAGAGAAGGACATACAGAGACAGAGACAGACAGTAGAGACATGGGAAAGGGAATATGTGGCATAGTGCAGAAGCTCGGGTGAGGAAAGAGATAAGGAAAAGTCTGGAACAGGATCATCTCCCAGTGTGATTAAGTGAGTCACAGAAGAGTAAAATAATTATCATGTAACAGCAGAGAGGGCCCAGATCAAATTGGATAATGGGAATTTGTAATGTACCCAAGTTAGGCAAGGCAAAAAGTTTGTCATGCACTTTCCCCAAGACTGAGATTTGACAGAGTGTGAGTGACACAAGAACAAAGAATTCAAGGGCAAAGTATAATATGTAATGGAACCAGTCTATAAAGTTTGATGCTGGAAGGTAGAGATGATGGGTAGACTGAGAAAATGTTCCTTTTAATTCTTTCGACTCAACCTTTGGTTGATGCTCTTGATGCAGGAGTTCTTAACATTTTGTGTATCATGGAGCACTCTAGAAGTCTGGAAAAGCCTATGGACCTCTTTTCAGAAGTTTTTTTTTTTTTTTGTATGTCTGTATTTAAGATACTATGCTTGTACTTTTATTAGTGCGGGCTAATATAGGATTTTAGCTAACATAGCAATGCAAAATGTATTTACTTATTAACCATGTTACCAAAAAAAAAAAAGCAAGAAAAGAAAGTGAAAAAAAAATGTTTCAAACTTCTCCCAAAATTCATCAGTTCTCTCTCTGGAAATGAATGAGTCCTTTGGAATTGTCATAAACTATTATGTTGACCAGAGTAGTCAAGTTCATCATTGTCATAATACTGCTGTAACTATACAATGTTCTCCTGGTTCTGCTCATTTCACTTCTCATCAGCACAAATAAAGCTTCCCAGGTTTTTGTGAAATCATCTCCTACACCTTTGACCTCAGGGCTACCCCTAAACCTCTAAGGGACAAAATGTAGCCAATATAGCTCTAGAAGAATCAGTCCAAAGTTAATTGCCAATTAATATCTTTGTTGAAATAATAAGGCTTCCTGAAGAGAGAGGAGAAAAGTTAGATAAAAAAACAAACAGAATATCACCCTTGTCATTTCTTACAGCACAATTGTATTTCACTGCAATCATAAACTACTTGTTCAGTCATTCCCCATTTGATGAACATCCCTTTTATTTCCATTTTTTGCCACCACAAAAGAGCTGCTATAAATATTTTATACATATGGATCCCTTTCCTTTGATCTTTTTGAGGCACAGATCTAGTAGTAGTATTGCTAGGTCAAAGGATATATGCAGTTTTATAGCTTTGGGGGCATAGTTCCAAATTATTCTGAAGACAGGGTAAACCAGTTCACAATTTCACCAACAGTGCATCAGTATCCCTATTTTCCTATATCTTTTCCAACAATTGTCATTTTCCTTTTCTGTCGTGTCAGCCAATAAGATAGATGTGAGGTGGATCCTCGGAGTTGCATAACAGTATTTTAAAATGCATAAAATACATAGGAATGCAAAGAAAACAAATTATATTGAAATACAGTTATCAAAATATTTTAAGTAACAAAACCAAGTTCATTGTCAGGAGGCTACATGTTAAACTACAACCACCACCATTTGGCCAGGCAGGTCAAACAACTACCACCCCCTTGACCAGTATTTCTTCTCAGACCCAAAAGGAATCCAGCCCAGGACCTTGGACTCTTAGAAACAGCCCAGTAACGTCAGCCATCACTCTGAAAAGCAACCCCTGTGGAGGTCCAACTTGCCAGGTGACACTACACTTCTACTTAAGACCCAGGAAAGAAACTTCTTGTCACTAGCCTTTGACATTGTCAAATGATACAACATAAAAAACCCATATGAAAATGACATTAAAGAAGAGGCATTACCATCTCCATTGAACCCTAAAGACCGTGCAACATTTCCATCTGGCTTGTCTCTGAAAGCTGTGTTATCTCCCTCAGAATGTTATGTCACTGAAAGCAGGGATGATCTTACTTTTCTGTTTTGTGTTGCTAGTGCCTAGCGAAGTGCCTTTGCACATAGTAAGCACTTTAATAGATACTTTATTCCTCCATTCTCCGGGTTACGACCCCCTATTTAGTAGATAAATGATTCTGCAGAAAAACTAAGCATTGTCGTTGAACCATTCATTCCTCTTTATTTTAGTATTTAACCTAAAGTCTCCCATGGGCTAGCTAACTTTGCTAATTTGTCAGCAGGAAATACCTTAAACTAAATATTTGCTTTTGTGTGCTAATATTGCCTATGATATTTCCGCAACTTTTAGTTGCTGAGGTTAATTTGTATTTTTAAAGGTCTAAGTTACATAAAATCATTCTCGTTGCTTGTATTTATTTGGCACTCTCTGATTACCTGTAAGAAACTTTGAACTTGAATTGTCTTACTCTAAAAACAGTGTTTTTCACACATAAAGTAGGCCAACTAGTTTGCCTTTACCAAATGCATTTAATTTGGCTCGTGTATCCCTATAATTTTTTTGGTAATATTCTTTTTCTTAATTACATGTAAAAATAATTTTAACATTCATTTTTTTAAAGTCTGAGATTCAAATTCTCCCCCCTTCTCTAAAGCAATATAGAATTACACATGTGCAATACATACATATATATATATGCAAAACATATTTACATGTTAGTCATGTTGTGGAAGAAAACACAGACCCAAAAAACATGAGGAAAAATAAAGTGAAAAATGGTATGCTTTGATCTGCATTTAAACTCCATCGGTTCTTTCTCTGACGACAGATAGCATTTCTCATCATGAGTCCCTCAGAATTATCTTGAATATTGCTGAGAATGGTTAGATAATTCATTGTTGCTCATCATACAATCTTGCTGTTATTGTATACAATGTTCTCCTGGTTCTGCTCACTTCCCTTGTCATCAGTTCATGTAAATCTTTCTGCCTTTTTCTGAAAGTATGCCACTCATCATTTCTAAAAAAATTTCTTTTCCATAACATAACATTTCTACAACATAGTAGAATAGAAAAATAGATGATTACATATGAAAGTGCGAATCTGCTACGTACAACTTGTGATTCCTTTTAAGTACATAATAAAGTTATCATGTCACTTTTTTCTTTTTTTCCCTTTTTTCATCCCCCCTCCCCTAGAGATGACTACCATCAAACACAAATATATGTGTTTGTGTATTATATATGTGTGTGAATTAAAATCATTCTCTATCTACTTCTATTTATCAGTTCCTTCCCTGGATGTAGATACTTTTTTCCTTCATCACTCTTTTGTAGCTAATTTGTAGTCAAAATGACTTAGCCACTCAAAGTTGTTCTTAAAACAAGATTGATGTTACTGTATACAATGTACTCTTGTTTCTGCTTATTCTGCTTTTCATTATTTTGTGCATGTCTATTCATAGTTTTCTAAGATCATCAAACTCATCCTTTCTTATAGCTTCATCAGACAGTCCTCCCCAAAGACAGCCATATGAGATAAGACTACTAAGTCTTAAATGGACAATTTATTGGTCATCTTTCTCTTTTGGGTCTCTGTATCTCACTTAGGAGACTAAGTACTTATTAACTCTGTAGTAACTGTAAGTACTTACTCTGAACTTACTAAGGGGACTGCCCCTTTGATCTGTTAATGTGTCAGTTAACCACTCCACCCCACCCCCTACCTTCTTCCATATTTGTTGTACTTACTTAAAGGGATGATGGCTGAGGAGAAAGTTTCTATACTGGTACAGTATACAACATACACACACACACATGTGTACACATTCTACATCTAGTTAAGTTAGTATAGTTAGTATAGTGGATGCATGTGTATATTATATATCTATATATCTATATCTATCTATCTATATATATATAGAGAGAGAGAGAGAGTTCTGCTCACTTTACATCAGTGACTGTCCACCTTTTTCTTATGTATACATACATAAGAACTTTTATATATAGTCAATTTATATATATAGTTTATATGTATATATTTACATACATTTAATATATATTCATATATATTTATATATATAGTTAAGTTAGTATAATTAGTATACTGTATGTATGTATGTGTACACACACATACACACATAGAGTATACTAATTATACTAACTTAAGTAGATGTAAGAAAGATGTTTTGAATTTGAATAAAAGAGGAGAGAGCATGAGAAACAGAAGGAATTCTGTGTCCACAGGAGTGACATGTACAGACTCCCAGCTTTGCAGGAAAGAAAACAGAATAAAACCAGTTCCAACCAGAGCTATGACCTGGTAGAGCCAGGCCTCTAACAGGATAGGTCAGAAGCTTGTACATATACTTAATGAGCTGTTTAATATTGATCCACACCCCCCCAAGGTGGAGCAAACTAATTAGGAAGGGGGAGCACATCTAGGAGAAAAACATGGAATAGGCAGTTCAGGAACAGGCAGGATGCAGCCAAGGGGGAAACAGAGGAGGGACTCTGTGGTTGAGTCAGAAATAAAAGTCTTTCTCTTGCTTCTGTACTGTATGCCTATTCTATAGAACACCCATGCTTGTAACTGCGTAATAAACCTGGATTTTAACTCCACCTTTCACCAAGTCTGAAAGAGTTATTTTTCACATAATCTAAGCCATAGCCCTTTATATTTTCACTAGTGTTTGAATCAATATCAATTTCAATCCAACATTTTTCTGTTAATTTAAAACAGTGGTCAGAGTCAAAGAAGCTTGTGCAGCTTACTGAACTTGGGGCAAACAATTCCTCATGTCTGATATTGAAATAATAAATGTTAGTAGAGGCTTTCAGCAAAAGCCCCCTTCCCTGCTGACCATCCTCTTTGAGTCATCCCAGAAGTCAGTTATAAAAAGCTAAAAAATGGAAGGTTTTATTATGATATAGACCTTTATTGGCAAGATCACATGTTGGTTGGCTCCCTCACCTGAAAAATCTCACTTTCACTGTATGTGCTAACTTGCTGCCATGCTATGGAGAACTCAGAAAGATCTTAGCTTAAAAAGGCCAAAGTCTCCTACTATAGCCTGGGCCATCTCCAGTCATTCTGTCCTATATCTGGCCACTGGACCCACATGGCTCCAGACGAGAAAGTGAGGTTGGTGACTTTGCACAGCCCTCCCTCACTCAAATCCAATTCATCTGCATGTCATTTTGTCATCTTCCTGATATCATGGTTCTCTTTGAGAATGAAGACCAAGACATACAATCTTCCCTCATGATGTCAGCTCCATCAGGACAGAACTTGAGGCTAGATGGTAAGCAAAGCCTTCTATACTAATATATTTATAATAAGAGAATCATCGTAAGTGTGTTTCACTGAAGAATGATCTAAATGTCCCTTTTCTGCTCCACACAAGACATCCTGTTACCTCCAGGGTTCTGTGATTTTTCTCTTTCCATATAGATTTTGGCCACAGACATCTGTCAATCAGATGACCATGCAATCAAAGGAGCCCTGGCTGCTAAATTCTCAATAATTTGCAAGCATGAAGCAGCTAGAGTTTTAGAAAGGATTGGAGAGGGAATAACCACAATAAAACTGGGTGAGGGAGGGGTTTTTAACCTAGGGTCTATGAATTTGTTTTTAAATATGTTGATAACTATATTTCAATATAATTGGTTTCTTTTGTAATCCTAAGTGTATTTTTACACATTTTAAAACATTGTGAGAAGGGGTTCATGAGCTTCATTCAACAGATTGCCAAAGGAGTCCAGAAAACATACCCCGAAAAAGTTAAGAATCCCCCAAGGTATGAGAATATTGAGTAGCACACAAATCTTAGAGTAGGAGAGAATGGGAACAGTTCACCCTTTCTCTTGCAACAGGGACATTCTTCATAAAAATTAGATTTATTAATGTTGTTTGTTTTTACATTATAGTCATTCAGGATATGCCTCAGTCTCCTTGTGCTAGTATATCTCTACTTGCAGCTATTCTCTCAACTCATAGTCACTTGCAGTTTTGTGCTCCCTATAAAACATTCACCTGTAGACAGAGCCTATATTTTGTACTTCTTTTTAATTTTCTCCAACATACACGTATCCTACGAGCACCAGGGATAAGATCATGAAATATTTATTGATTTGGCTATTTTAAAAACTTTTTTTAGGCAATGTTTTCCATCATGATCTTTCTCTTCTAGGAGACAATAACATTCTACTCTGTCTCTCATAGTGCGGAAAGAGATCTTTCTATGTAAACTTTTGTGAGAAGACTAAGGAAATATTTGACATTTTTCCTGAGATTTCATATTTATTGCCTCTATACTAACATTGGAGCTGAATTCATTTACTACTGGCTTTGATGTTGAATAGTATTATGAGTAAGGGAGTATTGTCTGGTGGCATCAGAAGATTTATTTGCAAAGAGAAGACTAACACTTCTTGACCACCAGTATTTTCACTGAGTGCACAGTGGTGGAGGAAACATCCATTATTAAAGTTGATGCTGCTGATCCCTAGAGAAGGTCTGTTTGATTGGCCGTGGATTCTCCTATATCATAGGGCAGCAATGGACACTGCCAAGGTAAGAATGTGAATGGTTAGTTTTCATGAAAGAGGCTTTTCTTGGCATAGTAAAGATTTGTCTAGAGGTTAAAAGTTTCAAAACACAAGCTACGTCCAGGTGTCCCATACCACACATCTGGATGAACAATGAAATATACAGTTAATCATCCAGAAGCCTTTGTCTCCACAAATATAAAGATATAGAGATAAAAATTTGAGACAACCTGAAATTCCTATTCTTCACTCAGATGATTTTGGTACCAAGAACAGTAATACTGGCGATTTGGATGAATTTCCATGTGTCCTAAAAGAAAAGCATGTATAAATGAGTGAATAAATGAATGAAAACTCATCCTTTGAGTACTTACTATGTGCAAAGCATAAAGGAAGCAAGTAGAAAAGAAAGACCATCCCCCTCTCCAGGAGTTCATATTCTAAAGGGGAAATAATATCTATATGAAGTTTCTGCTGTGTTAGAAATATGGAATTGAATGCAAATAGAATATATAATATAATCTCAACTGAACTGTGTTTTATTTGATTAGGAGACAAAGCAGATATTTTTCATCAAGTAAAACATTTCTTCTCCAAGTTTCTCTCCTTGACATGGAGATGGCTATGAATTCTCAGGGGCTATATCAGCACAGCCCAAGGTCTGTCAGAATTTTCTGTGCTGGAAACATTTCTAGTATGGTTCTAGTAACACATCGATTATTGCTTCCACGTGTTTCTGGGCTTTTTCCAATATATTGACAAGCTATGCTAATTTTTAAAAGAGGTCCAGAAAACATGTCCAGTGTGTAACATCTATGGACCTCCTACCTCCATAAAGAGGAAAGTTGGACGTGTTTTCTCATATCTCTTCTTTTGAGTCCTCCTTAATGTTCATGGTTTTGTTACATTTACTTTTGATTGTTTTGTTATATAATTGTTCTTTCCCTTTGTATTGTTTTAGTTACCATGTATGTTGTTTTCTTTCCCCTTCTTGTCTACTCTGTGTCAGTTCATGTAGATCTTTCCATGCTTCTCTGTATTCATCATAAAATACATCATTTCTAACAGCATAATAATATTCCATCACATTCATGTGCCACAATTTGTTTAGCCATTCCTCAATTTATGGGCATCTATTTTATTTCTAATTCTTAGCTATCACAAAATGTGCTGCCATAAATATTTTGGAATATATATGAACTTCTTCTTATTGAAGGATTTTTTGGATATAATAAACCCAGTAATTGGGTCTCTGATCCAAAGATATAAAATTTTAGTCACTTTATTGGCATAATTCCAAATTACTTTCCAAAATAGTTGTACCATTTCACAAATCCATCAACAAATCATTAGTGTGCCTATCCTTCCACACCCCTCCAATGGTAACTGTTGTCATTTTTTGGAGTCATATTTTTTGCAAATTTGCAGGATGCGAGATGAAATGTCAGGTTTATTTTGGTTGGAATTTCTCTTAATATTAATGATTTGGAGTGTTCTTTCATGCCGTGAGAGATAGCAAAAAGTTAAGTTTCCACAGAAGTTATCAGTTGATGAAGTCATTGAGAACAAGTCAGATAATAAGAAGGCCAGTAGACTGCAGGTGGATTCAACCAATCAGGAGATGGACAGTGGCCTTCAGAAAATTACAGAGTTTTTGATAAAGGAAACAAATCTACAGCTAGCTGGAGCTAACCAAGAAAAATGACCTAGAGTTACTTGGAGAAAGCTTTTCTTCACTGCACTTGCTTAATGAACCTCATGCCTATAAGCAGACACACTCTGCATAAAATTATCCCTCCATTTCCTGATCATGGGTCCTATGTTAGAGCACGTTTGGGAGGGGAGATCACACTAAGGGGAGTTATGTAATGGACATATAGGGAAGATGGTGACCTAATGGAGAAAGGACCAATCCATCTCCTGGTGGGAGAATTGGTCATGAAGTAATAATATATAGCTCATCTCACTTCTGTATTCAGTGCTCCTGTCTTCTGGAAAGGGGAAGGGTCGCACTTTGACCAAAATGTTCAATTCCTCTGAATTCTGCTGCGATAAATTTTCCTTAATACCTTATTAGTGGCAAGCATGTCTGTAACAATGCCATTATGAATATTTTGTATTTCTCCTTTTGAGTATTATACAGTTTATTCATATCTTTTGACCATTTATATATTGAGGAATGGCTACCAGTCCTTATATGCATATGTATAGTTTATATATATAGTTTACATGTTTATATATACATAACTATATATATAGTTTACATATATATATATATATATATATATATATATATATATATATATATATATATATATACAGTTTACAAATCTGGACACCAAATCCTTATCAGAGAAATTTAACATGAAGATTTTGATAGTGGCACAGATCAGCCTCCCCTGGGTGCTAGAATGCTCTTTGATGTCCACCCACAATATCAGCAGACTTCTCTATCTATAGAGTTAGATTTCCCCATCAAAATTTGATCTGGTGAAAAATCTAGATATTTTGGAACTTTTGTAGAGGGGAACACAGCTGTGCTACTTTCTACTATTCCGCCATCTTACCCCTGCCTCCAACTTTGGGCATTTTCACTTGCTGTACCCCAATATGTGGAATATTCTCGATTATAACCATCTCCTGATTTCTCTGGTTTTCTTCAAATCCCTGTTAAAATTTCACCTTGTATAGGAAGCCTTTCCTGATGTGACTTAATTCCCTCTGTCTATGAGTTCCAGTCTAATCTGAAATAGCTTATGTCTACCAAGTTATTTGCACACTATATCTTCCATCAGATTGTGAACTCCTAGAGAACAAGTTCTGTCTTTTATGGTAATTGTATCTTCTGCATTTAGCATAATGCCTCTATCTCTTGTTTAGTTAAGAATACATCTCCTGCCCATAGCTGCAAGAAGTATATGATCTCCTCTTTTTTTTTCTTATACTATGATCTTTAATACTATGGTTGCTTATGCCCAAAGTAATAAGGCAATACCATATCTATGAAGTTTATTAGTGAAGTGAAACAGTGATGTGCATAGTGGTAGATAGTATGTAATACACTGAACAGAAACCTTGACCTCAGTCAAGGAGGACTACTAGAGGTAGTGTATTATATAGGGGTCTCAGGTAGCACTAATTCTTATGTCCAGCAATTAAATTAGTCTGGGACAATGACAGCAGAAATTGGCTCAGTACATAAAATTTGGCTTCAGTACCTACCATAGCACATGCTTAACAGCATAAGACTCAAGCTTTCATATTTTTTAAATTCAGCTATTGGGTCTCCCTGGAACTATTCTAAAAAAAAAACCTCGTGTTTCCACATGTACTAGCTGTCTTATTTGTTTGTTTGAGTAACAGCCTTTTAAGTAATTCGGTGTTACTGAATCTGAATCTGAACTTTTCAGAGATTAGTTTTAAAATTGCCTTCACATGGCCCAATAAATAACATATCTAGCACAGAAAATATATCATGTCCAAAATATTATGCCAAAACATTATGTTCAGTGCCTTGCATATAACAGATGCTTCATTAATGTTTGTTGTATTTGGGTTTTGTACAGTTGTGTGTGATAAGTGCTATAAAAAGATATTCTTATGATTAGCAAGGCAGCCAGGTGGCACAGTGGATAGAGCACTGGGCCTAGAGTCAGGAAGACATGAGTTCAAATCTAGCCTCAAGATACTTACTAGCTGTGTGAGCCTAGGCAAGTCATTTAACCCTGTTTGCCTCAGTTTCCTTATCTGTCAAATAAGCTGAAGAAGGAAATGCCAAACCACTCCAGTATCTTTGCCAAGAAAACCTCAGAAGAGATCACGAAGAGTCAGACATGACTAAAAACAACTACACAGCAACACAGTTGACAGAGAAGGCTATAGCATGAGTTAAGACAATGACAGTCAACTCGAGTGATCTCCTGATATGTACTGAACGTTTAAAGACCTAGAAGGCTTCCAGTGCTTTGGTAGATCTTTTTATAGAAGTTCTGTGAGAAGACATGGGTGAGAATCTCATAGGATGATCAACTGATTGATGGGTTGGGATTTGTATCATGGAAGTACACATTACTGAGTAATGGATTCCTTGTAATCCATTGACAAGCAAGAAGTAATCAATCAAAAAACAGTAATCAATCACTAAGTTGTTGGTTGGTGGAGGCTCTTGTCCTTCGTTCTCAAACAGAACCAAAATGACATCACCATGACAAAGTCAAGTTTAAATGTGTCTGACTGTGGCTGATCAGACCCATACGAGCTCGGAATGCTCTACCACAGATTGGGCACAAATAGTCCATGCGAACATTTGGGGTGGCTACTCTAAATTTGTGCATCCTATGTTTCCTTTGAGTTGTTTCAATTCTGCTTTGCTCATATAGAACAGCACCCTTTCTGATATGGGCATGCCATGCTGAGTGGTCCTGTGCCAGTGTCTTCCATGTCACACAATCAATTCCGAAGTTCTTCAGAGAGACCTTGAGAGTGTATTGCTTCTTCTGATCACCATGCGATCACCTGCCCCATGCAAGTTCTCCATAAAATAGTATTTTGGGCAAGTCTACATTTTGCATTCTAACAATGTGGCCAATCCATTGGAGATGCATTCTTTGAGGCATAGTCTGAATGCTTGGAGGTTTAGTTCAAGTAAGGACCCCAGTGTCTGATACCTTATCCTGCCAGGTGATCTTCAGAATCTTCCTAAGACAGTTCAAATGCAGGCGATTCAGTTTCCTGGCATGGCCCTGGTAGACTGTCCATGTTTCACAGGCATACAACAATGAGGTTAGCACAAAGTAGACCTTCAGTTTGGTAGTCAGTCTTATACCTCTTTTCTTCCATACCTTTCCTTTGCAGCCTCCCAAACACTGAGCTAGCTCTGGCAATGCGTGCATCAACCTCATTGTCAATGTGTACATCTCTGGAAAGTACACTGGCAAGGCAAGTGAACTTATCCACAGCATTCAAAACTTCTCCATTTGTTGTAACTGATGGTTCCATGTATGGATGGTGTGGTGGTGGCTGGTGGAGCACCTGTGTTTTCTTGGTGTTAATTATCAGGTCAAAATTAGCACAGGCAGCAGAGGATTGATCCACACTTTGTTGCATCTCAGCTTCAGAGGCTGCATTGAGTGCACAGTCATCTGCAAACAGAAAATCATGCACCAACACTCCCTCCACTTTGGTCTTGGCTTGTAGCCTTCTCAAATTGAAGAATTTACCATCAGTACAGTAGCTGACCTTGATGCCGTGTTCATCCTCATTAAAAACATTTGACAACATGACTGAAAACATCCTTCTAAAAAGCATGGAGCAAGCACACAGCCCTGTTTCACTCCATTGGGGACTGGGAAGGCACGAGAGCTTTGTCCACCATCCAGAACCCAGGCAAATGAAATTGACATACAATGCTGATGAACTTCTCTGGGCAACCAAATTTTGAAATAATTTTCCAAAATCCCTCATGACTAATAGTATCAAAGGCCTTGGTCAGATCTACAAATGTTGTCTGCAGACCTCTGTTCTGCTCCTGGCAGAGGAGCGTTGGGCAGCAAACACCATATTGACTATTCCTTGGCCCTTTCTGAAGCCACACTGGCTCTCAAGTGTATGACCATCTTCCAGGTTAAGGATCAGCCTATAAAGGAGGATTCTTGCAAGAATCTTACCAGCAATGACTAAGAGAGAGATCCCCCAAGATTGTCACAGGACAATCTATTTCCTTTATCTTCATAGAGATGGACAATGGAGGCATCCTTGAACTCCTGAGGGATAACCTCCTCTTGCCATATAACCTGGAAAATTCTAGTCAGCTTTTGTATGAGAAATGGTTCCCCTACCTTGTAAATCTCAGCTGGAATACAATCAGCACCAGGTGCTTTGCCACATGAGAGGATCCTAATGGCCCTCAAAACCTCTTCTTCCGTTGGAAGCTGAGCTAAGGAGGGATGAACTTCAACTTGCGGTAAACAGTCAATGGCTTCAGCATTGATTGACGATGGTCTGTTGAGAACACTATGGAAGTGTTCAGCCCATCTCTCCAGGATCATTAATCGATGTGACTCCATCAGCACTGAGTAGCTGTGATGCACCATAGGTTTTTGGTCCATCAATAGCTTTCAGGGAATCATAAAAGCACTTCAGATTATTACTATCAGCTGTTAAGGGTCTCCTATATGCCAGGTTCTGAGCTAGGCCCCGGGGCCTACAAAGAGAAGAAAGCAAACCATCCCTGCCCTGACAGAATTTAACTTCTATTAGGGGAAATTAGATGTGCCCATATAACGGATACAAACATGGACCAATCCACTACATTTTTGGTAGGAAGGCACTTACGCTGAGTAATCAGGGAAACCTAAAAAAGATATAAGCAAAGTTACTTGTACTAGTCAAATGGATAAATATTCTACGTAGCCAGTGCCCATCTGTGTTTGTTTACTGAGCAAGTTTCCCTGTCTCTGATCTCTAAACTGCCTGTGTTCCTAAACCCTTTATCATGTCACAGTTATCTAGGTTTCCAAATGGTTGGAGTGTCCAACTCAGAGTGAGGAAAAAGCTGAACTGAAAGCCTGTCTCTGGCACTTGCTAGCTGTGTAACTTTGGGCAGTCATTTAACTTCTATGTGCTTTAGTCTGTGCATCTGTAAAATGGGGACAATGTGTACCCCCCCGGATTTCTTGTGCTGAGCAATGTAACATAACATTTGTAAAGCTCTTTGCAAACCTTGACGTAAACGCTATCATCCTGAACATTATTATTATATCAGTTTACCAGGAACTGCAGTGAACTAGTTATGCTCTACAGTTCATGTTTCCCAAGATTCCAGATTTACTGGAATTTCAGTCTTATTGGTACAATCATTAATTACCAAGGTCTAGTATTCTTTTTTTATCACCATATGTCACTCTTTGGATCTACTTCTGCTCTCTTGACCTGGGAGGAGTTGGCCTCTCTGTTATTATGGGCTGTAATGTTGTAATCATGATCAACTGAAAAACTTGGCTACTCTAATCAATATAATGATGCAAAACAATTCCAAAGGACTTACTGTGAGAGATGACCTCTGAAGATCTCTCAGCAGTGAAGCCTCCTCAAAGAGTTGTTTCTTGTCCTGTTGAAACATTTGCAGCAGGTTGACCCTGTAAAGAAATATTTCAACACATTCTGTACTTTCCCAAACTTCCTCCCCCTTGTTTTCAGTCTTATCCCTCCCACTTCCTTTTTATTTTCCTAGAACTGTTTCTGGCCTGTCCTTGTCTCCAGGTGAGACTGATCTCTGTTGCTGGGGTAGATTGCTGTGAATAGATCGTACCCTCAGGGCTTGCACCAATGAGCCCCAAGGAAGGGGACTGAGGAGGAGAGAATTGTGCTTAGGGCCTATATAATCTGCTGGGCTGAACACACCTTCACTCTCTTTGGTGGGCGCCATCTTTTGGGTACTTTGAGGGAAACCTTTCTGGAGAAAGTCAATAAACAGACTATTCTTTTCACTAATATCTCCGAGTCTCTGATTCATTGATAAGGGTCTCTGTACCCCACATATTATGATGAAAAAATGCTGTCCACCTCCAGAGAGAAAATTGACAAACTCTGAATTCATCTGAACTCTGAATTTCCTTTCCTTATTTTTCTTGTAATATGAGTAATATGTAAATATCTCCTATGATTTCACATATATAATTGATATCATATTGCATGCCTTCTCAGTGAGAGTGGGAGAGTCTGGGAAGGAGGGAGAGAATTTGGAACTCAAAGCTTAAAAAGAAAATGTTAAAAGTAAACAATAACTTCAAAAGAATAAAAAGATAAAGTCCTTTTGAATTTTTTTTAAAAAAGAGACTACAGCAAGAAAGCATTCATTATGACTAAGTGGGATTTATATCAGGGATATAAGAGTGGTTTGATATTTTTATTAGTTACCTATGTGAGAATAAGATTTAAGTTTAAAGACTTGTTTACGTTAACAAAATAATGGCATCTGGATAAATCAGAGGTTTATAACCTTTTTTGTGTATCGTAAAAGCCTTTGGACGTTGAGTGAAAACCATGGTCTGCTTCTTAGAATCATGTTTTTAAATACACAAAAGAAAATATACAGAACAGAAGAAATCAATTATATTGAAATAGTTACCAAAATGTTAAAAAAAAATCAAAAAGACAGGTTCATGTACCCCAGGTTACCAACCTTTGGTAGTGGCTTATATTTTACAAAGCTTTACCAGACATTAAACTTAATTCTAGCAGCAATCATATTAATCATTAATGAGTTCAATTTTCTCATTTTCAAATAAGAATCTTACAGGTCAGGGAAGTCAAGTCATTTGCTTATGGTCACATAGTTAGAAAGTAGACTCAATCTGATGGTTTTGTGTACCCCAGTCTTATACTCCTTTCAACCACCCCATCTTGGGATTGATAACAGGTGCTTAAAATCTCCTTAAACACTGGAAATTAGGTCTTAAAAAGATTTGGGTATTTACTTCATTTGATAAAATGGATCCAGGAGATCTAGAAGGACCAAAATTTAAAAATATGTCAAAGGACCAATCAAATTTTCACATCAATTAACATACCTTTAGCTATCACCAATAGTAGAAGTGCAGTCAGCCTAATTATTTCCTCAATTTGAAATACAGGTCTCATTTTTGGGAAAAAGTAACTTTTGTATTACTTCTTCATGAGTGTTTTATGTAAAATTGAGATACATTGGTAAACTTAATCCTAACCATAAGGTCTGAGATGGTGAAGAATACTCTAGCTTATACTGAGAAGATGAGTTTGGTTAATTTGAGGATTGGCTGATAAACATAGGAACTTGATGAAAATAGCAACTTATCCTTAACTCATACTAATTTTCATGAGTTGACTTAAGCTGTTCTGAACTCCATCTTCATGTGACTATATCACAGACACAATGCCTTTAGGGATATAGACTCATGAACAAATTTCTTGATGGCCCCTAAATCTCACCTAGGTCTAAATTTCGGTGACTGCCCCTCTGTCTCAAGTTTAATACAAGTCAGTTAGACATTTCACCACAGTATGGGTTGCAAGGCTGACCTGATTGCAAAAGAGGAACCATGTAGTTGGCTTCTTGAGGGCCAGCACAGAAATCAGGCCATGGTGGCTCCTCTGAGACTTCTTGCCATGAGAAATACTTATGTAGATCCTCTATCTTCCTGTCTTTCCCACTTTTTGTCACCTGACACTATGACATCAACTCTAAAATTGTAAAAGAATCTAACCTGGACTTCCTATCACTTCTGCTTTCCCATCTACTCCCTTCCAGCCCTTTGGAAATTTTGCCTTCAGGATACATGGGTGCTAAATGACTGGTTTGTTTTTTTAACTCAGAGCTTTCCCCTTAGTACTTCTGCATCATTTTTTTTTATCTCCCTCCTTCCAAGAATTCATCTTCCTTTGATCACTCCACACAACCTGTGTCTGAAGACCCCATAGTCCTTTTGCAGGAAGAAATGAGTTATGCAAGGAGTAGTGCTGCAGGAAAATTGGAGGAATCCCTATTAAATGGATCAAGAGACAGGAACTGAAAAGCAAAATAGTGGCAAGGAATTCAGGCTTCTACCAGGACAGGTCACTCTGCACCTCAAGGACAAGGAAAGAGAATTAGTGTAGCAAGTCTCTGACACTTTCTACTCTACCATGAGCCGCCTTCAGATAACTAGATGCTACATTAGGTCATTTTGATACAGAGCTGACCTTGGTAAAGTTCTGAGGTGCATAAAGTCTATGGCAATTCCCACCTGAGTTTCTGACTACTTCCTAAATCTGACTACTACCTAAATCTGCTATTGCCAGGATTACAGTAAAAATTACTGGTGTTTCCAGATCCCCAAGAGATTTTCCTATCCAGCACTATAATAGGTTCCAGGGTCCACATGTAATTAGAATTCCTGGTGGTAGGAGGCAAAGTATCTAGTTGAATGTATTCACAATAATGTTAATGATTAACAGTATTTGTTTAAAAAGATTTCCCTTAGCCCACTGAATCTTTAATTGGTGAAATACTGTATCAGGTATTGTATATTTCACACACACAAAAAAAATGGAAGAAATGCTAGTATATGTGGGAAAATCTTTTGGACATGAAGATTCCCAGCAGGTAGACCCACCCTCCCTGGGAGTTAGCTCCCAGATTCAACTCCTCTAAGATGTTTCTGATTTGCACATTTCTGCACTTATCAGTTCTCTGAAAGCTACCCCTTTATTTTTCTTTCCTCCCAGTGATTTTTATGCCAACGATTCTAACCTTCTAAGAGCAAGGTAGTTTTGCAAATTTTAATTTGCAAATACATGAAAGTGTTGGACTTGATAAGATATTAGCCCAGCAACCCATCCTGATAGCATGCTTCTTGCACTGAATTTTCCCAGGATTACATTTGTCAGATGTTCAGGGATTATGGGTACATGGATAAGCTTTTGCTATTTTCCCAGATGAATAAATGTAAAAGCTGTGGTGTTATGGGTAACTTTCTCATTGAGGAAGTGGAATTTGCCCCACCGAAATCCTATAAAGTTCAAATTAAGGTACTGGAGTTCCTAACACGGACTTTTTTTTTTCCTTGAAGAAAAGATGTGATATGTCTTTGTTATGCAGAGTTCTCAAAGAGCAAACTCCTTACATCCATGAGATCTGACACCTGCTCTGCATCTCAGGGTCTCTGATTTGTCTGGAGACACTAAGGAGTTCAGTGACCTACTCAAGATTACACAGGCTAGATGCACCAAAAGGGGCACTGGGACCCAAGTTTTAAGTGATCCTGGACATCATAGCATTCCAAACATATGCTTCATAAGGGAACAGTATCCTTGAAACTGTACCAGTAACACAGTTAAACCCTGCACAATTGAAGGACCAGCCATGGAACCTACAGCCAAAGAATTCTAACCAAAGCCCAAGTTAATAATTCTGAATATTTTCACATGCATAATGAATATCATGATGTTTGCCTTCTCATTATGAGGTGGAGAGGCTGGAGTAGGGAGAGTATTTGAAATGCAGAATAAAAAAGAATGCTAAAAATAATAATAATTCTGAGTCTTTTTCTTTGCTTCATTAAATGAGATCTGGCCTCAATTATAGATGCCAGTATTTCTATTGCCGTACTCTTCCAAGTGCTTCTCAATGATTTCTCTTTTGACGTTCTGTCAGACAACTCTTTGGAAATCCCACAGATGAGATAAATACAATTAGACATGATATTATCACTCCCAAAGGACTCCAGGCCACATCTCCAGAAGGGCGTTAGGAAGAGAATATGGTCGTTGGGACCCGCAGTCAGTGGGGCGGGGAATGGGAAAGGGAATTAACCTGGAAGTAGATGTCTCAGAATTGTATCATCTTCAAAGAATTTCACTCAGATCAAAACCACAAAAGGGAAAAGGACCTACTTATACAAAAAAAAAAATATAGCTGGTTTTTTTTTTTGTTTGGGGGATGTCTGAACAAGTTGTGGTATGTGATTGGTATGTGATTGTGATGGAATAATATTGTACTATAGGACATGACAAGTAAGATCATTTCAGAAGAACCTGGACTTACATGAACTGATGCAAAGCAAAGTGAGCAGAACCAGGGAACATTGTACATAGTATCAGCAACATTGTATGAAGAGGAACTGTGAATGACTTAGCTATTCTCAGCAATACAATGATCCAAGACAATCCCCAAGGTCTCAGGATGAAACATGCTGTCTGCCTCCAGAGAAAGAACTGATATTATCTGAATACAGACTGAAGCATACATTTTCTCTTTCCTTTTACTGTTGCTGCTGTTCCAGTCTTCTTGTACAATATGACTGATATTCAAATATTTTCCATGATTGAATGTGTATAATCTACATCAGATTGTTTACTATCTCAGGGAGGGTGAGGGGCATGAGGGATAGAATTTAGAACTTAAAACTTTGAAAAATGTTTAAAATTGTTTTAACATATGATTGGGGAAAAAAAAAACTTTTTTTAAAGAATTTCACTTAGAAGGTTCTAGAGTAATGCTTACTAACCTATTAAGTTCTATTCCAATTGATTTTATATTAATTTCTGTTTGTAATATGCATCTTTGAACTTTTGATTCCTCATTACATGCTCTTCTCTCTCTAATTTTCTTTTCTTTATTCTCTTTCTCTTTCTCTCTCTCCTCTCTTCTCTCTTTTCTCCCTCTCAACCTCTCTCTCTCTTTCTCTCTCCCCCTTTGCCTCTCCTCTGTCTCTTTCTCTCTTCTCTCTTTGTCTCTGTGTCTCTTTGTTCCCTCTCTGTCTCCCTCTCTGTCTCTGTCTTTCTCCTCTCTTCTCTCTCTCAACCACTCTCTCTTTTTTCTCTTCTTCTGCCTCTCCTTTGTCTCTTTCTTCTCTATCTCTCTCTGTCTCTGTCTTTTTGTCTCTCTCTTTCCTCTCTGACTCTGGGCATCAATTTCTTCCTCTGTAAAATATGGGGTTGGACTTAATGATTTCTAAGATCTCTAAATCATGATCATATGAGATAATTTCATGTGTGTTATATATGAATATATATACATAATACATATGTGTTATACATATACTAACCCTGAGAGTTCTTGGCATTGTATCCTCTTATTCCTAGGAAGATGAAGGAAAAACATGGATGCAAATGGTGAATGACTTAGATCTTACACAAAAATTGTCTGGAACCTGGAAATAGGACAAGAAAACCTTTCTATGAAAAATGTAATCCATGAAGCCAGCCAGAGAAATGTGTGATGTGATATAGAGTGCTCTGACAAGACAGAATCTCTTCCTTTTTTATCTCAAGATTTGTTGTTGTCCAGTTGTTTCAGCCACATCCAACCCTTCACCACTCCATTTGGGATTTTCTAGGCAAAGATACTGGAGTGGTCTGACATTTTCTTCTCCAGCTCATTTTACAGGTGAGGGAACTGAGGCAAACAGGCTTAAGTGACTTACCCAGGGATACATAACTAATAAGTGTCTGAGGCTGGATTTGAACTTGGGTTTTCCTCACTTAAGGTCCGGTGCTCAATCCACTGCACCACCTATCTGCCCATCTCATGATAGTCTCCAGCATAAGGAAGTAGAGAAATTAGAATTGGAAAACAAATATATTTTCTTCACCCCTTTGTCCTGGTGTCCATCCTGACTCATAGCCAACTAAAAGAGTCTATTCTGTCCCAGCATTCCATCTGTCATCAGCATTTCTTTTGGTCACAATGGCACCACAAGTTACAAAGATGAAAAATGATTTGTGTTTCATTGTCAAAAGGTTATTTACATTGATCCAAGAAGAATTATATTTTCCTCCCGTTTTTCTCTGCATGTTCTCATCCTCTAGCATTTCTATCTTCTTTATCTACTGAAGTTAGGCATCAGGATTACAATATGTGGGAAGTATATGTCTAGATATGTGAAATGATCTTAAAAATACGCAAAATGCTTCGAACTATTTGAAACAACCAATTATTACATTTCGACAACAATTGAAGTCAGATAAACGAATTGGTTGTTTTATAAATGATTAACTGTTTGACCAAATCATAGGATTATACTAACATTGATACAGAGCTAGGAGGGTCCTTGGGAGTTATCTAATCTGACCCTTTCATTTACAAATAAGGAAATTTAAACCCAAGAAGATTAAGTGACTTGTCCACAATTTGTCCTGGTCTGTATGTATAGATACAAATGTGTTAACATTTGCTATTCCATAGAGCACAATAAATTGACAGGTAGATAAGAATTATGGCAAAAAGAAGAGAGGGATATTAAAATTGGTAGCAAGCAGAGGGAGGAACCAGTGAAATCTGATAGACCAAGGTTAAAGAACATGAAGAGTCCCACATCATAGGTGGCACCATTAAAATGGAAATTTAAAAATAACCTCAGTTCTACCAATTGTATTGTTGACTTTAGATTACTTTCTCCTATACCAGAAATTAGAAAACCAAAGAAGAATTTGGAATTTGGAGGAAAAAACCTTGGTAGTCACCTAGCCTAAGCCTTCTAAAAAAATTTTTTTAAATTAATATCTTCAATTAACACAAATTTGCCTTCTACCCTTCCTCTTTCCCCATATCCAATTGTTTAAAAAAATTTTAATGTTTTTACAAACATGTATAGTCAAGGAAAATTCTCACTCTGTCCATGTCATTCATATATGTATATGTATGTATGTGTGTATTTATATGTGTGTGTGTATATATATATATACGTCTCAGTCATCAGCACTCTGAGACATCATCTCTCTTTCACAAGGTGGGTAGTATGTTTCATCCTGAACCTTTTGGAATTACGTTGATCATACTTCTTAAGTCTTCTAAAATTGTTTGTTTTTATAGTATTGTTGTTGAATAAATTGTTCCCTTGCTTCTACTCACTTTGCTCTGCAGCAGTTCACCCAAGTCTGAAACCATCCCCTTCATCATTTCTTACACCATGATAATGTTTCATCATATTCACATACTGTAATATCCAGTCATTCCTCCAATTGCTTGGCACTCCTTTAGAATTCAGTTTTTTGTCACCATAGAGGTGGGGGACAGGGTTCATATGTTTTAAATGAGTCATTTTCTTCTCTTTGACCTCTTTGGGTATGGTACTGGTACTGGTTTCATTGGCTCAAGGGTATGAACACATAAATAATTTTTTCCAGTCTCTTCATTGTCCAGAGGAAGATACAGAAGTTCCAGGGATCAAGGTAGTGGTTGAGAATGATCTTTCCAGTCTAACTAGAGACCAGCAATTTTGGCAATAGATCAACCTCCCACATGCATTTAATAACCACATATAGGAGATCTGAATCCCTTTTTTGAATGAGAGGGGAAGAAAAATATTTTCATGTTTATGAAAAACCTGCCAATGTGTCCCAGCTCCTCCTCCTTGTCAACACATTCAGCATTATACTTTGCTGAATGCAATGTATCATGCATTTTATTTTCCTGGGAAGTAAAGGATCATGGGATCATAGACTTAGATGTGGAAGAGACATTAGGGCTCCTCTAATGCTATTCACCATTTTGCAGATATAGAAAATGAGACTCAGTTTTAGATCTAAAATATATTACTCCTTATAGACCTTAGTGGAAATGGCCTTGGGCCAAAGTGACCCCAAATCTCCTCTAAGACTTCTGAAGCCTGCCACTGCATATGGAAGTTGATTGTCAGGCCCATCATTTATTAACGAATTACTTCTTTACTATCTATATGCATATTCAATTAAAAAGCATATGGTAATTTGAAGCAGGATCTTGTTCCAAACCCAAATCTAAACTAAATTACCCTTGATTGGAAAATATGGAAACAAGTTATTAACAGAAACTTATGTTTTCTATTTCAGTATTCAAACAGTCCTGATATTTTAAGTTTCAAAGTGACAGGAAGTGTCTGTGGATGCATCCCAGAATCCCTCTGAGATTTCACTTTCATTAATAATGAGAGAGCATGCATGGCTCTCTCTCGCAAGTTGAGCACAAAACAGAAATAGATTTCTTTAGTACAGATTAACTCATTTGCCAAAATAAGGGATTAATGTTTTCACTGACCTAATTCACTTTACCTAGGGAAGTAGCAAGTGCTAACGTTCTTTTTGCATCCATGTAATGTGAGTAATACTGGGCTAGAACATCAAGTAAAGTTGCAGCTCTCATTACTTTTGACTGAAGTGGAAATTGTAAGTGAAATGATACTATCTTTGGTTCAAAAGTAATAACAACTTAAAGGACCTCCTTTCTAGGATTCCAATCATCTATTCCCAGCGAGCTGAGCAAGGCAGTGATCAGTATCAGATGATCTACTAGACACTATCTTTTATATGAAATACTGATGATGAAGCACTGATAATGACTTTTCAAGTTGATATGTACATATATGTACACACATACATATGTGTGTATACAGAAACACATACATACACATTTATTTATTTATTTAATCCATAGAAAGTCTATGCCTGTCTTCTTTTTCCTTTTTATATTTCAAAGGAGATGGATATTTTTAATATATCTTTAAAAGAATAAATTGATTTTGTTTAGCAAAATAACTTGTCTCATCAAATGGGATCTTTTACCTGCTTTCATTTTGAAATGTGTGTATGTGTGTGTGTGTGTGTGTCATTTAATTTAAGGAAATAACATCATATATCTCAATTCAATACCTACAAGTTTTTGTCTAGTGCATTCTCTTTGACAGGCGTTATACTGGGCACTGGGTATACAAAAGCAAAAGTGATACAATTCCTACCCTTGAGGAGCTGACATTCCGATACATCACATATTCTCATAATTCACTCCAAGAAATATCATCAAATAACTTGACAAAAATGAAAAAGGAGAAAGGAATGAAAGAATGAAAAATATTTATACATGGATTGTCATAGTTCAGTAAATAAAGATGAGATAAATTAACCACATCTTCTCACAGGAGCTGTGAACCTGAGGACCCATAAATTTTTTTAAAAAAATTTTTATGACTATTTCAATACAATTTTTTTCCTTTTTTAATCTATTTTATTTTATTTTATGCATTTATAAACATTATAGTGAGGAGTCCAAGGCTTCACCAGGCATTCAAAGGGATTCACCACACACACACACAAACAAAAAGGTTAAGATCCCTCATGCTTAGTGACATTGTGAAACAATATATTTTTACTTTTAAATATTTTTTCAATTACATGTAAAAACTATGTTTAACATTAATATTTTTTGGTTCCAAATTCTCATCTCCCTTCCCTGCCTCATTCCTCATTGAGAAGGCAAACAATTTTATATAGGTTATACGTCTGCAGTTTCCATATTAATCATGTTGTGAAAAAAAACACCTGGTTCTGCTCACCTGACTTTGCATCAGTCTGTGCAAGTCTTTCCAGATTTTTCTGAAAGAATCTGGTTTCTGCTCATGATTTCTTAGGTCACAATGGTATTACATCACAGTGACATACCATAATTTGTTCACCCCAGTGGATGGACATCCCTCAAGTTCTAATTCTTTGCCACCGCAACAATAGCTGCTATGAATATTTTTGTACACATAGGCCCTTTTTCTTTTCCTTTTGATCACTTTGGGATTCAGACCTAGCAGTGGTATTGCTGGGTCAAAGGATGAAGTAATATTTTAAGTTCTTTGAATTCATACAAGAAAATCCTTAGAGGTCTTAGAAATGTGCCAGTTCAATCTTGCTTCATGAGGTCCTCGAATCAATATTTGCAGAAGAAAATATTTCTTATCTTATGAGGACCAAAAAAGAAAAAGACGACAAAATATCTACAGAACCTCTGCCCAACTTCTATTCAAATTTAAAGTAAGTTAGTCTAATATAATGTCCAAAAAGGCTGGATTGATGGATTTTATCTCCCTTTGTAAATATACTGTGACCCTTGAAAAACAAGGGGTCATCCAACCATTCTGGAGAGCAGTTTGGAACTATGCCCAAAGAGTTACAAAAATGTGCATGCCCTTTGACCCAGCAATATTGCTTCTAGGACTGTATCCCAAAGAGATCATAAAAATGGGAAAGGGTCTCACATGTGCAAAAATATTTATCGCAGCACTCTTTGTGGTGGCCAGAAACTGGAAATCAAGGGGATGCCCATCAATTGGGGAATGACTGAATAAATTGTGGTATATGAATATAATGGAATACTATTGTGCTATGAGAAATGATTAACAGGAAGACTTCAGAGAGGCCAGGAAAGATTTATATGAACTGATGCTGAGTGAAAGGAGCAGAACCAGGAGAAGTTTGTACACAGCAACAACCACAGTGTGTGAGGAATTTTTCTGGTAGACTTAGAACTTTGTTGAAACACAAGGACCTAAAAAATTTCCCATGGACTCGAGGCAAAACATCTTCCACATCCAGAGAAAGAACTACAGAATTGGACCAGAGATAGAAACAGACCATTTTCTTTTGTATTACGTTTTGGTTTGTTTTATGATTTCTCCCATTCATTTTAATTCTTCTATGCAACATGACTAAGATAAATGTATGTGTACAGGAATGTATATGTAGAACCTATATAAGACTGCACTGTCTCAGGGAGGGAGTGTGGAGAGAGGGGGGAAGGAGGGGGAGGGAGGAGAACTAACACTTTCAAATTGTGGTTCTGGAGAAGACTTTTGAGAGTCCCTTCACATAGTATCTACAACACTGTAAGGGAAAATATATTGAAAGACGCTAGGTAATTCTGATCAGATCATTGCTTCGAAGTCATCTTGACTTCAGAGGATTTTCAGGGAAGTATAATGCCCTCCTCTAACAGAGAGATATTAACCTGTAGATGGAGAATTGTCAGTGGATTATTTTTCTTAATTATTGCTTTTTAAATGAAAGCCTGTAGGGACAGGGATGGAAAAGGATGGTCAATGGGAAATGACAGTAATAAATAAAAGCATGAATAAAATGTTTTTTAAAAAATACATTTTGTCTTTTATGTCATGCTCTTTTCTATTTCCCTTTTCCCACATGGAATTCTCCCTTACAACAAAGAGAAAAGTTAAGTAAAATCAGTAATTGCATTTGACAGTTTATGCAACATTCTGATGCATTAGCCCTATTACTCTCAGTCGTTAAGATGAAGGGATATGTCATCATCTCCCAGATAATCAGTAGGTTTTTATTTCCAGTTAATCAGAGACTGGTTTCCTTTTATCAGTTTTTTCACTTTGTATAGATTTTTAAGCTCTATTTAGTTTTCTTAGTATCCATTCATATCAATTTTTCCACATTTCTCTGAATTCTTTGTATCTGTCATTTCTTATAGAAAATAACAATATCTTATGTCTACACACAACTTTATTGGGAATGTTTTTGGCAAACATGCAAAATGGTGGAATGATATATATTATAGAAAACATGGAAAGTTTGCTTTTGGTTTTGACTTCCTTAGGATATGCCCTGGGAAGTGGGATCACTGAATCAAAGTCTTTGTATAGACACTTGTCTTACATAATTCCAACTGAAAATCCCAAATGACTGAACCAGTTTACAGCTCCACCATTACATCTCTTCCATTCCAATGCTGAATTTCCTGAGTTTTGTCATCTTTGTCAATTTGCAGGGTTTGATGAAATCTCAGAGTTATTTTAAATTTAACTTACTTTAATTTTCATTGATTGAGCATGTTTTCAAATGGTAATTTACAATTTGCTAGTGGGATTTGTCCAGCAGTGATATTGCATTTGAACATGAACTGGGTAGAACCAATACGAGGTAGAAAATGTGTAAAATCTAAGTCTCTTGGCCAAGATGGAGGAGTAGAAAAACTCACGTATGCTAGCTCCGAAACCACAGTCCATATATTTCCTGCAAGAAGAACTCCCCACGAATTTTGGATCACTGCAAGGCGCGCAGAAACACGATGGAAGAGATTTCCATTCCAGAGAGCCCTGGAGAGCCGTCACCAGGGTCCATCGCACTCCGGAAAGTGGAGTCCACCCCTGAGCTACTCTGGCTGCATGGCTGAGAGGAGCAGATCTGAGCAGGCTTCAGGGACAGAATCTCCAGAGGCTGGCAAGGTCCCTCCGCCCACAGACGCTACAGGTCAGTGAGAGAGATGTCTGGGCTGGCTGAGAGGGGAGCGGGGTGTCTCCGTGGCTCAGGCCCCCTTGGGAGGAAGCGGCAGAGGGAGCGGCAAAGGCAGCAGCGGCAGAGACAGCACCAGTGGCCTGGGACTCCCCCAGCAGGCAGGCAGAAGTTCAGGTCTCTGCATAAACCCCCTGAGGGAACTGAGCCTGGGAGGCGGCCCTGCCCCCACCCAAGCACCAGAACTTAAGCTCACATTGAATAGCAGCCGCACCTGCCGCAGAAAGCCCATTTGAATCTCAGACCCCAAGCACTAGCTGGGAGGATCTAGGCAGGGGTGGACAGGAATCTCAGAAGTCAAGTAACTGGCTGGGAAAATGCCCAGAAAAATGGAAGAAAAATAAGACTATAGAGAGCTACTTTGAGGGGGCACAGATGTTCCTGCCTTTCAATTCAGATGACTTACCATCAGGGAAAGACATGGAGGTCGGGGCCTCTGTATCCCAGACATCCGAGGTGGATGTCTGGTGGGCTCAGGCCATGGAAGAGCTCAAAAAGAATTTTGAAAATCAAGTTAGACAGGTGGAGGAAAAACTGCGAAGAGAAATGAGAGAGATGCAAGAAAAGCATGAAAAACAGGTCAATACCTTGCTAAAGGAGACCCAAAAAAATGCTGAAGAAAATAACACCTTGAAAAATAGGCTCACTCAATTGGCAAAAGAGATTCAAAAAGCCAATGAGGAGAAGGATGCTTTCAAAAGCAGAATTAGCCAAATGGAAAAAGAGGTTCAAAAGCTCACTGAAGATAATAGTTCTCTCAAAATTAGAATGGAACAGATGGAGTCTAATGACTTTATGAGAAACCAAGAAATCACCAAACAAAACCAAAAGAAGGAAAAAATGGAAGAGAATGTGAAATATCTCATGGGAAAAACAACTGACCTGGAAAATAGATCCAGGAGAGACAATTTAAAAATTATGGGACTACCTGAAAGCCATGATCAAAAAAAGAGCCTAGACATCATGTTTCATGAAATTATCAAGGAAAACTGCCCTGACATTCTACAACCAGAGGGCAAAATAAGTATTGAAGGAATCCATCGATCACCGCCTGAAAGAGATCCGAAAAGAGAAACTCCTAGGAACATTGTGGCCAAATTCCATAATTCCCAGGTCAAGGAGAAAATATTGCAAGCAGCTAGAAAGAAACAATTCCAGTACTGTGGAAATACAATCAGAATAACTCAAGATCTAGCAGCTTCTACATTAAGGGATCGAAGGGCATGGAATAGGATATTCCAGAAGTCAAAGGAACTAGGACTCAAACCAAGAATCACTTACCCAGCAAAACTGGGTATAATACTTCAGGGGAAAATATGGTCTTTCAATGAAACAGAGGTCTTTCAAGCATTCTTGATGAAAAGACCAGAGCTGAAAAGAAAATTTGACTTTCAAACACAAGAATGAGAAGAAGCATGAAAAAGTAAACAGCAAAGAGAAGTCATAAGGGACTTGCCAAAAGTGAACTGTGTACATTCCTACATGGAAAGACAATATTCATAACTCTTAAAACTTTTCAGTGTCTGGGTAGTTGGTGGGACCACACACACATATACACACACACATACACACACATGTACACACGTGCATGCACACACACATACACACATGCACGCACATACAGAGACAGAGAGCACAAAGTGAATTGAATAGGATGGGACCATATGTTAAAAGAAATTAAGGTAAATGGTTAGAGAGAAATGTAGTGGGAGGAAAGAGGGTGAAATGGAATGGGGTAAATTATCTCTCATTCAAGAGGCAAGCAGGAGACTTTTTAGTGGAGGAAAAAGAGGAGAGCTGAGAAAAAAAACAAGTTTACCTTCATCACATTCGACTAAAGGAAGGAATAAAATGCACACTCATTTTGGTATGAAAACCTATCTTACAATACAGGAAAATGGGGGAGAAGGAGATAAGCAGGGTGGGGGGATGAAGGAAGGGAGGGCAATGGGAGGAGGGAGCAATTTGAAATCAACACTTTTGGGGAGGGACAGGATCAAAAGAGAGAATAGAAACAATTGGGGACAGGATAGGATGGAGGAAAATGCAGCTAGTCACACAACATGACTCTTATCGAAGTCATTTGCAAAACTACACACATATGGCCTATATTGAATTGCCTGCCTTCCCAAAGGGAATGGGTGGGGAGGGAGGGATGGGGAGAATTTGGAGCTCAGAGTTTTAGGAACAACTGTTTAGTATTGTTGTTGCTACTAAGAAATAAGTTAATGGGGAATAGAAAGTCATCTGGCCCTACAGGACAAAAGAGATGATGGGGACAAGAGAAGGGAGGGATGATAGAAAAGAGGGCAGATTGCCGATAGGGAAAATTAGAATGCTCGGAATATTGCAGTGGGGGGAGGGGATAAATGGGGAGAAAATTTGGGACCCAAAATTTTGTGAAAATGAATGTAAAAAGTTAAATAAATAAATTTTTATTAAAAAAAAAAAGAGGAAAAAAAAATCTAAGTCTCTTCTCCTAGGAGACTGAGGTAGCTTAGGAGAGAGTATGTTTCTCTGGTGTTGAATGAAGAAGATTTTCTTATGTGTTCTTGCTACATCTTCAAAGCAAATATCTCTATTATCCCTTAAAAATAAGAAAACCTATTCATGTCTTTTGACATTAAAAGAATGAATAAATTCTATATAAGCCAATGCAACTGACCTACCATGAACAGAGACGATTTAGGGATCATGGTCTTTCGAAAGAACATGGCAAAGCAAAAGACCTGAATATCATAATGCAGGAAATAATATAAGAAAATGTCCAAAACCTTAAACCCAGATAGCAAAGCCTCATTTGAGAGAATGTGCAGGTCATAATGTGAGAGTAGAGTGAAGGGGAATTCACTCAAATTTGTCCCTTTTAGCAAGAGCTAGACCATTTTTGCATTCTCTGTGGGGCTAATCTTAGTACAGATGAGAGAATCTGAGGTTCTTCTGGAAAGTTCCAGTTCCCTGATGTAGTGAATAAGTACTTGGAGTTAGAAGGTACAGATTTAAATGCTGGCTCATTGTTTCTTGGGGACTTCAGGGTTTTCTGTTTCAACTCCTTCATTTTATAGATGAGGAAACATATAAAGGAGGTCAAGTGATTTTTTTCAAAGTCACACAGGTGAGTATAGGTTAACAATTATCCTTTGAACCCAATTACCCTGTTCCATGTCAATGTGCAAAAGGTCTCCCATGTGCTACACAATGCATGGTTCAACATTTTTATCAGTGAATCAGATAAAGCATATGTGGTATGCTTCATACATTTGTAGATGACACAAAACTTGGATAAATAGATAAAATATTGGGTCCAAAAGGATACTGAGTCCTTCCTCTTTCCCTGAGCCATCCTAGGTAATCATTTAAAAGGGTGAGGTAGTCTCTTAATCCAGAGAACCCCCAAAACCCTCAAGTCAAGGGGTTCAAATCTCTGGGTCCAGTTCAAGAACAGCAGTGAAACAGTCCAAGTTATCGAGGGCACACATATCTGAAAAGCTACCAAGTATTTGAAAGATGTCACATTGAAGAAACTGTGTTCCTTTCCATCGGTATAATGGTGGAGTTGGCAGATGTGCCCAGGCTAAGCAAGAGGGTTGAACACAAGGTCATTGGCCCAAAAAGAGTGCTGAGTTCTTGCTGCAGGTGCTTAAAAATGCAGAGAGAACTGAAGGGTTTGGATGTGGATTCTCTTGTCATTGAGCATATCCAGGTTAACATGGCTCTCAAGATGTAATGTTGTACTTACAGAGCTCATGGTCAAATCAACACATACATGAGTTCTCCTTGCCATATGGAGATGATACTTACTGAAAAGGAACAGATTGTTCCTAAACCAGAAGAAGAGGTTGCTCAAAAGAAAAAGGTATCCCAGAAGAAACTGAAGAAACAAAAGCTTATGCCACAAGAGTGAACATACCTTTAAAGTGCACATAAAGGTGAAATGAAAATATTTGTTACAGTAAAAAGAAAAATAAAAGGATGTTGACAGACAGATTATGGGAATGAATCTTATAAAGCACAATTGTAAAATCTTGTCCTTGGATACATGGAAAAATGAACTTTATAAGTATAATGCATGGGAGGCATGGTTAGACAGCAAATGTCCTGAAAACACGGGGGGTTTAGTGAACTTCAAGCTCATATGAGCCAGCAATGTGGTGTAATCATTAAAAAAGAGATGCAAATCATAGGTTTTGTTAAAAAAAAAGTATTGTTTTTTAGTCATATCCACCTCTTTATGACCTGTTGAACCAAAGCAAACCAATATTGTCACTAGGTTTTCTTGGAAAAGATACTGAAGTAGTTTGCTATTTCCTTTTCCAGTGGATTTAGACAAAGAGAAAGGTGTGTATGGGGTGTGTAAGGAAGACTAGCATTTCTGGTGAGAGGGTTTACCAAGTACTTTTCAAGACTGCTGATCTACTTTTGGTGTCTACCTGACACTCAGCTCTCACCTGTGACTCTGAGAAGCTGTAGCATGTGCAGCAGTTACATCTTGGTAAACCTTCTCAGTAGACAGGCAAAACTAGGTTGAGGGTAACTGATGGGCCCCAAAAGTTTCAGTGAGTTAGGGGGATGTTTAATCCAAATATGTGAAGACTTCTCCTGCCAGAATTGGTGAATGAGAACAATTTGTTCCAACAACCATAAGACAGCTAAAATGGGCACTGTGGAGTGCTCAGAGCTTGGCCAGAAACTAAAGATGTCAAGCTCATCCGCTGCATCCCAGGCCATCTCCAGTCATCTTGACTTTTCTCTTACCACTGGAGAGCGAGGCCAAGAAGTCTGTGCAACTCTGTCTCACTTAAATCCAATTCATGCATGAGTCAAGACATCACCCTTTGATATCATTCAAAAATGTCTTCAAAAATGAAGGACAAACAACATGAACAGAGGTTAAGTGAATTGCCCAAGTTCACACAGCTAGTAAATGTCTAAGGCCAGATTTGAACTAAGACACAGCACACTATCCACTGAACTGTGTAGCTGCCTCTGAGACTAGCATAGCTTACAACAATTGGGAGGCGATAGTCCCACCGTCCTCTGCTCTCATCAGACTTCGTTTGGAGAACCCCGTTCGGTAGTGAGTGCCACAGTTTTTAAAAGACATTGATAAACTGGATAGTGTCCGAAGATACTATAAATCCATGTCATGTGAAGTTCAGCTGAAATGGACAGGATTAGCCTGGAAAAGAATCAGGATTGGCCTATGAGCTAGTACTTGAAGAGGTATCTTGTAAAGAAGTACCTAGAATTGTTCCATTTGAACGTGGAGAGCAAATACAGGAGCAGTGAATAAATGTGTCCAAGGGGCCAATTCATGGAAATTGAGGAAATGCCCATCAGTTGGGGAATGGCTGAATGAGTTGTGGTATATGGATGTAATGGAATACAGTTGTGCAATAAAAAATGATGAGCAGGCAGACTTCAGAAAAACATGGAAAGATTTGTATGAATTGGTGCTGAGTAATGAGCAGAAACAGGAAAACATTGTACACAGTATCAGCAACATTGTGTCATGATCAAGTCTGAATGGCTCAGGCCTTTTATATCTTTGGGTACAGCCTTTTGACTAAGTCCAAGTTTGACGGAACAAATTCTTTTATTAAGAGGATTTGTTCTGTGAAGTTTGGATTCAGCCAAAGGGCCGCACTTGAGGACAAAGAGGGCCACATGTGGCCTCGAGGCCGCAGGTTCCCCCACCTCTGACTTAGATCTTCTCAACAGCACAGTGATCCAAGACAAGTGTGAAAGATTGATGATGAAAAATGCTATCCACACCCAGATAAAGAACCAATGAACTCTGAATGCAGATTGAAGCATATTTATTGAAGCATATTTTTTTCACTTACTTTATTTTTTGTGTGGTTTTTTCCTTTTGATCTGATTCTTTTTTCACAACTGAGGTGAATATGGAAATATGTTTTACATAATTATGCATATATAACATATATCAAATTTTAGGAAGAGGGGAGGGAGAGAAAAATTTGGAACTCGTCTTATAAAAAAGTGCTAAAAAATTGTCTTGACATATAATTGGGAAAAATAAATTACTATTTTTTGAAAGAGCCAATTTGGACCTGATTTCAGTAAATAGTTCATAATAATTAGAAATGTCTGAAAGGGGAATAGCCTGTCTTGAGAGGTGGTGGTTTCTCCAACTTGGGGGTCTTCAGACAGAAACTGGGGGGATTTCATTCATGCATGGGCTAAACTGGATGACCACTGAAGTTCCTTCCAATTCTCAAGTTCTGTGATTCTGTGGTTAAATTTATTGCCTACTCGTCAGTTTGGTCCATATGACATTATACTGAGGGAGTTAGCATGGCGCAGTGGCCAATGGCCACGTGTGGAATCAGAAGTTCTGCTTTAAACTCCTGGCTCTGTTACTTCCTACCCCTGGGACTTTGGATGTGTCATTTCATGTCTTTTGACCTCTGCTTACTTGTCAATAAAATGATGTGGTTGGACTGAGTGAAATAAAGGGAAAGTCCTTTCTGCTTTTAAATTTACCATCTTGTGAACTTTATACTATTTAGGTTTCTAGGAAGCAGTGATTTAAAAACCAGTTTTATGATGTACATGAATGAGCTTCTGGTGTGTTTTAATAGCATTTTGGTCACCTCATGATCTGTGCTGCCCAGCTGGCAGGGAAAAGTTTATGTAGGTGTGGGTGGAGAGGACTTGGCTATTAAAAGGGTACATGCAATAAGTCACAATATCCATTCATTTAAGAAAACCATGCTATCTTTATGATAAAAAAGAACCACTCCATTAGAATGGAGCCACACTAGGATTATCAATACCCATTCCAACTGGATGGCTTGGAGATCAATGGTGGGTGCCCATATCTTTCCTCCCATTTCCCTACCATCAAATTTTAGATATCTATCTTCAAACTTTCTCTGTTTCAATCTCTATGTAATTATGGTGGGGTGTTTATCTTCCCTATATTTAAGGATAGGGAGATTCTGGCATATTAAGACAAGAGGGAAGAAACTAATAGGGGAGAGACAGAAAGAGAAGAAGAAGAAGAAGAAGAAGAAGAAGAAGAAGAAGAAGAAGAAGAAGAAGAAGAAGAAGAAGAAGAAGAAGAAGAAGAAGAAGAAGAAGAAGAAGAAGAAGAAGAAGGAGAAGAAGAAGAAAAGAGGGGGGAGAGTTAAGGAGGGAGGGAGAAAGAGAGAGAAAGAGGACAGAGAGAGAGAGATTGAGAGAGAGAGGGAGGGAGACAGATATAGAGAAAGAGAGAAGGGGGAAGGAGACAGAGACAAGGAGACAGAGACAGATAGAGAAACTGGAGCCTTTTGCACTTCTTAACCCTCTTCAGGAAAAGAAAGCAGCCAAAAGTATGTGAGCTAAAGCTTTAGAAAAAGCCATGTTCATGACAGGAACATTGGAAATATTGCTCAGTTCACAAGCACAAAACGTACATAGTTACATAAAGAAGTCACAGAAAAGTCAAAATGGAATCACTTCTCTGGATGCCACCTGAGGACAGTCCTCAAAAATTATAGTTGGTGTATGTACTAGTTCCTTAGTGAAGGGAGTGGATTTTTTTTGGGGGGGGGAGGCAGCAAAAATGGAATCAAGAATTGGATACTGCTTCTCTCCCTGTGCCCCATCACCATGCCAGCACTTCAGTCATAGGAATTGAATTCAGATCCTGCCCCTGACCATTTTTGTCTTGTGATCTTGGGCATTTCCCTGGCATCTGTGAAATGCAGCAGAAGGGAACTTTGAATCATATGTCCTCTTAGATCACTCCTAACACTTTGATCCTGGTAATGCCCTGGCTGAAATGCCATAAGTTAAAATGATCACAAGTTATATCATCTCCTAATCTCAGAGGTGAGAAAGTCATTGATTTATATCTCAAAGGTCAGGGATTTCCATGTAGAAACTTCCTAAACTGATGAAGATTGCAACCTATTACAACCCTGGAAGGAAAAGTTCTTTTAACAGCATTTTATTTCATTACTCAGAGCAGTGCCTAGTCTCCTATCTCCTCCTCCAAGAGGATTTATGCCTGTAAATGTTTAACCACTAGTGAGGAAAGGAGGTGAAATGTACACAGAAAACACTTTTAAGTTTAATTAGGATTAACAAACAAAGCCAAGGCAACTGAGATTAAAAGGGAAACAGAAAACTGAGAAACAATTTTTTAAAGCCAGTGTCTCTGATAAAGGTCTCATTTCTCAAATATATAAAGAACTTCTTATAAATTTATAAGAAGACAAGTCATTCCACAATTGATAAATGGTCAAAGGATATGAACAGGCCATTTTCACATAAAGAAATTAAAGCTATCTATAGTTACATGAAATGTTCTAAATCACTATTGATTAGAGATATGTAAATCAAAACAACTCTGAGGTATCACATCACACCTATCAGATTGGCTAATATGACAAAAAAGTAAAATGATAAATGTTGGAGAAGATATGGGAAAATTGGGACACTAATGCATTGTTGGTAGAGTTGTGAACTGATCCAACCAGAGCAGTTTGGAACTATACCCAAAAGGCTATAAAACTATACCTGCTATTTGACCTAGGAATACTACTTTTGGGTCTGTATCTGAAAGAGATCATAAAAATGAGAAAGGGACCCACACATACAAGAGTATTTATAGAAGTTCTTTTTATGATGGCAAAGAATTGGAAATTGAGAAGATGTCCGTCAATTGAGGAAAGGCTGAACACATTGTGGTATATGAATGTAATAGAATATTATTTTTCTGTAAGAAATGATGAGCAGGAGGGCAGAGCAATATGATGGAGAAGAAACAGAGACTTGCTAGAGCTCTCCCCACAAGCCCAGCAAAGTACCTGTAAAAAATTACTCTAAACAAAGTCTGGAGCTGCAGAACCCACAGAATGATAGAGTGAAGCAGATCTCCAGTCCAACACAGCCTGGAAGGTCAATAGGAAGCATCTATCTCACCACACTGGGAGCAGAGAGCAGTTCAGCATGGGCTGGCCGAGCACAGATCTGACCTGAGCAGCCCTGGGGGGACTGAATCACTGGCACAAGGGACAGTTTCCAGACTTCACAAACACAAAACACCTGAGGATAAATTGGAAGACCTGTGGAAAAAATCCATAGGACCTGTGTGAGAAAGAAGGATGATCAGGCCCCAGTCCCAGGGTGGCATAGGGGGATGGAAAGGCCTGCAGCAGCAGCAGAGTCAGAGGTAGCAGCTGTTTCTGAAGGTATAGGCCCACAGAATGTGGGGGGATTGAGCAGCTGACAGTACACCCCCACTGGAAGCAGAGAACTACCTCCACAGAAATCTCAGAAATCAAGTAAATGGCTGGGAAAATAAGCAAAAAAGTGGAAAAAGAATCAGGCTACAGCCTCTTACTTTGGTGACAAGGAAGACCCAAATATGCAAAAAAAAGAAGACAGCCAAGTCAAAGCTCCTCCATCCAAAACCTCCAAGAAAAATGTGACTTGGTCTCAGGCCATGGAAGAAAAGGAGTTTGAAAATCAAGTAAGAGAAACAGCAAAAATTGGGAAAAGAAATGAGAGTGATGCAAGAAAATCATGAAAAATTAGTCAACTGCTTGCTAAAGGGACCTCAAAAAATGCTGGCAAAAATAACATCTTAAAAAATAAACTAATGCAAATGACAAAAGAGATCCAAAAAAGCCAATGAGGAGAAGAATGCTTTAAAAAGCAGAATTTGTCAGATGGAAAAGGAGGTCCAAAAGTTCGCTGAAGAAAATAATTCCTTAAAGCTTAGAATGGAACAGATGGAGGCTAATGATTTTATGAAAAATCAAGAAATTGTAAAAAAACAAAGGGATGAAAAATAGCAATGTGAAATATCTCATTATAAAAATAACTGACCTGGAAAATATATCCAGGAGAGATTTAAAAATTACTAGACCACCTGAAAGCCATGACCTAAAAGTAAACCTAGGCATCATCTTTCAAGAAATTATCAAGGAAAACTGCTATGATATTCTAGAACCAGAGGGTAAAATAGATATTGAAAGAATCCATCTATTGCCTCCTGAAAAAGATCCCAAAAGGAAAACTCCTAGGAATATTGTAGCCAAATTCCAGGTCAAGGAGAAAATATTGCAAGCATCCAGAAACAATTCAAGTATTGTGGAAACACAATCAGGATAACACAAGACCTAGAAGCTTCTACATTAAGGGATTGAAAGGCTTAGAATATGATATTCCAGAAGTCAAAGGAACTAGGATTAAAACCAAGAATCATCTATCCAGCAAAAGTGAATATAATACTTCAGGGGGAAAAACGGTCATTCAACGAAATAGAGGATTTTTAAGCACTTTTTATGAAAAGACCAGAGCTGAATAGAAAATTTAGCTTTCAAACACAAGAATCTTGAGACACATGAAAAGGTAAACAGGAAAGAGAAATCATAAGTTCACCTCTGTTTCCAGGGCTACTTAATAGGTTCATGAGATTTTCACACTGTCAAGACTGATAAAATTTATGTAGCACTAAGTTAAGTTTTGCAAAGCATTTTCCATACATTAATTCATTTGATCCTTGGATAAACTTTCTGAGGTAAATACTGTTCCCACCCCCATTTTACAGATAAAGAAATGGAGGCTGAAAGATTCAGTTATTTGCCTAGGGCTGCATGGCTAGTGAATGACTGAAATGGGATTTAGTGTCACCCCTCTGGTGACCCTTAAAAAAAAGGAACATACAAATTACTTGTTTGTTTTTTACTCAATATCTGTTGGCAAAAGAGATCTATCCTCTTTCTTCATTCCCAACCCACTTCAACAACCAATCCTTGCTGCTGCCAACTAAAGTTAGCACAACCACAGTGATAGCATGTTGTATCCCCACTGTCCCCAGTCTTAATCAGAGGATGCAAAATTCCACATCTCAGAATTTAATAACTAGTCCCAACAAAGTGTTGTCTAGGGAAAAAGTGGAGAGGGGGATGAGAATGGTCTTCACTGTTTCCCCTCAGTCCCATGTGGATGACAACCTGGTTTGTTATTGACAGAGAATCGGTTACTAAGCAGCAAAGAGCCTGAACCAAGATAAATGGGACAACTCCAAAACATTGCCCTGAAATATTTCCCTGACTTCTCAGTGGTTGCCTAATATTGCCTCTACCCATGAGAGAGATTTTATTCCATGCTGAGTTAACATTTTAAATGCAAATAGTTCTGGGGAGATGGCACACTGTCTTAAATTTACTTCCTTTTATAAGTGGCTGTTAGATCTTTTCCTAAACACCAGTTTTTGGTGGAATTGAAACAGGAAAACACTAAACTCTAAATGGACAGAAATGAAGAGCTTATAACAGAAGGTAATGAACATAAATTTAATCTACTGAATATATATATATATATATTTTTAGGACTGGTCCTGCCTCTCATAATTTCTACTTCATTGAGATCTCTGTATGAGGAAGGAATCACAGTCTTTGTAATGGAACAATTAGCTTAGAGGACATTAACTCTAAGGCTCTATTATTTTCTTTGCCCTTGAATTCTAGTGTGCTGCCAGATGACATTTAAACTACCCCATCCCTTTCCTTCTTTCCATACATAAATCCAATCTTTTCTTTCAGTGAAATAACTGATTATTGAACAGTAAGAACTCTTTTCTTCCAATTTGGTTAGGTCTATCCTTTGTTTTTGAACATAGCAGTTAAGGTAATCCAGGTGTTGCAACACATAGACTTGCTATTAAGAAGCCTTGAGTTCACAGCTAACCTGCTGTGCAATCCTGGGCAAGTGACTTCACCTCTATGTGCCTCTGTTTCCTTATTTGTAAAATGGATGAGATGATATTTGTAATATGCTTAGAAAACTTTAATGTCTTACATAAATGTCCTTACATAAATTCTAGCTCTTATTATTCAAAAAGCAAACCAAAATAAACATAGCCCTTGTGTCAGAAGGTTTCCTGCTGACATGTAGGGACATGATGTTCTTCGTAGGGTGGAACTCATTCTCCAGATTTCTAGAGTTTGGAGAAATGAGCAGAATGGATTTAAACAGAATACTCCCATTAAATGATCTCACAAACAAATTTAGAACACATATAATTTATTCCCTTCTCTGTGAATTTTGTCAAATTATTTACTTACATAAACTTCAATATCTGTGTCTGAGATCCAGAAAACAAGTGAATTTTCTTCCAGTTCTTAAAAGTTTAAACTCTTACACAATAGTTTCAGCTTACTGATTGACTTTACAAATTGTACCCAGGGGCATCTTAAAGTGCCAAAAGTCTTTAGGTCAAAGGATATGAATAAATAACTATAGTATTTTTAAATATTAAACTTTATCTTAATTTTTCAAATGAGGATATACCCTTTCCCTCTTCTTCATTTCCTTTCTCCCCCTTGCCCCACTTAGAGAAAAGCAAGAAAAGAAAAATATACAATTAAAACGTGTATAGTCAAGCAAAATAAATTTCTGCTTTGGCCAAGTCCAAAAAAAGTGTCTTAATTTGTACTTTGAGTCCATCGCCTTTCTTATCAGGAGGTTGATGGCATGTTTCCTCATGAGTCCAATGGAATCATGGTTAGTTATTGAGTGGGTCAGAATTCTTAAGACTTTCAAAATTGATTTTCTTTACAATATCTCTGTTATTATGTAAATTGTTCTTCTGGTTCTGTTCACTTCAGTCTCTATCAGTTCATTCAAGTCTTCTCAGGTTTCTCTGAAACCATGTCCTTCATAATTTTTTTTTTGCCATTTTTAAAGATTTATTTATAGTTTTCAACATTCACTTCCACAAGATTTTGAGTTCCAATTTTCCTCCCCATCTATCCTCTTCCCCATCCCAAGACAACATGCAAATTGATATAGGCTCAACATATACATTCATATTAAACCTATATTCACATTAATCATGCTATAAAGAAAAATTAGAACCAGTGAGAGAAACCACAGGAAAGAGAAAAAGAGAGAGCAAATAATATGCTTTGATCTACATTCAGACTCCATAGATCTTTTCCTGGATGTGGATAGCATTTTCTATTATGTGTCTTTTGGAATTGTCTTAGTTGCTCACGTGGCTAAAAAAGAAATGTCTATCAAAGTTAGTCATCACACAGTGTGGCTGTTACTGTGTACAATGTTCTCCTGTTTTCCTCACTTCATTCAGCATCAGTACATATAAGTCTTTCCAGGTTTTTCTGACGTCTACCTGATCATCATTTCTCATAGCACAACAGTGTTCCATTACTTTCATATACCACAGTTTGTTCAGCCATTCCCCAACTGGTGGGCATCTCATTAATTTCCAATTCTTTGCCACCACGAAAAAAACGCTGCTATAAATATTTTTGTACATATGGATCCTTTTCTCATTTGTATGACCTTTTTGGGATATAGAACTAACAGTGATATTGTCAGTTAAAAGGGTATGCACAGTTTTATAGACTTTTGTGCAGTTCCAAATTGCTCTCCAGAATGGTTGAATCAGTCCATTAATGTTTCAGTTTTCCCACATCTTTGCCAGCATTTATCATTTTCCTGTTTTGCCATGTTAGCCAATCTGATAGGTGTGATTTGTTACCTCAGAGTGGTTTTGATTTGCATTTCTCTAATCAATAGTGATTTAGAGTATTTTTTCTTATGACTAGAGATAGCTTTAATTTCTTCCTCTGAAAACTGCCTGTTTACGTCATTTGACCACTTATCACTTGGAGAATGACTTGTAGTCTTAAAATTTGACTCAATTCTTTATATATTTCAGAAATGAGGCCTTTGTCAGAGATGCTGGTTGTAAAAATTCTTTCCCAGTTTTCTGCTTCCCTCATAGTCTTGGTTGCATTGGCTTTGTTTATGCAAAAACTTTTCAGTTTAATGTAACCAAAATTATACATTTCGCATTTCAGAATGTTCTCTGTCTCTTATTTTGTCATAAATTCTTCCATTCTCTGTAAATATGACAGGTAAATAATTTCTTGCTCTCCCAGTTTGCTCATAGTATCAGTCATTATAACTAAATCATTGACCCATTTTGACTTTATTTTGATACATGGTGTAAGATGTTGGTCTATGTCTAATTTCTGTCATGCTATTTTCCAGTTTTCCCAGCAGTTTTTGTCATATAGTGAGTTCTTATTCCAAAAACTGGAGTTTAGTCATTGACTATTGTATCTTATGTATCTAACCTATTCCACTGATTCACTACTGTATTTCTTAGGCAGTACCAAGTGGTTTTGATGACTACTGCTTTGTAATATAATTTAAGATATGGTATGGCCAGGTCACCTTCCCTTGCATTTCTTTTCATTAATTCCCTTGATATTCTGCACCTTTTATTCTTTCAGATGATTTTTGCTTTTTTTTTCTAAAAAGTAATTTTTTGGTAGTTTGATTAGTATGGCACTGAATAAGTAGATTAATTTAGCTAGAATTGTCATTTTTATTTTATTAGCTTGGTCTACCCATGAGCAAATTATATTTTTCCAATTATTTAAATTGGACCTTATTTGGGTAAAATCATTTATAGTTTTGTTCATATAGCTGTTGTGTTTGTTCTGGCAAGTAGACTCACAAATATTTTATAATGTCTACAATAACTTTAAATGGAATTTCTCTTTCTGTCTCTTGCTGTTAGACTTTATTAGTAATATATAGAAATGCTGATAATTTATGTCAGCTTATTTTGTATCCTGAAATTTAGCTAAAGTTGTTTATTATTTCAAGAGATTTTTCCTTGATACTCTAGGATTCTCAAAGTATATCATCATATCATCTGCAAAGACTGACAACTTAGTTTCTGCTTTACCTATTCTGATTCTTTTAATTTCTTCTCTTATTGCAAAAGTCAATGTTTTTAGGAACAAATTGAATAATGCTTCTTCATTTATTATGGCACAACAGTATTCTGTCACATTCATCTTCATGTCACAATAACTTCTTTATTTATTCCTCAATTTATGGGCATTTCCCCCCTCAGTTTCCAATTCTTTACCCCCATGAAAAGAACTGCTATAAATTGTTGTGATATGGTCCTTTTCCTCTCTCTTTTATTTCTTTGGAGGTAAAGATCTAGTGTTATGATTGGGTCAAAGAGTATGAACAGTTCGATAGCTTTTTGGATATAGCTCCAAATTGCTTTCCAGAATGGTCAGATCAATTCCACCGAAGTTCATTAAAGTAGCTGTTTTTTCACAAAGCCCCACAAGCATTTGTCATTTTCCTTTATTATCAGCTTTGTCAATCTGATGAGTATTAGGTAGAAAATCAGGGTTGTGTTCATTCACATTTCTCTAATTATTAGAGCCTTTTTAAAAAATATGATATTGATAGCTTGGATTTCTTCTTCTGAAAACTGCCTGTTCATATACTTTTATCATTCATCTATTGGTGAATAGCTCCATTCTTATAAATTTGAATAAATTCCCTTAAAACTAGAATCTTATACATGAGACCTTTATCAGAGAACTGTACTGCAAATATTTTTTTCAATATATGTTTCTCTTTCAGTCTTAGCTGAATTGGTTTTGCTTGTAATTTTTCATTTTGTAATTTTTTTTAATTTTATGTAACCAAATTTACCTTTTGTGACACTTTCTGTCTCTTTTTCAGTCATGATCTCTTCCTCATCTATAGATCTCACAGGTAATGTCTTCCATGTTTCTCTAATTTGCTTAAGATGTCACCTTTTATGTCTAAATCATGAACCCATTTGGAACTTCTCATGGTATAAATTGTGAGATTTTGGCCTAAGTCTAGTTTCTACCAGACTGTTTTCTAGTTTAACCAACAACTTTTGTTGAGTAGTGAGTTCTTACTCCAATAACTGAGATCTTTGGATGTATCAAATACTAAACTATTATATTTCTTTGCTGTGTGTTATGCATCTAATTTCTTTCACTGATCAGTCTCTTTATTTCTTAACTAGTGCTAAATTGTATTCATGAGTATTGCTTTGTAGTATAGTTGATATATATCCCTGTTAGGTCCCTTACCTTTTTACTGTTGTTTTTTTTTTATTAACTCACTTAAAATTCTTGACCTTTGTTCATCTAGATGAATTTTATTACCATTTTAAACCCCTAAAGTAATGCTTTGGTTGTTTGATTAGTATGGTTTGAATAAGCAAATTAATTTAGATAGGACTGTCATTTTTATTATGTTGACTTGACCTACCCATGAGCAATTAATATTTCTCCGATAACTTTAATCTTTCTTGATTTATGTAAAGAGCATTATGTAATTGTGTTCATATGGTTCCTTTGTCAATCAGTCAGTCAACATTTATCAAGTGCCTACTCTATGCCAGATATTGTGCTAAGTAAGTTTCTTGAGGTCAGGAACAGTCAACTCTTTGTATCTCCAGTGCTTACCAGAGTACCTGGCACATAGTAGGAAATTAACAAATGCTGATCAATTTTTGGACTCACATGCCCTCCTTAAAAAGCGGTTCTGGGAGGAGCATTTCCCTCAGTTATCCAATCACAGAGGCTAAAGAAGCAGAGGATACTGATGAGGGGTGAATTCCAGGGATGAAATGATCTTGCAAGATGAAGAGATTTTGGGGGTGTGATAGAGAAGTCCAGGAGTGCAGCTGGATGGAAAATGAAGGAATGGCTGACCTGTTGTCTATGATGCAAAAAAAAAGAATTAAGAATCCTTAATCAAGAGGAACTCTGAAAAGTGAGCAAACTGACTCTGGAAATTATGAAACTTTTTCAACTTTACCACCTGGAAGTCCAAGGCAGTCCTTCCATTTAAAAACTTTACATTCAGCTATTTCTAGACTATGATACCTGACTGATGGGTTATCCATACCCTCTCCATATGGGAAACAATAATTGAGGTAGTTAATAGGGGAAAGATAATAATGAAGGAGCTTAAACTAGAACGGTAGAGTAATGGAACAGAAAAGGTTCTAGGATCATAGATTTAGGACTGGAAGAAATCACAGAAGTCATCAAATCCAAACCTCCTCTCCCCTATTTTTTTGCAGATGAGGAAACTGAGGGCCACAGAGGTTAAGTGACTTGTCTAAAGTCACACAGCTAATAAGTTTCTCCAGAAGGATTCAAAGTCAGGTCTTCCTGAATCCAGCATTTCATCTAATGCACCCCACCCTCTCTAAAAACATTGAAAAGGTACCTTGTCCAACTTTTGCATTTTATAAATAAGAGAAATGAGTCCCACAGAGGTAAAGTGATTTGCCCCAGCTGTCCTAAGTGTTGAATTTGAGACTCAATCCTAGATTTTCTAACTCTAAGCTCATTGTTATTTCCCAATATAACAACACCCAATGGACCAAAGAAGTAGACAACCCTTTTCTACTAAGGAGCCTCAGCTCTAGACTCATGCAGAGTGGGTTTAATCCTAGGGGGTGGAGAGGAGTCAAGATTTTGCTGTTCTCTCTGACTCTTTAAGTCTCCATCAAAGGATCCCAGAGAAAATAATTTAAAACTAAGTATGGGCACAGATTGATGGCATAGTAAAATAAAGGACCAGACCTGAAGTCAGGAAGATTCATCTTCCTGCGTTCAAATTCAGCCTCAGATACTTACTAGCAGTGTGACCCTGGACAAGTCACTTAAACCTATTTGCCTCAGTTTCCTCATCTGTAAAATGAGCTAGAGGAAGAAATAACAAACCACTCCAGTATCTTTGCCAAGAAAATCCCAAATGGAGTCACAAAGACACAAATTTAATTGAAACAATTGAACAGTTCATATTTAGAGTCATCCTAAAAGGGATTAGGAGTCTGAGGTCTAGAAAGCTATACAATGAATAAAGTAGATTGGACATAGGACACAAAAGGATTGCAGAAACCACAAAAGATTCACAAAAGACTTTGCCACAGTGACAAAGACATGAAGCAGTAACTCCTACCTTCTATTATTAAATGTGGTAATATTTGTAAAAAAGGGCAGTACCTGGCACATAGCAAATACTACCCAAACATTCATTCCTTCCCTCCTCCCTTCCTATCATACTCTCCCAGGAGGCTGATACTTAACACAACATAAAACATTTGTAAAGTTTTTGAACAATTCTTTCAACTTCATTGTGGTTCTGCACCGTCTAAGTCACTCTCACAAGGTTCAGATCTTCTGACAAACTGGGACCTAAGCTCTTGGCAGTTAGCAAAGTCTCCTCCAAGAAGCTCTGTAGTAGCCTGGGGGAGCTGCCAGTCACTCCAACCTCTTGATGACCCCAAGTCTCTCCAGTCCATGAAGTAGTTGCCAACACTGCAATACCTGATCACCTATACCCAGGGAAAGAAAGGCAAAGCAGAAGAGGTAGCCAAGGCTTCGAGCTTCAATATATGAGCTTATTGCTCCATCACTGCTTCAGGGGTTGGGAACAGGAAGAACTAATTCTACCTTGTATCAGTAACTACCCCAATATACACAAGGGGACCTGCTATCATATCACAGGCTCATAAATCTGTATTCATAAAAGGAAAGACAACTTTCAAGGGATTAACAATCTTTTCAATTAAGCACATATATCATTCCTTTAACCAAGGACCTACATCATTCACCTAGTTCAGAGGAGTCAACACCCTGAACTTCAAAGAAAATACAGAGAAATTAAAGGTCAACAGACATGGCTTCCTATGCCTGAGTTCAACAGACAGTTGGACCCCAATGTCTGGCCATAATTACCAGACAGGGAAACACTGACATCCAGGTTTTCAAAGCTGAGGACTCTTTCCCAGAGTCCATCTGGCCAAAAAAAAAAAAACTTCCAGTCAGTAAGCCCAAAAATAAACACTTGTCTTCCCCCCACCTCAAATTTTTTATATACTTTTTAGAGCCAGAGGACATCAAATCCCTTGTGAACCAGTGCCTCATTAACAAAAGGCTTGATCTTCTTACAAATCTTCCCAGGCTCCACAATAGGTGGGAATGATCCTTCTTAGTCATATTGAGATACAGGCAGTCTACTTCTTGATTATACTAAAATAAAAACAGCAAAATATCCTATTTTACTTGCCATTACATTCCTCCTACCCCCATTTCCATGGGAAATCCAGTGAGGATTGTCAGAGCCCCAAAGCACACAATCCAGAGAGAGGAAGAAGGCAGTAATAGTAGAAGCTGTCTCTGCCATTAAACTCTACTGAGTGGGTAGCCCGCTTGCTCACTAGGAGGCTCATGGTCTTTGTCTCAGTTTCTCAGGGGCAGCTATGTGGCACAGTGGACAGAGTCTGGAATCAGGAAAACCTGAGTTCAAAGCAGACCTCAGACACGAGCTATGGGACCCGAGACAAATCATTTAACCTGCTTGCCTTAATTTCCTCATCTGTAAAATAGGAATAATAATAGCATTTACCTCCCAGGGTTGTTGTGAAGACCATATTAAATAATAATTTAAAATAATAATATTTGTCAAGCGTTTAGCACAGTGTTTGGTACACTTACATAGTGTTATATTCATATTAGCTATAATTATAATTATTATTCCTTCCCTTTACCTCACAGTATAGGTATGGAGAAGCCTCTGGTTGTGTAAGATTTTTTTATTAAGGTACCTACTGAAAAGGGTCAAGTATGTGTGCCACTGGAAGGAGTCCAGCCCCGGAAGGAACGGTCAGTGTTGTACTATATTACAAGATTTTATAGAATTTCTCTCTCTGTCTCTCAGGGTCTGTATCTGCCTATCTCTGTCTCTATTTCTCTCCAACATCTAGCTCCCACTCCACCGCACCAAGGCTTTAAGGGCAATATTTTGGAACCAAGATACTTGACAGTCCTGGAGATTATAGAAGGAAAAGAAAACTGAGTTTTTACTTAAACTATTCAATTTAAAATATTCTGAACTCTCTAGCAAAGTTGAAAGGATTCAGAAGGACAGTGTTAGTGTGTTTCAGTGAGAGATATTTCGAAGGTGTGTGTGTGTGTGTGTGTGTGTGTGTGTGTTCGTCCTTTGTTGTCAAAGAAGACCATGTCATCAGAGAAATAATGACATGACTTGCACTTGACTTTGAGTGAGGCAGGGCTGTGCAGGTCACCAGCCTCACTTCTCCTCCACAGCTGTCTGAAACCAGTGACCAGATATTCATCAGAATGAATAGAGATGACCCAGGATGAGGCAATTGGGGTTAAATGACTTGCCCAAGGTCACACAGCTAGTGAGTGTCAAGTGTCTGAGGTGAGATTTGAACTCAGGTCCTCCTGACTGCTGCACTGGTACTCTATCCACTGCACCATCTAGCTGTCCTATTTCAAAGGTATAGGGATGCTGGAAGAGGAGGAGGCTATTTATATCCAGGAGACCAACCTTAGAACTTAGGATAAAGTATTGAGATCTTTCTTAATATTTCTTTTTCCTGTGACATGTTCTTGAAAAGGAAGAAATCAGAACTGTGATTGCTTTAGTGACCAGATGTGACTTCAGAGATTTTATGATGAAGCATACTTCCTTGTCTCTCCTTCTCAGACATGGCTAAAGAGCTGATGTATTTGATACAATGGAAAGTTTTATATTGGGGACTTGAGAGTAGAGATGTGATAGGGATAGGAGGAGAAAAAGCACATAAAACCACTCTTTTAAGGGAAAGTTTTAAAGACTGTAGGATCATCTACCAAATTTAAAGGTTGGAATTCTGGATGCGGATCCAGCTTTTTTGCTCATTGAAACATAATATTCCAAGATGTATGGTCTTTCAGAGTAGAAGCTTCTAGGTCTTGTGAACTCTTGACTGTATTTCTACAGTATTTAAATTCTTTTCTTGTTGCTTGCAATATTTTTTCCTTAACCTCGGAGTTTTGAAACTTGGTTATGACATTCTTGAAAATTTTCCTCCTGGGATCTCTTTCAGGTGAGAATGACTAGTCTTTTTGACTATTATAAATATACAAATTAAAAATAAAAGACATATGAAGAAAGACACCATCAGCATTTAGAGAAAGAAAGAATTGATAAATAGAAGTATGTCTACAACAATTTTGCATATATATATGCATATGGCTGTGTGTATGTGTATTGTATGTACACATATACACACACATGCATACATACATGCCCACACATACTCACACACATATACCACTATTTGTGTCTAATAGTAGTCATCTTTGTGATGGTGAGTAGAGAAAAGAGAAAAAAAGAAATTTACATGATAACTTTGTTGTATATTTAGAGGGGATAGCAAGTTGTACATGGTAGACTTGCAGTTTCATGTGCAATCATCTTTTTATTGTACTGTGTTATAGAAATGTTTGCTTTGTCCTGTGAACTAAAAAAAAATGTTTTTTAAAAAGTTGGAATTCTGAAAATGTTGAATATGATTAATTTTGCAGGCTGCCTATCTTTCTTCCCAGGTACATATCTGCTGAATTAAGTGTCCCTTGAAGACCCCTTTCCTATAGAGAAATTTAGTACTTAAAAGAGCATGAAATGTTTTTTTTTTCTGTAAAGGAAAATTGGTAAATTGGCAAAATATGTAAGATATTGCAACTGTCATAGATGAACATGATCATTTTGATTCCTGAAAAGAATAGACAAATAACTTTATTGAAAATTACTTTTAGTATGTGTGTATGTGTGTGTGTGTGTGTATATACACATATGGAAGCACACTTTTAGGATAGTTTTTAGATGGCACTGGAACACTTTGGAATAAAAAATAAGATGTTGTGTAAGTAGAAGGACTGAAGGAATTTTACTGTGGCAGTCTTTCTAGGAATCCAGACCTTCAGCTAATCAGCAAATAGGGCAATTTGGAGACAACAATCCAACCCAGAGTACATAGGCGTTCACACCCCCAGGTGAGAGGTGTAAGTGGTCACTATGCCACCTGGCTTATGGCTAAGTCATTGGAAAGGCTATGTTGTATTAGATAAAGACCAAGATATATCCTTTGTCATTCTAGTAGCTTATATTCTTTTTTTAAAAAATCATACATAGTTAAAGAAGCACCTACATACTTCCTGCCTCCCCACTTTAATGCCCCTCTTTAAAATACAACTGATCTTTCATGTGGTCACATGTACAGAGGACTGCTAAGGCACATGCAGACCTTGCTTAGGAGCCAGCTGCTCTTGAAAAAACAAGTATAGTCTGGCATATACAGTATTAGAAATGGCTTAGAAGACTTTACCAGATACCCACCAAAATGCCAAATTGTCTCAGTTCTTTAAATAGCTGGGACTTGCTTTCTGAAATCAGGTTTTTTACATGATTGGGATAATCTAATGAAAAGTTGGAATCTAAGGAAGCTTGGAATTCTTCTGATGGCATTATATTCTCAAGGGCCTAAAAACTCATAGCATACAGTGTTAGGAATGTTGGGAAGGAATTATTTTCTCAGGTAGCAACTGGCAGAAATTTGAGCATGTAACAAATGGAAGGAGTATTTCAAATACTCTACTTCTAAAGAGTGTAAGACATCTCATAGAAATGTATCTTTTGAAACAGGAGAGGTTTTAAATTAAGAGCAGGAGGTATGTGAACTTCAGGGAAATGTGTGATTCAATATGTGAATGTATGAAAATAATGTAATAATTTCAAAGTCCTTTTATCTTTTCTAATTGCCTCTATCTCTGGCTTGATTAAGAAATCATTTCCTTATCCATAACTTTGAGAGGTATGTAATTTGTGTCTTTTCTAATTTTTAATAGTATGATCTTTAATATTAAAGTTTGTATAGCTGTTTAGAATGTATTGTGGAATGTGGTGTAAGGTATTGATCTAAACCTAATTTCTGCCAGTCTGATTTCCAGTTTTTTCAGCAGTTTTTATCAAATAGCAGGTTTTATGTTTTCCATTTTATCAAATACTGGGTAATTGAGTTCCATTATTTCTAATTTTCCCTTGTCTAATTTATTCCACTGATCTATCTCTATATTCTTTAATCAATACCAGATGGTTTAAATGGCTGCTGTTTATAATATAGCTGGAGATGTATAAGTACTATTGCCCCCACATCTCTACTTCTTTTCATTGATATTCCACTTATTTTATTTTCACAAATGAATTTTGTTATTACCTTATCAAGTTCTATAAAATATTTTATATAGTAGACTGAACTCCAGAAAGACATTTCAAGTAAGTCAAAGGCCAAGGAGAAAAGTACACTATTGGTGGTAGACCAACACCTTACACTTTATACAAAAATAAGAGTGAAGTAGATATATAACCTAGATATCAAATGGCATATCATAAACGGATGAGATAGGGGAGAGGAGCCAAAATGGCAGAGTAGAAAGACTCACTGTATGCTAGCTCCGAACCGACAGCCCATAAATTTCCTGTAAAAAAACTCCCCACAAATTCTGGAGCAGAGCAAGCCGCGCACCAACGCAGTGGAGATTTCTGTTCCAGAGAGCCCTGGAAAGCCGTCCTCAGGGGTCTGTCACACTCCAGAGAGCAGAGCCCTCTCCTGTGCTGCCCTGGTGACATGGCCCCAAGGAGCAGATCCGAGCAGGCTTCAGGGACTGAACCTCTGGTGACCGCGAAGGTCTCTTCAACCAAAGGCGCTCCAGGTCAGTGAGAGAGACTTCTGTGCTGGCCAAGAGGGGAATGGGGTGTCTCCATGACTCGGGGCCCCCTTGGGAGGCGGTGGCAGAGGCAGTGGCAACCTGAGACTCCCAGAGCAGCAGGCAGGAGCTCAGGGCCATTACTGAAGGTCTCTGCATAAACCCCCTGAGGCAACTGAGCCTGGGAGGTGGCCCTGTCCCCACCTGAGCACCAGAACTTAAGCTCACATTGAATAGCAGCCCCACCCGCAGTGGAAAGCCCTGAGTCTGGGGAGCAGCATTTGAATCTCAGACCCCAAGCACCAGCTGGGCGGATCTAGGCAGAGGTGGAGAGGAATCTCAAAAGTCAAGTAACTGACTGGGACAATGCCCAGAAAAGGGAAGAAAAATAAGACCATAGAAAGCTATTTTCTTGGGGGACAGATGTTCCCACCTTTCATTTCTGATGACGAGGAACAATTCTTACGATCAGGGAAAGACATGGAGGTCGGGGCCTCTGTGTCCCAGACATCCGAGGTGGATGTCCAGTGGGCTCAGGCCATGGAAGAGCTCAAAAAGGATTTTGAAAATCAAGTTAGACAGGTGGAGGAAAAACTGGGAAGTGAAATGAGAGAGATGCAAGAAAATCATGAAAAACAGGTCAATACCTTGATAAAGAAGACCCAGAAAAATGCTGAAGAAAATAACACCTTGAAAGGTAGGCTCACTCAAGTGGCAAAAGAGGTTCAAAAAGCCAATGAGGAGAAGAATGCTTTCAAAAGCAGAATTAGCCAAATGGAAAAAGAGGTTCAAAAGCTCACTGAAGAAAATAGTTCTCTCAAAATTAGAATGGAACAGATGGAGACTAATTACTTTCTGAGAAACCAAGAAATCACAAAACAAAACCAAAAGAAGGAAAAAGTGGAAGAGAATGTGAAATATCTCATGGGAAAAACAACTGACCTGGAAAATAGATCCAGGAGAGACAATTTAAAAATTATGGGACTACCTGAAAGCCATGATCAAAAAAAGAGCCTAGACACCATCTTTCATGAAATTATCAAGGAAAAACTGCCCTGAGATTCTAGAAACAGAGGGCAAAATAAATATTGAAGGAATCCATCGATCACCACCTGAAAGAGATCCAAAAAGAGAAACTCCTAGGAACATTGTGGCCAAATTCCAGAATTCCCAGGTCAAGGAGAAAATATTGCAAGCAGCTAGAAAGAAACAATTCCAGTACTGTGGAAATACAATCAGGATAACTCAAGATCTAGCAGCTTCTACATTAAGGGATTGAAGGGCATGGAATAGGATATTCCAGAAGTCAAAGGAACTAGGACTCAAACCAAGAATCACCTACCCAGCAAAACTGAGTATAATACTTCAGGGGGAAATATAGTCTTTCAATGAAACAGAGGACTTTCAAGCATTCTTGATGAAAAGACCAGAGCTGAAAAGAAAATTTGATTTTCAAACACAAGAATGAGAAGAAGCATGAAAAAGTAAACAGCAAAGAGCAATCAGAAGGGACTTATCAAAGGTGAACTGTTTACATTCCTACATGGAAAGACAATATTTGTAACTCTTAAACTTTTCAGTATCTGGTTAGTTGTTGGGTCCACACACACACACACACACACACATACACACACACACACACGTACACGCATGCGTGCACACACATACAGAGACAGAGAGCACAGAGTGAATTGAATAGGATGGGACCATATCTTAAAAGAAATTAAGGTAAATGGTGAGAGAGAAATGTAGGGGGTGGAAAGAGGGTGAAATGGAATGGGGTAAATTATATCTCATTCAAGAGGCAAGCAGGAGATTTTTTAGTGGAGGGAAAAAGAGGAGAGCTGAGAAAAAATCATGAAGTTTACCCTCATCACATTCGATTAAAGGAAGGAATAAAATGCACTCATTTTGGTAAGAAAACTTATCTTACAATATAGGAAAGTAGGGGAGAAGGAGATAAGCAGGGTGGGGGGGGATGATGGAAGGGAGGGCAATGGAAGAAGGGAGCAATTTGAAGTCAACACTCTTGGGGAGGGACAGGATCAAAAGCCAGAATAGAAACAATGGGGGGGCAGGATAGGATCGAGGGAAATACAGTTAGACTTACACAACACGACTATTATGGAAGTCATTTGCAAAACTACACAGATATGGCCTATATTGAATTGCCTGCCTTCCCAAAGGGAATGGTTGGGGAGGGAGGGATGGGGAGAATTTGGAACTTAAAATTTTAGGAACATCTGTTTAGTGTTGTTCTTGCTACTAGGAAATAAGAAATACAGTTAATGGGGAATAGAAAGTCATCTGGTCCTACAGGACAAAAGAGAAGATGGGGACAAGAGAAGGGGGGGATGATAGAAGAGAGGGCAGATTGGTGATAGGGAAAATTAGAATGATCAATGTATTGGGGTGGGGGTAGGGTATAAATGGGGAGAAAATTTGGGACTGAAAATTTTGTGAAAATGAATGTAAAAAGTTAAATAAAAAAAATGTAATAAAAAATTTAAAAAATTAAAAAAATAAACAGATGAGATAGAAGGGAAAGCAAAACATTTTAGAACTATAGCTAGGAGAAGGAGTTTTGATAAATCGTAGCATAGAGGTGATCAGAGAAGATAAAATAGTCTTTCGTTTATTACATAAAATGGAAAAGTTCATGCCTAAGCTGTATCACTTCAGTTAGAACGAGAAGGGAAACAGTTAAGTAAAAACTAATTTTTCACAAAATTTCTTAGATGTCCAAGATATTAGACACTGGTAAATATATGTGCATATATTATAAGATGAAGAGCCATTTCCCAATTGATAAAGAGTCAAAGGAAGTGAAAATGTAATTCTCAAAAGAAGAAAGAAAAGCAACCAGAAACCACATGAAAAAATGAGTTGAAATCATCAATAATAAAAGACATTCCAATTTAAAACTCTGAGGTTCTACCTTACACTCATTAGATTGGTAAAGATGAGGGGGAAAACAACTTGCCTGGGAAAACAGACCCTGTCATCAGAGCTGTGAATTGTTCCCTTTGGAAACAAACCCGTAACATCACTATACTCCCTGTATACCCTCTGATCCATTCCACTTCTACTTTATTTATCTGCATGTGTGTTTCTCTGTGTCTTGTGATATTAATCCCTTTTTAACCTTTGAAGAAGACTGGTGTCCTGTTTTTGAGGAGCAGGGAGAGAGGAAAGGATCTGTGTCTTCTCTTGTAGGCTGAGCTATATTTTGGAAAACTCCATATTTGGTAGTGGCATCTTGAAACCTATAGGGAGTCTCACCAATTGGGGGATAGCTAAACAAAATATGGTGCATGAAAGTGGCAATGGAATATTATTGTACTTTAAGAAACAACAAATTTGAAGATTTCAGAGAAGCATCAGAAGGTATATGAACTGATATAAGATGAAGTAAGCAGAAGCAGGAAAATAATATTCAAGACTGGAAATGCAAAAAAACCAAACAAAAATGAAAATGAATACTGCATAATTATGATGACAAACTTGGCTCCAAATAAATTTTGGAAAATGCAGCACTCCCCCTTCATTGGACAGGTGGGAGACTGTAATTTTTGTAAAATTTGCAATGTTGCATGTTTCACTAGATAAAATCAAGGTAGTGAAATACTTTTTCAAAAATCTTTGTTACTGGCAATGACTCAACAGGTAGAAGGGAGAAATAAATGTGATGTAAAACTAAAAGATATTATTAATAAGATAAACATTTTTGAGAAGAAACATCCAAATCATGGGCTTGTTGAGTGGAAAAAAAGAAAGGTATCACAGATGTCAGTAAGAGACCACCAGTGGCATTACAGAATACAATTCATTAAGTAGTTTTTATTAAATTATTTGATACTCTGTCTTTGTCATTATTCTATCACTGGGAGACAAGGAGAAAAGGCAAAATAACTAGAAATGACTGTGAAAGACTAGTCATATCCATCTGGCTACTTCAGTAGACCATATATATATGTGGAAATTGAAAGTATTAATAAAAAGAGTGACCCTTGGATTAGACTAGGGCTCATAGACAGGACTTAGTGCTTCAGATAGGAGAGCATAGGATCACAGGATTAGAAAGGGAAGGAACCTTACAAATTGTCTACAGGAACCACCTAGGCTTGGTGAACTTCACTTTAAAACATGTTGATAAGTATATTTCAGTATAACTGGTTTCCTTTGTAATCCTAAGTATTTTGTTTTATTCATTTTTTAAAAATATATCCTTTACCAGACTGCCAATGAGTCCACGGCACACTCAACAAAGGTTACAAATCATGTGTATTCGAACCCATCGTTTTCTGGTTGGGTGCTCTAGCCACTATAAATATAAGAAATGTAATTCTTTGTCTAAGAACTTATTCTAATTTAGTTCAGAACTCTTAACTTTTCATATTAACCTCCTTCATATTCCCTGCTATATATTTATCTGTAAAGTGTATCAGTGTTCTAGGAAGACTGTCCCAATGACACTACTGGTAAATGACCCTTAGTTACACCCATCTCTCAGTAAGTGGAACAATTTTTTGGGGATACTCAAGACAGGAGAAGTAGAATGAGGCAGTGAGAAGAGAACTGGTCCCAGAGGTGGAAACGCTACACTCACATTTTTGACTCTGTTGCTTACTAGTTGGGCCATCCTGAAAAGTCATAGAACCTCCTAGAGTCTTAGTTTCTTTATTTCTGCTGCCCTGCCCTGTCCTGTCCTTTCCTTTCTTCTCCTTCCTTCTTTTTTTCTTTCTTTCCTTTCTTTCTTTCTCTCTTTCTTAGACCCTGTGCGCTCTGAAAACCTGTGGATTGAACAATGAAGGGTCCCTCCCCAACCTCCACTTCATGGCTCTTTTTGGACCCTCCTGGCTTAGAGTAATGTCAATAGTAAGCTTCTCTTCCAAACAGCAACCCTGAGGCTCCTACCCCTCCCGGCATGATTTATCTATTTATGTTTTTCTTTTCTATTAAAGGGGCCATCACCCTGACTATTTTTAAAGAGGTCTATTCACTGAATGGGCATTACCTTACTTTAAGTGAGTACCTGAAAAGGCCTTAGCCTAAGAGGCTGGTTCATCTCCAGTCATCCTGATGAATATCTACTGGATCCAGATGGCTCAGGAAGAGAAAGTGAGGCTGGTGACCTGCACAGCCCTCCCTTACTCAAAATAAAGTCAAGTGCAAGTCATGTCATCATTTCTCTCATGTCATGGTCTTCTTTGAAGGTGAAGGGTGAACACAACCTGTGAGTAGACTGAGTTGCCTAATGTGGACCCAGCTAGCAGGGAAACTCAGTTCATCCTCTTTGTTAACCTGGCCTTCTCCCTTTCCTTCTCCACTCCAAAAGAGGGTAAATTTTGATGACCAGAAGCTGCCCAGTTGACTTCAGGTATATTGGCTAGATTCCTTTCCTTTTCTCTCATGTCTTGTCATTTCTTTTCCTCCTTCCTTCCTTCCTTTTTTCTTTCTCTTTTCTTCCTTCCTTTCTTTCTTTTCTTCTTTCTTTCTTTCATGTCTCCCCTAAAATTTTAAACCCTGCACACTCTGAAAGTCCATGGATTGAACAATGAAGGGTCTCTGCCCAACCTCTACTCCATGGCTGTTTTTGGACCCTCCTGGATTAGAGTGAATGTCAATAGTAACAGTTTCTCTTCCAAACAATAATGCTGAAGCTCCTGACCCTCCCAGCATGATTCATCCATTTATCTTTTTCTTTTCTGTTAAAGGGGGCATCCCCCTGACTACTTTTTAAAGAGGCCTATTCACTGAATTGTCATTACCTTACTTTAAGTGAGCACCTGGAAAGGCCTTAGCCTAAAAGGCCAAGGTCTTCCATTGCATCCTGGGCTATCTCCGTCATCCTGATGAATATCTGGTCACTTAATCTAGATAGTTCAGGAGGAGAAAATGAGGCTGGTGACCTTGCACATCCCTCCCTCACTCAAAACAAAGTCAAGTGCAAGTCAAATCATCATGTCTCTGATGTCATGGTCCTCTTCGAAAATGAAGGATGAACACCACCAACTTTATTTCTGGAATAATCATATTTAATGTTGCTATGTCATAAGCTACTGTATGGTTTTTATAAAATGTAAAACACAATCTAAAGGCTAGCTATTATGATTTGGGAATCTCTGCTCTATTTGGTAAGATAAGTAGTGTTATTTTTCTTTTCTGTAAAAGGCGATACCTAAGACTAGGCTGCTGGAGAGTCATAGTACAGATGAGGTGAACCATGAGAGGGAAAGTGAGCAAAAGAGAAAATAAGCCTCTCTCATTCCCTCCAGGACGAACCAGCTTATTCTAACTTCAACTGAAGTAAAGTCAGAGGATGAGTCAAGGACTAAGGTGAATTCCTATAGGATGAATTCCTCTAAGGATTCCATAAAGTTGAAGACCATAGAATGACTAATACTTAAACACATGAATTAAAAGACCCATTGATTATTGTGGGGAAATTTTAACTCAAATCAAACATGCCAATCTAACAAATAATTTTTTTTTAGAGAAGACCTTTAGCACTGGTACTGAATGCCACTCATCCATTGGCTTAGATATTTGGACACTTTGTGGATTTGTGATCTCACTGATAGCAGTATTCTAACAGGTCAAATCAAAAACCTTGCTCTTCAGGACCTCCAGTCCTTTGACCCCTCAATTCTCTCCCAAGCCATCTCCCCTACATCAGCTATTCTCTCTTTTTTTTCCTCCATCTTGACCCCTTGTTGAACCAATTCAACTCTACAATGTGCTCCTCTCCTGAATCTCTAACCCTCCCCTTATAATTCTGACAATTAGGCCTTGTCAAGGCCTTGAATCACTCCCACCATTTTCTCCTTCATGCGTACCTTCCCTCATGTGGAAGGACACTGTTGAACATGTGTGCTGTTGAACAAAGATAGAGAAAATTACACAACTGTTCTGACTGAATCCACTACAAACTTATGTTACACAACCTCACTGCTGCTAGGCAATTGTACCACACCTTTCTTATCAACTCACTATCCTTCTTTCCACTACATTTCTTCCAAACCTTTTCATCCCTCCCCAAATCTCCCATGGGTTTCCATCCCCTACTCCTCTCAACTGAGAACTTTACCCTATATTTTACAGAAAAATATCGAGGCCCTTTACTGTGAACTCCTTCTCCTCTCTTCCTCATTTCATTTCACTCATAAGCCTTCTGCCACTCTTTCTTCCTTTACCCCTATCTCACATGATGGGGGTACCCTTATGTATTACCAAGGTTAATGTCTCTTACTACTCAAAAGATACCATGCCTTACTAACTCCCCTAACAGATTGTTCCCTCTATCATACTCACTCTATTACATATTTTCAATCTTTCCCCTTCTGACTCATTCCCTACCGCCTGAAAACATGCCTATGTCTCCATGATTCTGGAAATAAAAACCCTCACTTTACTCTTTCATCCTCACTGTTGTCCAATATCTCTTCTGCCCTTTCTGTATAAACTCCCCAAAGATGCCATTTATAGTGGTGTCTCCATTTTCTCTCTCCCTCTCTTCTTAAGCTCTTACAATATGACTTCCAACATTATCATTCCACCAAAATGGCTCTCTCCAAGGTTATTCAGGATCTTAGTTGCCAGATTCAATGACTTTTTCATAATTCTCATTGTCTTCAATCTCTCTGCAGCCTTTGACACTGTCGATCACTCTCTCCTTGATATTCTCGTATCTCTAGGTTTTGGGGACACGAGTCTTGTCTGGCTCTTCTCCTATCTCTATGATCATTGCCGTCAGTCTCCTTTGCTAGATCTTCATCCAGATCACATGCTCTAATGGAAATATCCCTCAGAGTTCTGCCATGGGTCTTTTTCTCTTTTTCCTCTATGCTACTTCATTTAGGGATCTCATCAGCTCCTATAGATTTAATTAACATTTCTGTGCTGACAGTTCCCAAATCTACCTATACCATCCCATCCCCTTGGTTGACCTCCAATCACACTCGTTCAGCTGCCTTTTAGACATCTTGAGTTGGATGTCCAGTAGACATCTTAACTCAACATGCATCATTCTCCCACACCTTTAGGTTCACAAGCAAAGAGCCATCCTGGGCTCCTCACTATCAACCCTCTCATCCAATCTGTTGTCAACCTTTACCTTTACAACATCTCTCTGATGTGCCCCCTTTTGTCCTCTGACATTACCACTATTTTAATGCAGGTCCTCATCATCTTACACCTTGATTTTTGCAATAGCCTACTTGTGGGTCTGCCTGCCTCAAGTCTCTCCCCTCCAATCCATCCTCCATTCACTACTACGGTGATTTTCCTAAAGCACAGGTACAATCATGTCATCCCTCCCCCTTACACAATAAGCTCCATTGACTCCCTATGGTCTGCAGGACCAAATTCAAAATCTTCTCTTCGGCATTCAAAGCTCTCCATCACATAACCCCCTCCTCCCTTTCCAGTCTTTTTACACATACATTTTGATCCAGTGACACTGGCCTCCTTCTTCCAGGAACAAGATTCTCTTAGTTGTAGGCATTTTCTCTGATTGTTCCCTCTCTTCCCTCCTTGTCTCCACTTCCTGGCTTCCTTTGCTGATAGCCCTTTGTTTTGGAAGAAGATTAATGACATCTTTGGGCAATTGCTTCACTCATGAGTGAATTGGATTTAAGTGAGGCAGAGGTGCACAAAAATCATCAGCCTCACTCTCTCTTCCAGGGTCATTGAAGTCCAGTGGTGAAGGCTCAGACTGCAGCGGATGACCTTGGTGTCTGACCAAGTTGAAGCCTGCTGATTACCCTCAATCTTGTTTGGCCTGTCTGCTGAAATGATTTTAGTATGCTGCTACATGTGCTACATCATCTTGGAGTCACAGGTGATTACTGGGTAGACACCAAAGATGGATGAGCCTCAGCAAGCCCTCACACAAAAAGTGCTAGTCCTCCTTAAATACCTCCTACACCCCTTTACGTCCCAATTAAAGTCTCATCTTTTACAGAAAGTGTTTCCCAACCCCTCTTAACTCTCTTGAATTCTCTCTCCTAATTATTTCCTATTTATTCTGTGTGAAGGGAATTATGACTTTTATAATAATCTACATGACATGTGTAATGAATATACACATTGGTTAGATTTTTCAGAATTGCCTCTCTTGTGAGTCAGACTTACAATGCAGCTTAAAATGTTCAATCAGACTTTTGACAAGGCTCACAATCACTGCCTGTATACCTGAAGTGAAATGAACCAAACACTGTAGAACCTGTTCCAGTCACAGAACTTTGTTCCTGTGACCTACCAAGAAATGGCCCTCAAGCAACATTGCTCCACAAGACTCCAGCATTGTTGTATTGGCTTTCACTTGTGGGTTTGTCATGAAAAACCCTGGGAATGGTTATTTGTAATCTACCTGTCCCCCTCCCTTCCCACTTGTGATTAATGTATACAATCTCAGTCTTCACCTCAGTGAGATGGAATTCTGATCAGGAGGATTCCTGATTTGCAAATCTGCTCCTCATAATGAAATTAGTTAATTAAGCATCTATCAGACTGCTGGCACTTTGTCTCTGGCCTGCTGTTTCATCATTCTCAGGTGAGAGACTGGCTCACTAAAGCCCTGTCAACATCTGTATGTAGCTTGTTTGTACTTATTTGCTTGGTTATTGTCTCTCTCATTAGTTTGTAAGCTCTGGGAGGGCAGGAGCTGTCTTTTGTCATTTTTTTTTTTTGTAGCCCCAGAATTTAGCATCATGCCTGTTAATGTTTATGGACTGACTGATTGAGAACACAAGCCATTCATCCCTCCCATTCTGACTTCTGTTTATGACCTCCCCAGAAGACCCACTTCATTCATAAGCTAGGAAACTTCCTCTATAAATCAAGAGTATCCATTCAAACAGAAAAAGCAATCTTCATGAACAAGAGCTAAATAAAGATTCAACCTTTCCAAGTGCTTTAACATAATCTTTTGGGAGCACAGCAAAGAGATTTAAAAGATGCCAGAGTATGGACCCAGGTTCCAAGGGCCCCAACTCTAAAGTTCCAAAGCTCACTTTTGGATCTGTGTATGGAAGAGGAGTAGGTGAAAAAACTGAAGAATTAACCATGGTGCCTCAACTTTTCTCTGGTCCTAAATAGCAGACCAAGTTTGTTTAATTTAATTCAATCTTTCAAGTAGGGCTGATTCCATCCTATAGAAGAAAATCTTCAGCACTTTAATAGATGAGGGTTGATGGGTTATGGGGGCTGAGAAAATTCCACACCTGGTGATGAACCTCATTAAGAGCCTTTTCAGACTTCTCCAGGCTGGTCTTCAGATGACAAACAGACACTAGACCTGGAAAATGCCTTGCTTGCTCCAGTTTGCTAAGGACCACTTGAACTTGGGATGGACTGCCAGAGACTCCAGAACTCAGGAATCATTCCAATCATGATAAGGTATAGGGTGTGGAAGATTAATTTTTACTATTAAACTATTAATCTTTACTAAATGCTAAATCACTTTCCTTGTCTTTCAGAGACTCTGAACTTGGTGGCCACTGGCTTGCTTTTGTCAATATTTTGATAACTATTATAAGATCATTGGTTTCCTTTGTAATCTTACGTATTTTATTTAATGGATTTAAAGGTTATTGTGAGGAGGAATCCATGTTCTTTGTTGTTGGTGGTCAGTTATTTCAGTCATGTCCAACTCTTCGTGACCCCATCTGGAGTTTTCTTGGCAAAGATACTGGAGTGGTTTTCCATTTCCTTCCCTAGCTCATTTTACAGATGAAGAAATTGAGGCAAACAACATTAAGTGACTTGTCCAGGGTAACACAGCTACTATGTATCTAAGGTCAAATTTGAACTCAGGTCTTCCTGACTTCAGGCCTGGTACACTGTCCACTAAACTTCCTAGCAGCCCAAAAGGGTCTATAAGTTTCACTCAATTGTCAAAGGAATTCTCTCTCTCTCTCTCTCTCTCTCTCTCTCTCTCTCTCTCACACACACACACACACACACACACACACACACACACACGCATACACACAACATGAGAAGAACTTCTGTTCTATATTGCTTCCCAGTCCCACTCCTCCCCATCCCCATCCTATCCTCAAAATTAAAGGTTTCCTTTAACAGTTTTTTGAAATTTGCATCATTTAAAAAAAAATTTTTTTAAGGAGCATCTTAAATTTAATTATTTATTGTAAATTTGTGGGGCTTTTCCTTCATTGAAATTTTGATGATGTAATATGGTGTTATGTAACCATACAGCATTGTGTGGTAAACAAGTCACACTTGTTTACACACACTTACTCCTTCCAGTGCATGCTGGACTTCCAGAGAATGTGGGACACACTCACCTGTCAATACTTGCTTATTAAAACCTGGTGGACTTGACCACAGACTGGTTATAACTTGCATTTTGTGTGTTTATTTGAAAGATAATGTAATTACTACAACTCTGTTATACAACAGATGAAACATGTATGAACAGTTTTTCAAAATTTTCTTCTCTTCCCTTATGCTTCCACTGCCCCCTTATTTTTTATCCAATACCCCCCAATGGCACTAGAGGCTACCACTGACCCCTGGATCATTCCAGCACCTCCCAGGGGGAGACATTTTCCACTTTGGGAGCCTTTAACCTATGGTCCATTATGTTTGGAAGAAGGAGGCAGGCTGGAGCACCTTCTTTCTCCACATCCTAAACAAGTCTTACAAGATCTTAAGAAAACTGTCTTGCTGCTGCCTTTATCATGGTTCTAATTTGTCTCCTATGGGTGCCCCCTGAGCAGCTTAAGTGCAAGAAGATGATAACTTTTTCAGCACATACTACTGCTAAATATTTTGCCAATTCATGTTTTTACTTGATCTTCAAGTACAGCAGATGGCATAGAAGTGGCAGGAAGTATCCAGCTATGCCAATTCTGATCCTATGGATAAAAAAACTAATTACCATAAAGGCATTTTGTTAATACGACATGAATGAGCTTGATCACTTGTTTCCAGAGTTAGAGAGAAGGTAGGTGGTTGAAGGGTTTGTCCTTCTAAAGTGAAATGTCTTGGTGACAGAGGGCTTTGAATGAGAGAACATCGCATATAGTATCAGACATGGTTGATAGCTTGGTTGATTTTGTTGAACTTTTATGTTTTTGTTTTTTTTTCTTTGATTTTTGTTAGAAGATTTTTCTCTAGTAACGAAAGTAGGGAAGAGAATATTTGGAAATAAAGATGATGTGAAAATCAAAGACACCAATATAATTTTTCTAAAATGGAATAAATCATGTGGAAGACATACAATCCCCAAAGAACCTAGGCAAAAAAAAATAGGTTCTTTTTAGGGGTGTCATTTGGCAGGGGGTTGGAGGAAGATGAATAAGGTAGCCAGAAGGAGGGATGGCAGAGTATAATATAAAAACGATACATAATTCATACAATGATGATAGAACAGTTTCTCCAGGGGAGGGTATGGTGGTGGTGAATTGATAAGTAATGACTGCTATTTTTCTCCCTATATTCAAATATTACTTTACCTCCCCCTATGTTTGAATTTTGTCAATAATCCTTTCAGGTGTACAGTTTCTCATGAAAAGAATTATCCTAAAAAAAAATATACTAAACAAAAAGAATTTAACATAAAACTCGAGTGAGTTTGTTTATCTAATCTTACCATTTAGATACTAATAAAATTCTTAAACAAATTAATCATTAGGGCTAATAATGCTCACAAGGAACTAAACATCCTGGCTTGGAGGAAAACAGAATGCATATCCTCTTTAGTTTCATAGAATTTCTTCATCACAAAATGTCTATATAAAACTCACATTGCTTTTAACAAAATAATGAAGAGAAAAATGAGCAGAACCTAGAGAAAGTTGTATATAGTAACAATAATACTGTGTTTAGCTTTGAGTGACTAAGTGATTTTGACTAAGATTGAAAACCCATTAACTGCAAAGGACACGAAGGAAGATGTTATTTGCATCCAGAGAAAAAGATGATAAATAGAAGCATGTATAGAATGGTTTTATGTGTGTGTTTATATATGTGTATGTGTGTACACATACATACATACCTGGGTCTAACATTGCCCTTTCTGGGCTAGAAGGAAAATACAGAAAGTTACGGGACAACTTTATTATATATTTAAAAAGAATAGTAAGTCATAGATCTGTAGTTTCATGTATAATCATTTTTTCTATTTTACTATGTTATGGAATGCTTTTTTATTTCTTTTTTTTAATATAAATTTATTTATTTAACTTTTTACATTCATTTTCACAAAATTTTTGGTTCCAAATTTTCTCCCCATTTATACCCTCCCCCCACCCCAATAACCCGAGCATTCTAATTATCCCTATCACCAACCTGCCCTCTCTTCTATCCTCCCTCCTTTCTCTTCTCCCCATCTTCTCTTTTGTCCTGTAGGGTGAGATGACTTTCTATTCCCCATTAACTGTATTTCTTATTTCCTAGTAGCAACAGCAATACTCAACAGTTGTTCCTAAAACTGTGAGTTCCAAATTCTCCCCATCCCTCCCTTCCCACCCATTCCCTTTGGGAAGGCGGGCAATTCAATATAGGTCAAATCTGTGTAGTTTTGCAAATGACTTCGATAACAGTCATGTTGTGTAAGGCTAACTATATTTCCCTCCATCCTATCCTGCCCCCCCATTGTTTCTATTCTGTCTTTTGATCCTGTCCCTTCCCGAGTGTTGACTTCAAATTGCTCCCTTCTCCTTTTGCCCTCCCTTCCATCATCCCCCCCACCCTGCTTATCTCCTTCTCCCCCACTTTCCTGTATTGTAAGGTAGGTTTTTATCCCAAAATGAGTGTGCATTTTATTCCTTCCTTTAATTGAATGTGATGAGGGTAAACTTCATGTTTTTTTCTCATCTCTCCTCTTTTCCCTCCACTAAAAAGTCTCCTGCTTGCCTCTTGAATGAGAGATAATTTACCCCATTCCATTTCACCCTCTCTCCTCCCACGACATTTCTTTCTCACCATTTACCTTAATTTCTTTTAAGATATGGGCCGGTCCCAAGCTATTCAATTCACTCTGTGCTCTCTGTCTCTGTGTGTGCATGCATGTGTGTATGTGTGTGTGTGGTCCCACCAACTACCCAGATACTGAAAAGTTTAAGAGTTACAAATATTGTCTTTCCATGTAGGAATGTAAACAGTTCACCTTTGGTAAGTCCCTTATGACTTCTCTTTGCTGTTTACTTTTTCATGCTTCTTCTCATTCTTGTGTTGGAAAGTCAAATTTTCTTTTCAGCTCTGGTCTTTTCATCAAGAATGTTTGAAAGTCCTCTGTTTCATTGAAAGACCATATTTTCCCCTGAAGTATCATACTCAGTTTTGCTGGGTAGGTGATTCTTGGTTTGAGTCCTAGTTCCTTTGACTTCTGGAATATCCTATCCCACGCCCTTCGATCCCTTAATGTAGAAGCTGCTAGATCTTGAGTTATCCTGATTGTATTTCCACAATACTGGAATTGTTTCTTTCTAGCTGCTTGCAATATTTTCTCCTTGACCTGGGAATTCTGGAATTTGGCCACAACGTTCCTAGGAGTTTCTCTTTTTGGATCTCTTTCAGGCGGTGATTGATGGATTCCTTCAATACTTATTTTGCCCTCTGGTTCTAGAATCTCAGGGTAGTTTTCCTTGATAATTTCATGAAAGATGATGTCCAGGCTCTTTTTTTGATCATGACTTTCAGGTAGTCTCATAATTTTTAAATTGTCTCTCCTGGATCTATTTTCCAGGTCAGTTTTTTTTCCCATGAGATATTTCACATTCTCTTCCATTTTTTCCTTTTTTTGGTTTTGTTTTGTGATTTCTTGGTTTCTCAGAAAGTCATTAGTCTCCATCTGTCCTATTCTAATTTTGAGAGAACTATTTTCTTCAGTGAGCTTTTGAACCTCTTTTTCCATTTGGCTAATTCTGCTTTTGAAAGCATTCTTCTCCTCATTGGCTTTTTGAACCTCTTTTGCCAATTGAGTGAGCCTATTTTTCAAGGTGTTATTTTCTTCAGCATTCTTTTGGGTCTTCTTTACCAAGGTATTGACCTGTTTTTCATGCTTTTCTTGCATCTCTCTCATTTCTCTTCCCAGTTTTTCCTCCACCTGTCTAAGTTGATTTTCAAAATCCTTTCTGAGCTCTTCCATGGCCTGAGCCCATTGGATATTTATTTCGGATGTTTGGGATACAGAGGCGTTGACTTCTATGTCTTTCCCTGATGGTAAGCATTGTTCTTCCTCATCAGAAATGTAAGGACGAAACATCTGTTCACCAAGAAAGTACCCTTCTATGGTCTTATTTTTCTTCCCTTTTCTGGGCATTTTCCCAGTCAGTCACTTGACTTCTGAGATTCCTCTCCACCCCTGCCTAGATCTGCCCAGCTAGTGCTTGGGGTCTGAGATTCAAATGCTGCTCCTCAGACTCAGGGCTTTCCACTGCAGGTGGGGCTGCTATTCAATGTGAGCTTAAGTTCTGGTGCTCAGGTGGGGGCAGGGCCACTGCCCAGGCTCAGTTTCCTCAGTGGCTTTATGCAGGGACCTTCAGTAAAGGATCTGAGGTCTTGTCTGCTCTGGGAGCCCCTGGCCACAGCTGCCTCTACCGCTGCCTCCCAAGGGGGCCTGAGTTATGGAGACACCCCGCTCCCCTCTCAGCCAGCCCAGAAATCTCTCTCACTGACTTGTGCACCTGTGGGTGGAGGGACCTTTGTGACCACCGAAGATTCCTTCCCTGAAGCCTGCTTGGATCTGCTCCTCTCGGGGCCGCGCAGCCAGGGCTGGCCTCCGCTGTCCAGTGCATCATGTACCTTTGGTGGCGTTTTTTCAGGGCTCTCTGGAACGGAAATCTCCTCCACTGCATGCTGCACGGCTTCCACTGCTCCAGAATTTGTGGGGAGTTCTTTTTACAGGAAATTTATGGGCTGTGGATTTGGAGCTAGCATACAGTGAGTCTTTCTACTCCGCCATCTTGGCTCCTCCCCCTGTTTGTCTTTTTCTTGAAAGCAAAAGGTCTTAATATTTCTTAGGGTAAGAACACCTGTTCAATTCAAAGTAACTGAGATTCTTTGCTATTTCTTTAACTTGACCTATTTGTCTTCTTACTCTGTTGGAAAAGTTTGTGATCCTACTTGCTGCACTTTTGAAAGTAGCAAAGATCCATGGGGGAATTTCAGATACCTTTTGGGACAAGGAACTCAGAAGAAATTACCTGCAGTTCCATAAGGATCACCTATGCTACAGAGATAGTGAGAAAGTTGGTATACCCTGTGTAGAAAGGGTCAGTTTTTATCCAGACCTCAATTAGATGGTCTTGTGTAGTGAGGCAATAATAGAAGAACTTCTATTCAAGACAGTTTTCTCATTTGAAAGACTTTAGGTCCCAGATCCCGAGCAGGTACAGGGTGAGGGCTCCTTATTGTTTGGAAAGCTTCGGTGAGGGCTAGGTTTCTTTCAGAAATGCGATGTCACTTTTCATTTTCATTGCTCTTTCTTTCCCTTAAAGGATAATAAAGGCCTTGTAAGGCTAAAGCTAATCAAATAGAAATATTTTGTAAGTATTATGAAATGTTCCTTATTTTGTTTATCTGAAAGACTTTTTATTGGGACATAATTGTGATTTTGTTCTGCACATGTAGAACTTCATATGTTCATGCAGTCAGTGTTGGCTGTCTTGAGACCTTACTGAATAGTACTGGGGAAGCAAGTGAAAGAACATTGTTTATGATTTCCCAGAGATAACGATCTGACTTTTGGACACAGATTATATTCAAAATATACCCTGCCTATTTGCCAGGGAAAACAAATTTCAAACAAGTAGAAGAATATAACTGGGACTTTGGGATACACCCAGCACACCTAACTGGAGGCACCCTGCTTCTAAAAGAAAACATCTGTATTCTCCTGCCACATGGGTAGGACCGCATAGCGAAGAAAAGCTGTCTTTAAATCTGTCAGACTGAGATGTCTCCCTCCATTTCTGTTGTGCTCCTTTCCCACTCTGCATGCAGAGAGAATGAAGGTCCACTTACATTGTGGGCACCATGAACTGAGTCACTGAGGGAAAAGAACTTGCTGTATCGGTTTTTCCTGTTACATTTGTCCTTAGTTTCAGGTGCAGGAGGTAGAATTCCCTGACTTCAAAGTCAAGCTATGGAATTCAACCTTAGAATTCTGAGCTCCATGCTGCATCTAGCCAAACAGCCATGGAAGTACAGAGAAGTCAGAGTATCTAGGACTCAAGCTGAACAGCAGCTTTTGACTCATGACTTGGGACTGGGCAGAATAAGGATTGAATTCACCTGCAGATTGAATTCCCTATTTCTTCTTCCCGTTGCTTTGAAGTACAGTTGTCCCTTCCACATCGCCACTTTCCCCATGGTGGTTTTGATATACCATGATGGGTCAGCAAAAGAAATTAAATGGGAATTTGGGGAGAGTTTTGTAGGAGCCTCAGACAACATGCAAAGGCCAACAGATGACAGGGAACAAGTTTAGAAACTCAGAAATGCACACACACACACACACATATATATATACATACATACATACATATATATATATATATATATATATATATATATATATATATATATATAGTATGTATCAACTAAAACTTTACAATATGGTACTGTAACCACTCCACAAAAGAAAAAAATTCAGACACATGTCCAATTTTCAAAAAAATGAAAGAGAATAGAGGCAGCACACAGATCCAGGATAATTAAGCATATTTACTATGAATTAAACAACCTATCAAAAAATCAATAATTAAAAATGGATAACAGAAACTACATCAATGCCTACTGTAATGATTTCCATCTAAAGTTAGGCCAATATAATTAGTTGTTACAATAAAGGACCAAGAGATTCAGAAGGCACATTAGTCAGAAAACATCTGACTTATTTACCGGAAAGAGATATCTGCCAAAGACAAGGAGTTAGGATATAAACCCATTGTAGAAGAACGATAGATGATTATGAGCAGTATTTCTTATAAAACAAAGAGAAGTAATGAAGGATGACTAGCTTAAAGAACACTAAGCAAAGTATTCAAGTAAGCAAAGTCATCCCAAAGGCTTCCAAGGATAAAAGCGTAAAGGAAATAACAAATGGAAGAAAAATGGAAAAGATTTATAAAAATTATTTTGACAAACCACTGTATTTGACCCCTACCAACACAATCCCTAAGGTGTTTACAGAAGAGGAAGGGAACTAAAGATAGAATGATGTGTATTTTATGTATTTTATCTCTTTATTGTGTTATCTCTTTATTGACTTAAAATAGCCACAAAAGACAAGAAACATATGTTTCTGATTCAGGTTTATTACAATGTAATTATTACAAAGTAATAAAATACTTATAGAAAGCAAAATTTAAAAAAGTTAAAAATTACTGAGTACCTAAATGTAAACCTACCCAGATAGTATGATTAAAATGCAATTATCATTTAAAACATTTTAAATAATAATTTTCTAATAATAGTGAACTGTCTTCTTTTTCTTAAAATCTTTGTGCATATTTTTGTAAGTACAGCAAGCTTCATCCATGTCTCAATGAATTTGCACGCTCACATTCTCACACAATGAACTAAGTGAAATCGGGACATTTTCTAAAATCAACGATGCTTTAAATGTGGTATTGTTGTCTTTTTTAAAATTTTTCAACAGCTGAGATAAAATAATTTGAAAGATATTCTTTGAAAAGAGGAGCCACTCATGCTTTTTATTTGATCACCAAAGAAATAGAAATGATCCATGGTTTTAGCTTCTTAGAGTTCAAAGATTCCAAGTACAATAAGCAAGCATTGGCTCTAATTTAAAACCTTCCTGCTGTGTTACCTTCTAATAAGAGTGTTAGGTGGCCCAGGTTGAATTTTTTCTCTAGAAATACAAATTCTGGAAGGTTGAATCTCAAGTTAAAATTAATAGAGATTAAATAGAGATTAAACAGACTTCACAGGCAGAAGGGAGAGAAAGTCATGGCTACACAGAAGTTCATCACACTGCAGTCAAAAAAATCCTAAATTCAGGACGTGTATTCAAACCTTGGCTCTACTAACAATTTGAATGAGCTAAGAAAAGTCACTCAACCTCTGTATGCCTCAGTTTCTTCATCTGTAAAATGAAGACATCAGACTAGAGCACTTCAAAGTGGACCTTAACTTTTCCCTCTCTCTTATCCCCTTACTCAAATCAATTTCCATAATGTATGAATTCAAAATCTGCAACATCTTTCATATCCACCTTATTTTAGACTTCATTTCAGACCTCAATTCAGACCCTTGTCAACTCCCATATGTCACCTTGGAATAATCTTGCAATTGTATTCTCTACTTCTAGTCTTTGCCATCTCCAATCCATGCTCCTTCTAGCTGGCAAAATAATCTTCCAAAAGCACGGGTCTGATCACATCACTCTTCTTCTCAAGAGCCTTCAATAGCTTCCCATTGTTTCTAGAAAAAATGCAAACTTCTTCATTTTGCATTTAAAACCTTTTCCCTTGTAAGTATTATTTTGCTTCAGAATCATTCATTCCTCTTACAATCCAGCCAAACCAGCATGGTTTCCCTTCAACATGTGAATAGGGAATAGAATGTTCCCCACTAGATGCTAAAACAGGCAGGTCATGTATTGAGTAAAAGTTGAAGTATATGGGGGTCTAGACTTTGCATACAAGTTTTGGGGTACACACAATTCATAGCATACTAGTGTCAAAAGGTAACATAATCAGGACATACATGCCAATATAACCATGCCCCATTTCTCCATCTGATGACTTCTTGTCACCAATACCGAGAGTGAACTCCATCCTTACTTCCAAATCTTTACCTTCTTATGAGACCGCAGGTAGTACTTCTTCCGGGAAGCCTTTATTGGTCCCCAGTTTTCAGTGTTGTCCCCTCCCTGAAATTATTTTCTGTACACTGTTCTCTTTCAATGTTGTTTTCCCCAAGTAGAATATAAGCTCTCTGAGGGTCAAGGGCTGTTTTTCAACTTGTCTAGATGCCAACAGCATCTGTTTGGCCCATTATCCAATTCCTCCATTCATATTACAGTTCTCTGGGAGCAGGAGTCTCTGTTTTCTGGGATACAGGGCTCAGTGAGTAAGTTTTCAGTTTGGGGGTTGCCAAACTTAGTCTCAATCCTGGTCAGAAACTCATGAGCTAAAGGAATTTTCTGATTCTGGGGCATAGGGTTGAGTCCCAGACACCCAGCTTCTCCTGAATCATGGCACCATGCTCACCATGATAGTGGTGCAGCTGCTGAGAGTGCTAGTCTAGCCCTGGACAACACTTCAGATGCAATAGATCTGACCATCACTAGCCAACACCTGGTTCATTGGGTACCAAAAGGAAGGGACAAACTTCTAAATCATTCAAGGGGAGATTTACTGCTTCTCTTTTACCCAGGAACCTTGAGGGTCTTCCCTTCCCAATTTGAATCCTTTTTTTACTATTTAAAGAAGCCTATTCATTGAATGGGTGTATCTCCCTCAAAGTAAGAATGTGATAAGACCTTAGCCTAAAATGACCAGGGTCTCACATTGCATCCTGGGCCATCTCCAATCATCCTGATGAATATCTGGTCCCTGGACCCAGATGGCTCTAGAGGAGAAAGTGCAGCTAGAGACCTTGCACAGCCCTCCCTCACTCAAATCCAAGTCCGTTGTAAGTCATAGCATCATTGTAATTTCATAGTCTTCTTTGAGAACTAAAGACAAACACAACAGCCTATTGTTGATGCGTTGACATTTAACACAACTGGCAGTGAGGGCAGAGAGGTCCAGAGGCAAACAAAGAAGGAACAGCTTAGTAGAGTTCTAGGCAATGCCTATAGGGAAAGATAACGAGTTTCCCTGGCATCCTCCAAGATTAGCCCTGGGGTCAAAGGGATGATTTCTCATTTTGAAGGAGACTATGGCAAGTAGTAAGCTTTTACTATCGATGAGGTCAAATCCTATCAGTTACTTTACTAAGGTAACAAGCCAGGATATGGTCTCCCAGTAGCTGGTTACTGGGTTGGTCAGGCCAGACATTTCCTAAGAGAGACTGGTGGGGGTGGAAGGAAAGGGCCACTCTTCTATACCCATTTTCCTGACCATCTGTCAGGGGGTTGTTCCCCTTCACCTTGCTGACTATCAAGGAGGATTATTCAGCCTCCCAGAAGAGCCTAGTGTGGAGTAGAGTGTCCCCCATTTGTTGCAAGAATAGACAGGTCATGGACTGTTTCAAAGAGGAAATACATGGGGGTCTAGGCTTTGCCTACAAGTTTTGAGGTACACATAATTCATAGCGCACTAGTGTCAGAAAGTAACATAAGTATTCCATACATGTAAATATAACATAATGTCATAGTAGGAGCTAAATGTTCATCAGAGGAAATTCAAGATACATGGAAGACCACCACACCTATGAAATTATTCCTTAATAGAACAATGACAGACTGAAACAAAGTTTTTAGCACTGTGCCAAGGATATTTTCAACATGTTTATCAATGACTTGGATGAATATGCTTATCAAAACCAGGAATTTTCTATAGCAGACCACATTATCACTGCCACACAATTGACTTAAATGAATAAGATATCCAAATTCACAGTGTGAATTGTTTGGTGCAAAAATATTTGACTCAGTAGAACAAAGAATAAAAAATGCTGTCCATCTCCAGAGAAAGAACTGGTGGAACCTAAATGCAGATCAAAGATACTTTTATAGTTTTCTTTATTTTTCTTGGGTTTTTCTTTTTTTTTTTTTTTTGCTTTGTATTCTTTCACAGCATGATTTACATGGAAATGTGCTTTGTATGACTACACATGTATAACCTATGTCAGATTGCTTGTCTTCTCAATGAAGGGGAAGGGAGGGAGAGAATATGGAACTCAAAATTTGAAAAAAAAACTATCTTAAAATTGTTTTCACATGTAATTGGAAAAAATATCAAATGGGTGGGAGGGAACAGATCCTATGAGATTCTTTGGCTGAAACAAGCAGAGAGATTAGAGTTTAACAAGTTTCTGCTTATCAGTATGAAGCTAATGAAAAGTCAGAAAGGGTCTCTATATCCTCATTTTAGAAGATGCCGTTGTGTTGATATCAAGTCCCAGGTTACTATATGTATCCCTTGATGATCGCTCAAAAGACAGCAGAGGAATGATACACATAATAGAAATTGTACAGATAATTGTACAGAATATCTGTTGCCTCCGTTGTGACTCAGTGGAATCCATGAGGTCTAGTTTTCTCCAGGAACTGACTCAGAGGAGTCAAAGGATTATTGATATAGAGCTAGAGGTCATGGAGACCAATTCTCTCCTTTTGTATTTGAGAAAACAGACCCATAGAAGTTAAACCACTTGCTCAAGGTCACACAAGTAACATGTGAGAATTAGGATTTGTTCCTATATCTTCCAATTTCTGACCCTATGATTCTGTCACTGTGTCACCATGACAACTTAAAATTAAGAGTGCTGCTCAAGAGGGACAGCTAGGTGGCACAGTATCTAGCGTACTAGGCCTGGTGTCAGGAAGACCTGAGTTCAAATCCAGCCTCAGGCCACTTACTAGTTGTGTGAGCCTGAGCAAGTCACTTAACCCTGTTTGTCTCAGTTTCCTCTTTAGTAAAATGAGCTGGAGAAAGAAACAGCAAATCACACCAGTATCTTTGCCAAGAAAATCACAAAGAATTTGACACAACTGAACAAGTTAATCAAGACCTTAGGGATATATGGGCTACAAACTTAGGTAACTACTAATATGATGGACATATGTTTAAAGCAAGGCTTCAAAATTGAGCAAACTGTCCTCTCCAACTACTGGCCAGGTCTGTCCTGTAACCAAGGGGATAACTATAAGAACTTCACTCCCAGAGCAGGCAAGCTAACCTGCCTACCCAGAAATAGTTTCCTCTTGGAATTAACTCCCACTTGGATTGCTACTTTAGCAGTTACAACTGATTTCTGAAATTGGGCAAGTCATAACTCTAAGTTGTGGATAGATGCTATTAAACTGTTAAATAATCAAACTTTTTTAAAATAAAAGGCCCTTTTTCCTAATTAATATGGTGTTTTCAAAACTGCTTACACATAAAAAAGATAATTTTTCAGCATATCCTAATTTTTAAAAGGGGAACTTCTATGCAATTGGTACCTTAGTCATGACATGATATAGAGACAAATGTTTAATGATAGATGAACATGAATAAAGAAGCAGAATAATTGCGTCAAAAATTTCATAAGCACTACTCATAGCATTGCACAAGAATTTAATTCATTATTTAAGGTCTTCAGGAAGAATGTCCTTCATTAATTCAAGCCAGATGCTGCACTTTGCTCCTGATTTTCCTCAGATGATTAAGGATCTAATTAATTATTAACTCAGTAAACTATATAAGTATTTCTACTTTCCCTCTTAATTAGAAGATTTAAACAAAAGTGGTCATGTAAACTAATTTATGAACTTTTTAAAATTTTTTGATGGCACTCTTTTAATTGTTTTATGAATGAGTTTAGATGGGCAGGGCAGCCTTTTGTGGTTATATGGCAGAAAGCACGTGAACTGTGGATTCGGGAAGAGTCAGAATTGAACCCTCCCTGTGACATTCACCTGTATGAATTTAGGAAAATCATTTCATTCTTTGACGCTCAGTTTCCTCATTTCTTAAATGGGCATGATGGCATCTGGAGTATCCTTTCATTAAATGGACTGCAAAGAGATGTTACATGAAGGCACAAAGCACTATACAAACACAGGAACAACTCCTTTATGATTTAGAATTAGCCTTCAGGTTCTGGAGTAGAGCTTGATTGGCAACTTGGTTAGCTGGTACAGTAAATAGAGCACTGGGTCTGGTGTCAGGCAGACTTAAAATTCAGCCTCAAATATTTACTTCCTGTTGACCATGGCCAAGTCACTTGACTTTGATTTGTCTCATTTTTCTCATCCGAAAAATAGGGATAATAATCACTGTGAAGATAAACTAAGATACTATTTGTATTGTCCAGCACAGTACCTGGTACTACCTTCATAATAAAGAAGTTACTTGATCTGGATGAATTATCTAATTTATTCATTAGACAAATATTTATTGAGCACCTGCCATGTCTAGAAAAATTGACTGGACGTTATAAGGCGAAAAATAGGGAACATTTATATAGTATTTGAAAGTCTGAAAAAAAACCTTTACATATGTTATTTTATCTTCACCACAAACCTGGAAAGGAGATGATATTATCTCCATTTTACAGATGAGGAAACTAGGTCAGACAGAGGTTAGGTGACCTGCTCAAGGTCATACAGCTAGCAAGTCGTCTAAGGTTGGATTGGAAGTCAAAAGTTCCTGACACCAGGTCTACTGAACTCCCAGTGCTCTGCCCAGTTAAAGAAAAAGACATAGAAGACACAATCTTATAATGACCATGGGTAGAGAAATATGCAATTTCCTCTTCACTCTGTTCCATCAGGGGAAAGAGAGAAAGAGGGAAAGAGCCATGAATCTCTCTAGCCCATGTAGCTTACCACCAAGATTCAGTTACCAAAGATAGGTAAGACTGAGAGTTAATCAGTCCCATACTAAAAGTGACCCAGGGTCAGGCATTGAGCCTACTTTGAGAAGAGGAGCAAGGAGAACTTGGGATGGGGCATGTAGGACATCATTGTACTGTTTCCCCTTATTTCTGGACAAGAAGGAGGGACATGGGATGGTCATGAGTACATGTGGGGACTTAAATCCACTACATTGCTCTCTACAGAAAAGGACATGTGTTGAGGCCCCAGACTATAACAAAAAAGACCCTGATAATACGTGTTAAGATTTATATAGTGCTTGAAACTTGGCAAAACTCTTTACATGTGTTATCTCATTGGATTCTCACTATAAAGTACATAATGTCTTTATTCAAATGTTACAGAAGAGGAAATGAGGCCAAGAACCCAAGTGTCTAAGGCTGGATTCAAACTTGGGTCTTCCTAACTACAGGTCCAGTGCTCTATCCACTGGGCCACATAACTGCCCAGCTAGCTGGTTGGAACACTCCAAGTGGGCAGTCCTTCTTCCTCCCTGTGAGAGGAGGATGTCTGAGCTTAAGCACTCATCTGTGATTCTGGAACCCAGAGTGGAGGAAAGGTGAAAAGGAGTCATCCATTCAAGCGTGGGGGGAAAGTCCAGGACAAAAGCCAGGTGCCTGAAACTTGTCTGAAAAGAGCATTATACTGGGAGGAGTAAAGGGCTTTGATCATTGGGTGCTGTACAGAGAATATTTTGTAACAAGTGGTTGAAAAAATTAATCATGCCCTTTGGGGCTATCACCACATCAAACCAGTTTGGAGGCCAGTATTCTAGCAGCCAAGCATTCAAGCTTGGGACCTTGTGGGCTCAGGAGTGACTAAAGGAGGCCAACCCTTATATTCTGGAGGAAAAGGAAGGGAAAGAAGAAGAGTGAGACCCCAGGGAGATGTACACTACACACACACACACACACACACACACACACGCACACACACACACACACACACACTGACTAGGAGAACTTAGAAAGGTCAGAGAATCAACATGTAGAGATCCATGTCCTTGAACAGCAACGTCTGATGATACCACTTTCTTTGAGAGCTGAAATACTCAATACAGACTGGAGACATTGAGGAAAAGCAGTTGTAGAATTCTATAAGAGTATAAACCCTTAGAGCTCAGCAATAGCTAAACCTAAAGGGAACTTCTTGTGTGTGAAAGACAAGAGTATGTCCCAGGAATGAGAACAAGTTTTGTGCTGATTATTCATGGTATATTAGCTGTTTAATAATCAATGAGGAGCCCACTAGATGGAGGTCTGTGTACTCTTCCAGGCTTGGCACCTAGGGTAGGTGGCACAATACTGAGCTCTGGGCTTCAAAAAAGACCTAAATTCGAAGTCAGCCTCATATACTTACTAGTTGTGTGACCCCAGGCAAGTCACTTCACCTTTGTTTGCCTCAGTCTCCCCATGTGTAAAATGCGTATAATAACAGTACCTACCTTCCAAGGTTATTGTCAGAATCAAAAGAAATACTATTTATGTCTTAGTATCTCCTGGAACCTAGCAGAGTATCGTCCCCAGGGTAGGCACTTAATAAATTGTAATTGATTGATGATCAGTTCAATAGTAAGGACATGCTGCGGGTAATCCAGGATCATCTCTGCCTGTCTCCCAGGACCATTGATAAAGACAAAGTGTAATGATGCGCGTGATAACACCCTGTGAACAGCAAAGTACTGAATAAATGGGAAGTCTTCTATTACTTAGACTTGCAAAGAATGCGCCAAAACAGCCAAGTGGAGATGCACAGGACCTGAGGACAGTGAGTGCTTCCTCAGGAAGGGAAAAGAAAGTCTGGGACAGGAAGGCACTCTTCCCTGTGTAAATTTCCTCTCCTTGGCTTTTTTTGGATAACTCTCATTTTTGTTGTTGCTCCGTCATGTTGGAGTCTTCGTGATCCCATTTGGGGTTTGCTAAGGAAGCAAAAGTACTGGAGTGGTTTGCCATTTCCTTCCCCATCTCATTTTACATTTGAGGAAACTGAGGCAAGCAGGGTGAAGTGACTTGCTCAGGGTCACACAGCTTGTAAGTGTCTGAGGCCAGATTTGAACTCAAAAAGATGAATCTTTTTCATTCTAGGCCTGGCTTGCTATCCACTGTGCCACAGAACTACCCTAATTATTCTCATCCCTTTTAATCCCATTTAATAACTTCTTATCCCAGGCAGGATGGATGGAGCACTGAGCCTGAAGTGAGGAACATCTGAATTCAAATCCTAGCTAGGTGGCCCAGCAAGTCACCTGCTACTTGCCTCAGTCTCTAACAACCTTGAAGGGAAGATCATCATAGCACCTCCCTCCCAGGCTGCTTTTAAGGATCAAAGGTTATAGTTGTAAAGCACTTAGCACTATGTGCCTATCACATAGTAGGCTCTGAATGAATGCTTGTTTCCTTTCCTTCCTTCCCTCCTTCTTTCCTTCTTTTGTCTGGGCTCAGTCTGTAAAATGATGGGACTGGACTAGACTTCTTCAGTCACTTGCACTTCTAAAGTTATGTTTCTTTAATACTCATTTGCCTATGGAGCCAAATATCACAATTTATTCTATTTCTCAGCCATGGCGACCCTTGAAATACTTCAAGTTCTGTCATTTTTACTCTATTATCTGGATCCTGAGTAGGTCTGGAGAAGGAAAACAATGGCGAAGGAGTGAAAGGAGTGTTCATTTGCAGTCTTGAATAGACCAAGCCCTAGTAAATTATTTCAAATTCAATCTCAATACATCAGACAAATATTGTCTTAGTGCATTTTCCTGTCTATTAGGTAAGAGACTGAAAATTCATCTGGTGGGCGGGGTTTCAAGGCCCAAAATCACATGTTTGGAAGGGTATATTAACCCAGAGCAGAGGCAAAGCTTCCTGTGTTCTTTCTGCTTTGCTCAAGGAGGCAGCTAAGGAGGCAGAAGACATTCAGGTATAGTTCACTGGCCTGCAAAGAAAAGGGGAAAAAATCTCAACCACAGCATGACCACTGCAGGAAAAGTAAGCAGAAACTTTACTTACCCAAATAATGTCCTTATTAAGTATAATTCATAAAGAGCTGGCTACAATGTTACTGATTGAATCTATGAATAAGATAATCCTTCACATAATTAGCAGCAAGGTATGATTTGTTTACTGAGTGAAAAATCTAAAGGAGTAATATATTATATTTTCCAGTTATTTCATATCTAATCATTCACATCTGTCTTCTTCCACTTCTAAAAGAAATGTACAGTTGTATAGGGAGCTAACTCCAAACCAGATTTGGCTAAGTCTAAACTCAATAAGTCTTTTAATCAAGAAGCTAACTTTACATTAGAAGAGCATAGTTCATGTTTTCTTCTCTATCATTGTGTTAATTTATTGAATAATGAAAACGAGGGATTAGATCAGAGAAATTATTTCATTAGTGGAATTGGAAGGATTGGATTATAGATGACATAGTATTCAACACATAAAGTGGTACAAACTGTAGTGTCTAGTCTCCCACAAATACTGATTAAAGGTGTTCATAACTAAGCACAAGTTCTGGTAGGAGAAGCGGAGAGGAAAAGAGGTGAGGGAAGAGAAAGGGAGAGGATGGAAAAGGAGAGAACTTATTTTCTTGTAATTTTGCTTCCCCAAATCCAGGGACGTGTTCACAGCAGTATGAAACAGCCTCCACTGCTATCCTCCATGCTAGTGAGGAGATTAAAGACACAGAAATCATTTTATGAATAAACATCAGTGCGTTTAGATATTTGATAATAGTAATAGCAGATGGTACTGTCATAATAGTAATGGTATTTTGATAGAATTTTCAGATTTGTGAAGCATTGGGATCCTCACAACAAACCTGGAAAGAAGTGTTAGGTATTGCTATGCCCATTTTACAGATGAGAACACTGAGACTGTAGAGATTACATGATGTGACCTGACTGATGTTGGAAGACTTAATATTGAAATTTCTACTGCTTTAGGCTATCAGTGACTTGTTGCTAAGGATTAGCAAGGTTTTCTCCTTTTCCTCTTTTCTCTTTCTTCTTCCTTTTTTTTTTTTTTTACTCTCTCGGGGTTCTTCACCTAGAGTCTGTGAAAGGTGGGGGTTTTTTTGATATTTTGATAATGTTAGAGTCATAATTTAGAGACTATTATAATGCGATCTTGAGTGAAATAATTTGATTCCACATCCATGTTTTGGTAAAGTTTAAAGTTAATGTAAGTGCACAAGATGACCTCAAAAAAATTAGTTTCTAATATAAAATTAACATCTTGATTAAGGACTTGAGACTTACCAAGTCAGTCCTAGTGACCTGAGATATTCTCCCTATATACCTAAGGTCATTAAACTTCAGTAGCTCCCTATTTAGTAGCCAAGATCAAATCTAAGGTTCCCTTTTTGGTTTTTAAAGTCATTTACAACCTGACCCCCTCATTACCTGAGCGTTTCACCTTTTAAAACTCTTCGTTCATTTTCTCTTTCTTCAATCTCCTATTACTACTTATTGCTGGGTTGGCACAGTTTAGAGTATGTGAAGTAGAGTATGTAGACTAGGTTATAAAGTTATAAGGAGACAGAAGTAGGAAAGCAGCAGGTTGTAAAGATCTGTAAAAGCCAGAGGACTTTAAATACTTGTTCTTGTAGTGAAATAAGGACAGTTGCTCAAAGATCTCAGACAAATGCTTGTTAACAGAAAGTTATGAAATTTATTGTGGGAAATTTTACCGGGGAAATGGGGAGGAGAAGATAATATAGTCATCTTTGAATTAAAGGTAACAGTGCAAGTAGGAATGGGGAGGGAGGAGGCGGGGTGTAGAATCTGCTGTAAAGAGTGGGGAGGATTGGGTCAAGGATACATCTATGCTACTCTGATATTCTATATATTCATTTACCCCAAGATTTTCTCCTTTTCCTCTTTTCTCTTTCTTCTTCCTCTTTTTTTATTCTTTCAGTGTTCTTCACCTAGAATCTGTGAAGGATGTTCTTTTTGAATGTTTTGATAACTGTATGTCAATATAACTGGATTTCTTTGTAATCCTATGTATTTTATAAGTAAATAAATTTTATAAACATATATAATAAATATAAATAAAATGTATTTTATTTATTTTATTTTATTATTCTGCAAATGGATCCATTGGCTTCTCTGAAATACCAAAAGGCACTGTATTCTTAGTGCTTAACACAGTACATAGCAGGCACTTTAATCAATGCATTCACCTTTTACCTAAAGACAACAAACTTTCTAGTGGGAGAGGCAATTTCCAATAATACTTCAGGACAGAAATATTTGATCTACCCATTATGTCTCTGACACACACAAAAAAGGTTAATAACACTGTAGGGGAGGAGAGAGAGAGAGAGAGAGAGAGAGAGAGAGAGAGGGAGGGAGGGAGGGGAGAGGGAGGGAGGGGGAGAGAGAGAGAGAGAGAGAGAGAGAGAGAGAGAGAGAGAGAGAGAGAGAGAGAGAGGGAGAGAGAGAGAGAGAGAGAGAGAGAGAGAGAGAGAGAGAGAGAGAGAGAGAGAGAGAGAGAGAGAGGGAGAGAGAGTCAGCTCCTGGTTACTGGACCCAGATGACTCAGGAGGAGAAAGTAAGGATGGTCACCTTGCACAGCCCTCCCTCACTCAAAAAAAGTCAAGTGCAACTCATGTCATCATTTCTCTGATTTCATGATCTTCTTCAAAAATGAAGGATAAACACAGACAGATAGACAGACAGACAGACTGTGATCAGCTCCTATCAAGATTATGCTACAAAATATTTCATAACTGGCTTTCTGAACTCTTCAAAAAGCATGCCATACTTTTAAGTTTACTCTATTTATTAACATTTTCTTAAATCTAAATAGTCGAGAAAACACTAGAGCAATCCCTGAATTTATAGCTTTTCTGATTTCTGAGGTCTAAATGATCATACCAAAAATTTAACAATAGTCTCAAGTAAGAGTGAGCTGACTCTAGCACATCCTTGGCTCCCTAGGATTTAGTGATCATGCATACAGTTAGAACTCCCAAATCGACATACCTCGGTCACCTATCATTCTTGAATTCCAGTACCAAATGTCTGTTTGCTGCATAGTTCTCACATCCATGCCTCATAGACATCTCAAACTCAAACTGCCTCTCATGTGTATAAAGTTAGTAGTACTGTCTAGCAGAGAAGATTGCTAGCTGCTTATCTCATTTCTGTTTCATATTCCAGGTCATTAAATGCAAAGCTGCTGTTCTTTGGGAGCTCAACAAGCCTTTTTCCATTGAGGAAGTAGAGGTAGCCCCACCCAAGGCCAATGAAGTTCGAATTAAGGTAAAAAACAAAAAGAAAAGAAAGAAATTCTCAGCTTCTACAGTGATACTCAACTTTTAGCATTAACTGCAGTTCCAACACTAAATTTTATTTTTTTTCTGGGAAAGGAAGCTGATCATTTTCAAATTCTGAAATATTAGATCACTACTGGAGGAAAGAAAATGGATAGCGAAATGGATAGTTTGTGGATAACCAATGCCAAGAGATAAGCTATACACTCTTTGCACTTAGGTGGGACAGGAAACTCTATCAAGAGCCTTTCCTCCCACATCTGCTACTACAATAATAGTCTGATGAGAATCTCTGTGCTACTACATGAGAGTCTATTGAATCATAGGTCAAAAACTGAAAGGGACATCTAGAACAGTCAGATAAGGGAACTGAGGCTGAGGAAGGTTAGATAATTTGCCCAAAGTACCAGAGGAGGTAAAGTAAGCATCAAAGGCAAGATATGAACCAAGATCTTCTAATTTCAGAGCCAATGCTCTTTTCATTCTACCACACTGCCTATTGTGCAATAAAAGAAATGATAACCAACAAGTCAGAAGAACTGTCCTCAAGTCACTTACTAGCTATGAATTTTAACAAGTCGCTTCTCAGAGTCCTGATCTCATCATCTATGAGGTCAAGTAAGTAACACATTCACTGTCGCCCTCACAGAAGAATAAATATTCCTTAATATGGAAATGTATTTTTCATGACTGCACATGTGTAACCTTTATAAAATTGCTTGCCTTTTCAATGACAGGAGAAGGGGAATAGAGAGGAAGAGAATTTGAAACTTAAAAAAAAAATTAATGAATGTTATAAATTGTTTTTACATGTAATTGAAAAAACACAATATTAATTTAATTTTTAAAAATTCTCCCCCTTCTCAAAAAAAAAAAAAGAGTAAATATTCGTAAGGTACCCATCTGACTATGACATGACTATTTAAAAAAAGATGCAGTGACTATCTATTGCCCGTAGAATGAAATACGGATGCGTTAGACTCTCAAGTAAAGCCTTCTAGAGTCTGGCCTCACCCTACTTTTCCAGACTCATTTCTCACTCCTCACCTTCTTAATGTCTCCATTCTAACTAAGTGGGGCAGCTAGTGGTGCCCTGATCTCCTCCTCCAATTTCTTACTTCTGTGTGTTGCATAGACTGACTGTCATTTCTAGAAGGCACTTCTTCTTGAATTTTCCCCTTTGAAGATTTTTCCTTCATAGCCAAGCTTAGATACCCCTGGCACCATGAATCCTTCCTGAAACTCTCCAAGTGAAAGCTCTTAACATATTTTCATAAGTTACTTCATCTGAGTTCTTATTCTTATTCCTGGCTTATGTCATACTTATTTGTTTGTGGGTAGAGTACAACTTCAGAGTTTCTAGTGCTAATAATGATCATAGGATCCTAGATTTCTAGATGGAAGGAATCTTCAGGGTCATCTAGTCCAACCTACTCATCATAGATAAGGACATTACAATGGCCAAAGTGAAAGGACTGGTCTAAAGGGCAGAGTCAAGTTTTGAATCCAGGTCCTTTGATTCTGAATATGGCATATTTTTTCTGTAGCATCTCTCAGTCATGATGATAGGTGGCAATGATGACAATGATAATCCAGATCAACACCATAATCTGTCATAATTGTTTTCTTTTTTAACCTTTTTCTTTCATTTTTAATTTGTGAAATAACACAAACATTTCCATAAGAGTGGATTTTTTTTAAAAAAGAGGATTACAAGAGAGGATTCTGGGAAGAAAGATGGTGAAATAGGTCAGAAAATCCCAAGCTCTCAAGATTTTCCCCTCAAAAGAGATAAAATAGCATCAAAGAGAAAACACAGGTGGGAGAAAAGAAGGAAGAAATAAATAAGAATAGTGGTACAACAGGGGTCTTTGTGGGACAGTTAGAGAATATCAGAAGAAACAATCCCAGGACTATGTTTAGTGCCAGTGAAGAGTAAACAGGTCTAGGCTAGAGTTCATTTTAACAATGAGCAGCAAGCCCTGGAGTTAGCTGGGTTGGGAGGACACCTCATGCCCCAGCCATAGAAACTTTTACCCCAGAGACAATGCAGGTAGTTGGGTGGCTGAACCTGGGAAAGATAGAGGGAACCTCTGCTGACAAGAAATGCCAGAGCCATTTGTGCTGAGGAGAGCAGTGGGGGCGAGAAGGAGCCAGTACATGACTCGTGAGTGCAGAAGCAGTGGAATGGGGACCCCACTGGCCATAGGTAAACTTATAAGAGGCCAGAGGTCTTGGTTCAGGTTCTAAGTGAGAATAGAGAAGACAGGGATTCCTCTTCAGAGGAGGATATTGAAGCAAATTGAAACCCCCAAAGAGTAATGTCAAATGGTCATCTGCCCAAAAAGAATTCATAGATCTTAAAAAAGATTTTAAAAATCAAATGATGGCGATGGAGAAAAACTAAAAAAAAAAACAACAATTCAAGAAAAATAAGATTATGAAAGTCAACTAGTTAGAAAAGAAGGTGGAGAATCTTAAGGAAGAAAATGAAACCTTGAAAATTAGAACTGGGAAGGTGAAGCCAGTAAAATTATAAGAGATCAAGAAGTAATTAAACAAAATATGAAAAATGAAAAATAGGAAAGAAAGTGAAACATCTTATAAGGAAAACAACAGATATGGAGAATAGATCAAGAAGAGAAAACAGAAAACTAATCAAACTAAAATTGAAAACTATTATAAAAAAGAAAATTATCCTGAAGCATTAGAATAAGGGGGGAGTAGAAATGGGAAAAATCCATTGATAACCACTTAAAAGAGATCCTATGAGGAAAACTCATAGAAATATTGGTCAAATTCCAAAAGCCCCAGCTCAAGGATAAAATATTAAAAGCAACAAAAATGAAACAATTTAAATATCATGGTGCCACAATTAGAATCACACAAGACCTAGCAGTGGAGACCCTAAAGGACCACAGATCTTGGAACACTACATTTCAAAGGGCAAAAGAATTGGAGCTCCGGCCAAAAATATCATACCCAGTAAAATTAAGCATAATCCTGAAGGAGAAACTAAAGTGGACACTTGAGCAATTGTCAAGCTTTCAAGACTTTGCTAAAAAAAAAAAAACTCAATAGAAAATTTGACATACAAGAGCCAAGAGAAACATAAGGTACATAACAAAGACTGATTGCAAGGGATTCCATAAGGGTGGACCATTTACTTTCTACATATGTAAAATGAAAAATCTATGTCTGAGATTCTTATTAGTAATTGGGCAGCTCTTAAGCAAGATTGGGGTAAACCTGAGTATGGTATGAATTAAAAAGTAAAACCATTTAAGAACAACTCAAAAGAGTAATTATTTTATCCAAATGAGGTACAAAAGGAAGAATCAGTACAAAGGAATTAGATTGGGGAGGAGGGCTGGTAGTTCTGATAACCTACTTTCTTTGGCAATGGGTTTGAGGAAATTATATATATATACATAAAAGAGCATAAAAGTCTTCTAAATTCAGAAGAAATAGAACAGTAAGGGAATAGGGAAGGAGGAGAAAACAATGGAGGGATCTTTAGAGTGGAGGGTAAGGTAGTAGGTAAAAGTGGGGTATAGAACAGTGTTTAGATCAGTGGAAATGGGAGAATAAGGAAGAGATCTTTAAAGGGGAGAGTGAGGGAATAGGTTATAGGGGGCTATAGAAGGGTCTTTAGATTTACGGGAATTAGAGAATAGGGGAGGGATCCTTTGAGTGGGATCGTCAGCTAGAAGAAGGACAAGATAGTGAAAGCAGAGGAGGCAGAAGAGAAAGGAAACAAGAGATATGCAGAAAAAGAAAATCAAAGATCAGGAGTAGAATTTATTTGGGAAAGTATATGTCTATATATGTATGTACATATGTATATGGGTATGTATATATCTACAGTTACAGAAAAACATATCCACACTTAATTGTGGCTGGGGGGTGGGGAAGGGGGAAGAGAAAAAAGAAAAAAGTAAAAAAGCACCCTGCAAAGAACAAAAGAAAACTTATGAGGAAGCAAAGAAAAGATGGACATCTCTCAACACGTGTAGCATCTATCATCCAGGCTTTCTTGAAATGAAAATTCATTATTACATATTTTGAAACCTCTCACATGTTCTGCTATGTATATGACATGCTTTCCCCCTGTCGTTCTTACTTTGTATTTAAGTTCCAATATTTAAGTTAATGATATGTTTTTGTTTCTTTTCTCTATTCTGTATTTGTGTTCTGGTGTTTGAGTCTAAAATAATTTTTTTTAAAAAAAAGATAATTGCACATGAAGCTGTAAATCTATTATGTATAATTTGATATTCCTTTTAAATATATGATAAAGCTATCATGTAAATTTTTCCTATCCCCTCCCCACCATAGAGATGACTACTATTAGACACAAATATGTATGTGTGTATATGTGCGTATATACATGTAAATTTATCCTATGCATACTTCTATTTATCAATTCTTTCTCTGGATGCAAATAGTGTCTTCCTTCATATGTCCCTTATAGTTAATTTGGGTATTTATAATAGTTAAAATGACTTAGTTGCTGAAAGTTATTCCATTACTGTATACGATATTCTCATTTTCAAGAGATGTGGATGTGACATGAATATAAAGCTGAGCAGCTCCCGTAAGCTCTCGAAGGTCTCATCATCCTCTTATTCTCTTGCAGATAGTGGCGACAGGAATCTGCCGCTCAGATGACCATGTGATAAATGGGTCATTGATTCAACCTCTCCCTATAATCCTGGGGCATGAGGCTGCAGGGATTGTGGAGAGCATTGGAGAAGGAGTGACTTCTGTAAAACCAGGTAAAATACAAAGAGCAGCAGAACGTTAGAAATTGTTTAAATTCTTACTTTCTGTTGAAGTTAATAGACAGTGAAGGTAATGTTTATGGACCAAAATTCCAAATGGAAGACAGCCAAGGTAGTCAGGCAGCTTCTAGCTTTACAGTGAGGGCTGCATCATCCCCAACTATGGGCATATGCTCTGAACAAGAAAGAAATGATTAAATATTGATGGACATGGTTAAAGTTCTTTAAAGATGAAAGGTAAATGTAACTGCAAGCTCCAATTATGGCATCTGCTGGATACAATATAGCTGCTTATTCGCATTTTAATTGAATAGTCAATCACTGTCCTTGGTACTAGGGAACAGAGAAAGATGAAACGGAGAATAAAACTCTACAGAAAAATCTATAATACTCATTTTAACCAAGATTCAAAATCTTACATTCTGAAATGCTTGATTTTGTTCTGGTCTGGAGTCAGGAACACCTAAGTTCAAATTCTACCTCAGACATTTATTAGTTGTGTGATCCTGGGCAAGTCACTTAACCTCTATCTGACTCAGTTTCCTAATCTGTAAAATGCGGATAAAATGATGACAGGGCTGTTGTGAGAATCCAATAATGCAATACATGTAAAGCATTTGAAGTGCGATATGAATGGTAGTTATTATATCCATTCAATACATATTTATTAAATTCCTACTATGTGTCAGGCATGGTGCTAAGTGCTGGGGACACATGAAGAGGCAAAAGGAAGTTCCTGCCCTGAAGGAGCTTACAATTAATGGGGAAGAAAACATGCAAATGAATATTTAAAATATATATGTCGTGAGCATCACAACTCTGTGAGACCAGTGCTATTATTATCTCCATTTAAAAAAGGAAACAATTTCCTTTGAGAAAGAACTAAGGATACGCAATAAATAATAACATTGGCATAATATTATATATAAGCATTAACAAAGAGAAAAAAACCAAGACATTTTACTTTTTCTTGCATTGAAAATGTTCACTTCCCATGTGCCTCAAACCAAAATGAAATTCCACATCTGTCCAACATCTGGCAGAATTATAGAGCTTGATCCATCCTAAGAACATGTTAAAATTCACATGAGGAATTTTGAAATTTTGTAATTCTCTTTGTAATTCCCAATGACAAAGCAGTCATAGAGACTAACATGATAGTGACCAGCCACTCACTATCTGTTTCCAGTGAGTCTTCCCAAAAGCTTTCATGCACAATGCAGACAATGCAAGCATTCAATCCATCCCAAGATCAGAGATGTAGAGCTGAATGGGGCCTCGAAGTCCTTTAAGTCAACTAACTCTACAGATGAGGAACCTGAGGGAAACTCAGGGGAAACTCAGGGAAATTAAGCAATTTGTCCAAGGTCACACAAAATTGTAAATATCTCAAGTGGAATTTGAACTGGAGATCTCTGAGACCAGAACCAGTGCCTTTTTCAGTGTATGCCTTGGATCAATCTAAAAACATTTCTTAAGCACCTATTATGTACCAGCTACTATACTAGGGTGGGAGGATACAGGGACAAAAGCAGAACATTCCCTGTCCTCAAGGACTTTATATTCCATCATGGAACACAACATATGCAAAAATACACAGAAGCAGAGAAACACTAGGAACCTGGGAGATGTAGAAATATTTCATGGCAAAGATAGTGTGCTACTATCTATAGATTCTTTCTTTATTTATGCACATGGGGAGGCAGTAGTAAGAGTTATAGACAGATATCAGGAGACCTGGGTTCAAATCACATTTTTGCAACTGTCTAGCTAGGAACCTCAAATAAATCACTTCACCTCACCAAGTCTCAATTTCCCCATCTGCAAAATGGGAACATATCCTATAAGGTTGTTCTATGAAATGAAATAATGGATGCAGAACTTACATGCCTCCAAACATGTGATATAATTTTACTTCCCATCACTGGGACCCAGTTTCCTCTCCTACAGAATGGGGCTTGGACAAGAAGAGCATCAAATTCTAAAATCTTGTCATTCCAGAATTGTAACAATACTTTCTCTTCTCCCCATAGGTGACAAAGTCATCCCACTTTTTAATCCACAGTGCAAGAAATGCAAAACTTGTAAGCACCCAACTGGCAACATTTGCATTGAAAATGGGTAGGTTTTTACTATTTTCCTTTGGGGTAGCATGGGAATTGTATTTGAGTTGATGCCTATGTCTCATGACCCTTTGCATGTGTGTGCGTGTGTGTGTGTGTTTCCTTGATTTATAGCCTGACTGCTGTTACTGGCACCCTGAAGGAGGGTACCACCAGATTTACCTGCCGAGGGAAGTCAATTCATCATTTCATTGGCACAAGTACCTTCACTGAGTATACAGTGGTAGATGAATTTGCCGTTGTAAAGATCGATTCATCTTCTCCTCTGGAAAAAGTTTGCCTGATTGGCTGCGGATTTTCCACTGGTTATGGTTCTGCAGTAAAAGTTGCCAAGGTAAGAACAAGCATGTGCGTTTCACTGAATAAATCAGCCTACAAGGTACAAGAAACAAAACCAAAGAATAGACACTTGGGCTAGTAGCCACAAAAAAAACATTTTCTTGCAAGTAAGCTAGTGCAAAGAGCTTTGGATCTGGCAACTGAGACCATGGCTCTGATACTTAAATTGTGCAACCTTAAATTATGTAACGTTAGGCAAGTCATGCTTTGAGTCTTAAGTTTCTTTATCTGTTATAAAAAAAAACAAAATAAAAATTGAACTACGAGCAAGGGAGTCCAGATGAAAAGCATCATCATACCAAAGACATAGCTTTAACAATTTTTATTATTCCTTACAAGGTGAGAACAAGAACATCCTCTAGTAGGAACAGGCTCAGAGTGTCCTCTCTGGGCAACCCACAGGGAAATGTTTTACATGACAGTTGAAGACCCATAGCAGTTCATTTTTTGAGATCCTATGGGGTGTGAAAGGCAGGCTCTCTCAAAACCTACATTTCCTAGGCATTGGGCCACCATCAGATTGAGTAGATTCCCATGTACCTCTCTCCCAAAACACTTTCCTCCACCACCACCCCTCCATACTCTTTCTTTCTCCAAAAAGTTAATTTCTCAAGTGCAAATTTCATCCCCAACTTCTGACACCAGTTTGCATTACAAGAAATTTCAGTTACAGAGCAGAGCAAGATAATAAGGAGTGAAGACTATGGAAGCAAGGAAATTAATGCTAACAGCTCAATTCTAGCAAGAGGCTGAAAAGGATAAATGGGCAATCCCTGGATCTATTAGGTTGGGCATATTTGCATCCCATTAAGCTGGATTTCTACTGATCAGAATTATTTTCACCATGTGCCAATTCACCACCATTGTCTAGATTAGAATTCTACCGTCTGAGGCATGAATAAGCTGAATGGTGAAGGAATTAGTGGCCTGGCATGGGATTTACTGTAACCCATAGCAGACTGTGGTTAGAGGTAGACTATGGTTCACACTATCATGCAAAGATCCAGAGTTTGGAAGGCACTGCAGACTCAGCCAGCAAGAATTCTGGAACTGAATGATAGATCCATCTGTGGCTGAAAAAATAAGCACAAAAGCAAAAGAGTCTCCACAAAAAGCAGGAACACCTTCCTGGTGCCTCCTGGGGCTGGTTGTTTTCACCATTTAGGTGCTGGCCAAGACTGAAGACCAAGTAGAAGAAAATAAAACAATGTGTCTGGAGTCCGAGCATCTCATCAGTTTTCATCCAGTGTTTAGTATTGGAGGTTCAAGGACAAAAACAGAAAGAACACAGACCAGGTCCTAAAGTTCTCCTCCCTATCAACCCTACCAACTAGATGGTGGTAGTTCCCAGGCAAATTCTAGGATTGGGGTTGAGACTGGCCCAATCAGACCATTTCCACCAATAAATAATGATCTATTGGGTCCCTTTCAGCTCTAGAGCCTGTAACACCACTATATACTGGATTATCATTTTAGATAGGAACATAGATCTAAAGCTATGAAGAACCCTAGAAATTATCTAGTCCAGTTTTTCTATTTCATTCATGAAGAAACTGAGGGCCCAGGAAATGAAATTACTTCTTCAAGGTCATAGAAGTATTAAAGGCAGAGATGAAATTTAAAATAAGGCCCACAGATTGCATATTTAGCACTTTTTTCTCTACAGCATATGGGCTCCCACCCTCTAAAGGAGGGCATTGGATTCATTTGAGAGTCCACCACTTTTTGTGAAGAGAAGTGACTCTTTGCCCCAAAATTTTGGCATAATAATTGTAATTGCTATTGTCATCATTATTACGATTAACCAAAGTTTATGTTATTTCATTTGATCCTTACAACAATCCTATGTGATTATTACCCCCATTTTACAGATGAAGAAACTGAGTCTGAGACTTGCCTAGGTCACAGAACTACAAAAACTGTAAGATAGGATTTGAACTCAGGTCTTCCTGACTTCAAGTTCAGCATTCAATACATTTCACCAGTGAAATAAGGTGGGGAATACTGATGGTCAGGTGCCAGAGTGGAGTGAGGGAAGAGGAGAAGGACCTCTGCTACCTGTATGGTACCCCACCCTCTTGGATGGGAATTTGAAGAAAGGGGAGAGAGAGCTAGCTAATGATCAAACTGGCAATGGAACCTGAGTACAATATCCTTCCTCCTTGTTATCATGGATTATAATTGGGGGTATGCTAAAAACGGCTTAACATTTTCATTGTGAGCATTTGCACTTAAAATTGGCTTACAAATCAGTAAGCTGTTTATTGTTTCATTGACTGTCTAAATTAAGAAAGTGATGAAAAAATATCAATAAGACAGATTAAATTTAAAAATATGTTCTGTATCCTTCCCTTTCCCAAAAAGTCAGTTGGTAAATATTTACCAACACATCTTGTTTACAGCACTTGAACTTCTGTGATCCTAAGTCATATTCACAAATATGATTTCCTGATGGAACATAGGCACAATTGATACATACATACATACATACATACATTGCTTTTGAACTGACTGCATAGAACTCTAATTTGGGGAAATAAATAAGTTAATAATCTATGACTATGATTCTATGACCAACATTTTGTTGTAATCTTTTCATTTGCTAATGAACAATCCAAGGCCAAGGTAATCATTAACAGCTTTAACGTGCCACATAGAAAGTGACTTGTTATATAACACAGAATCAAGATTAAGGTCATCATGAGTCAAGGCAAATAAATACCAGTTATAAGACTGATAACTGCGACATTTTACAATGTATTATTAATGATTGATATAAGTAAAACAAAAAATATAAGTAAGTCAAAAAGATCTCAAGCTGGTTGGCTTATGAAATTCAAATAGAAACAAGTTCTTGTGGTGCCTGAGAAAACCACAAATTAATATTACATTGTATCTCATTTCTAACTATTTTGTTGAATATTTCCCAATTACATTTTTGTTGGTTGGAGCAGCGCTTCAGAGCTGTGAAGCTCTTGTCTAATGGAAAAATCCTCTGGAATCTGAAGTTCCAATATCATTGATGATGTAGCTTTGAGCAAGACACAAGTTTCTGTGTCTCAGTATCCCCATATGTAAAGTATGTAGGCATATAGATGGCAAAGTGGACAGAGTAATAGCAGACAGAAAGGTAGATAGATCGATACATAGATTCATAGATAGATACAGAGAGAGAGAGAGAGAGAGAGAGAGAGAAAGCTATAGGTAGATAGAAATATCTCATAAGATCTTCACGACAACACTGAATTAGGTGCTATTATTATCGGCATTTTGGAGATGAAGAAACTGGAGCTCAAAAAAGATTAAGTGACTTACTCAGAGTCTCACAACTCGTTCAGTATCTAAGCTAGGATTTGAACTCAGATTTTGCTAATTCCAAGTTAAGTATTCTGTCCATTATATCACCTAGTTGCCTAGGTGACTTATTTCTCCTTGAAAGTCCATCTCAGCTACATCTGGAAATGTTTTATCATCAGTGTGATGAACTCTTCAGGCAGGCCCAGAAGTTTATGAAGACAATATATAAAGATTTGATAGGGTTGTTGACTGGCATCAGTAGGAGTGTGACCCCCAATAATGAAATCGTAGATCCTTGAAGTAAGTCATAAGGCAAATCGAAGACATGGGAGTATCAATGGAATTTTTTCACATTTCTTCAATGACATTTCAAGTCTCTTCTCATGGCCTCTTTCAGTACTCTGCTTCCTGCATAAAATAGCTAAAACCATGTATCTCTGGAGTTAAGCAGCTGGCATCTCCATCCTGATTAAATTTTTTTTGAGCTTTAAGAATATGGGATTCAACCTCTTTGTTTTATAGATGAGGAAAACAAGGCTCTGTGTGGTTAAATGATCTACTGAATTCTTAAGCTATTTGTTGTCAGCTCTCTGCAAAGAAAACGTTGCTAAAGCATTCATGGAAATTTTAGATTGATTTAAGAATTACAAAGAATGTATAAGTACACTATCCAGGGCTGAGTAAATCTAAACTCTCATGTTTTCCAACTACACAGGTTACTCCTGGCTCTACTTGTGTTGTCTTTGGCCTGGGGGGCGTTGGCTTGTCAGTGATCATGGGCTGTAAGTCCGCTGGAGCCTCCCGAATCATTGGGGTGGATATTAACAAAGACAAATTTGCAAAGGCCAAAGAAGTAGGTGCTACTGAGTGCATCAACCCTCTGGACTACAAGAAACCCATCCAAGATGTTCTGGTTGAAATGACAGAGAATGGCGTTGATTTTTCGTTTGAAGTCATTGGACGTCTAGACACAATGGTAAGTATTTCATGACACTCAGATTTCTCCACCTGTGAGCTAAGGCAAAACCCAAGAGATCAATGATGAAAAAACATCTGCATCTTTTAGAGTTTGCCTTCTGGGTATACAGACAATACCTCAGCCTGAGCAATGTTTTAAATTCCTGGCATACTTCTTCAGTTGAAAACGGGAAAGATAGCCAGGGCTGGGGAGTTGGATTATTAGATTTATCTCATGAAAAATTAAGCTTCATAATTCTTCATCATGCAGTGGCAAGAGTGCTGGTCTAGGAGACCCAAAGACTTGAAAGAAACTGCATTTGCAATGTAGTGCAAAGAGCTTTGGACTTAAAGTCAGGAGACCTCAGTTCAAATCCCAGCTTCCGATATTTCCTAGCAATGTCACCATGGGAAAGTCATATCTCTGAAGCTCAATGACTTCATCTGTAACCTACTTCACAAGACCATTTTGAGGAGTGTTTTAAGAAAATCTTAAAGTATCATATAAATTTGAGAATAGACAACAAAGGAGAATGGATAGGGGTTGGCCTCAAAGTCAGGTTGACATGGGTTCGAGTTTTGCCTCTGATACATAGTGAAAGTGGGATCCTGAGCAATTAACTTAACATCTGAGATCCCCAGGTAATTTTCTAAGACTATGAGATACAAAACAGTTGCTGATGAATACTGGCACAAGAAGATTATTTACCATGCAGGTCCCCAGATGGCTGCAATGGCAGATCTAGATATTTGTTTAAGGAAGATACAGCATTTAGGTATAAATATGATTATTACTAATAAATATTTTAATGATATCAATAACAATAGGAATGTGCAGTTTTCTTCTTTAATAACCACAAACTTCTCCCAGAAACAAAGCTCACCCTTTTTAATGAGAACATTCTACTGGATTTACATGGATGTGGGTGATGGAAAATTGTTGAGGAATTAAAAAATGATTTTCACACACACAAAAAAAGACAATAGGGAGGCTCAGGATTGTTATAAGTAGACCAACATATCCTAAATAAAGAACTCCAAAGAAGAATTAAAGTGAAAGATGTCGCTGGGTAAGTATAGATGCAGGAAAAAAATACTGGTCATGTGGGGAGACCATGAAATGATTGTTGGAGAGCCCAAGTCCTATACTGGTATGTCACAAGAAAGGGAGGAAAGCCTACAGAACATTGGTTCATACTCTTGTAATGGACTTATGGGCACACATGAACAAGAGTCCCTCTCAGGATAAAGGAGGCGAGCAATAAGAATCAAAATCTGCACCCAAACCAGTGAGATCACAGATTCACTTGAGTACTTGATGACTCTCTGAGAGCTTCCATAAGTTCCTCATTTCCTGGGAATGGAGCAGGATTATCAGGAATCTTAAATCATATTAGAAATCCCATCTTTCTCCTATAATAGTAGTGAACACTTTAAAATTTGCAAAGTTGTTTATATAAGATGCCCAGAAGAGACCACTGTAAAGGGTAGTTGGATGAGGAGCTCTTTTCTCTACCCTGTCTCTTTGGAGGAAGTGAATGGAAATGATCGCACCTATGTTCATCCACTGGACAACTCAGAATGTGACCTTCCATTGAGGTTCCCACTGTCTCAACTCAGGAAGTAAATGCCAAGCATCCCTAGTACAAAGCAACCTATCTGCTTGAAGTTAATGAAACACCTCATAAGAGCTTTAGTCTAGGTCAAAATTATCAGTTTTACTTGGTTTTAATTCTCTGAAAAGTTTCTTAAAAGCTCAAAAAGACAGACTATACATGAAATTCATAAAGTGTTCCATGCTTCCTGCCAATCTGGTGATTGCTAAGCTGGGAGAGTAGTTTTCTGATAAGTTCAATTATAGAAATATAGCAATAATAAGAGGTGGCATTCATACAATGTTTTAAGGTTTGCAAAGTTTTTACAAATATTACCTCATTTTATCCTTACAACAACCAAGAGATGTAAGTGTTGTAATTATTATCCCCATTTAACAGATGAAGAAACTGAGGCTGAGGGTCCAACAAAAAACTCAGAGGCAGACAGCTTGTCTGAGGGTGGATTTTAACTCAGTTCTTCCCAACTCCAGAATATAATGTAATTATCTTATCCTTATCTTGTAAACCATTGTTTAAAAAATGAAATAGCCAGTACGTGAAATTTTTAGTAGCCAAGAAACTTTAGTAATGAATTATACTGCTCATTCCATGGGTCAATAAAACAGAAGTGAGAAACAGAATGGGGTTGATTCAGTGTTTTTCCCAGAGTTCCTCCAAGTAGCCATAACCCAGTCATTCCGTGTTAGCTTATCTTCATAAGCCAACCTTTGAGCCAGGGGAAAGCAGAGGCTCTTAAGAGGGCTTAGGGTGGCAGAAAAGTGTTATTCTATTGCTTGCAAATGAAATACCCAGAATCTTGGTCAATCAAGCAAGAAAGCAAGCATTTATGAAGCACTGTGATAGGGACGTGAAACCCAAAAACAAAAATGAAATAGTTTCAGTCCTCAAGGAGCCTACAGGATTTAGTCCTTAGAGTCTTCGAGGTCTTTAGAGTGAGAGCAGGCCAGGGCTTTAATCTCCATTCTCATAGAAGGACAACTGGGAAGCTAGGTGGTGCAGTGGATAGAGTACCTGTGCAGGAGTCAGGAGGACCTGAGTTCAAATCTCACCTCAGACACTTGACACTCACTAGCTGTGTGACCTTGGGCAAGTCACTTAACCCCAATTGCCTCATCCTGGGTCATCTCCAGTCATCCTGATGAATGTCTGGTCACTGGATTCAGATGACTCTAGAGGAGAAGTGAGGCTCATGATCTGCACAGCCCTCCCTCACTCAAAACAAAGTCAAGTGCAAGTCATGTCATCATTTCTCTGATGGTATGGTCTTCTTCAGCAACAAAGGATGAACACACACACAGAGGAACAACTAGGTAATGCAGTCAGTTAAGTACTGGACACAAGTTAGGAGAACTGACTTCAAATTCTTTCTCAGAAACTCACTCAGTTATGTGGCCCTGGGCAAATCACTTAACCTCTCTCAGCCTCAGTTTCTGCATCTGTAAAATGGGGATAGTAATAACATGTACTCCACAGAGCTATTGTGAGGATTCAATTATATAACATGTAAAAAGGTCTACAAATCTTAAATGCTAATTATTATCACCATTAGTCACAATAATATTTCATAATAATTACTAGCTGAGTGGCCATGGGCAAACTCCTTAACCTCTCTGCATTTTAGCACCCTTATCTATAACGAAGAGATCGCTTCAATTACTTCCCTAAGAAGATTGTGAAGGAAAGAAGTCCTGTATTAATGTGATATGTAATTATAGAAGAGCGGCAGCATGAAAGCTCTTATGAGTTTCAGCCATTATTTGGAAAACATATTAGTGGAAACATAAGAAATCAAAGTAGTCAGACTTTAAAGGAGACTTTATATTTTCTTTTTCCCACATTCCATACTCCTTGTTTTAGTTCCCCTGATAAACCCAGGCTTGAGGCTTTCTTTAATATACTAGTTTTCCCCATGACCTGGAGCTTACAAATCAGGCCCAAAATCAGGGTTGAACAAGTTTTAGCTGAAAAGACTTAGAAAATGAACACTCTGGAAAGGTGAAAGATCTAGAGTCTTTCGGCAATTAAAGACTTCAAGACAATAGATATCTCTAGAAGTGTCAAAATTTAAAGAAAAAAATTTGAATGGCTTATGGGATATAAAATCAGGAAAACTGCAGAGGAGAGAAGAAATAACTAAACAGAGAGGAAATAAAATTTTTAAGTCAATACTTATCCCTCAGTTAAATGGCCTGCAATAATATGTGACTAATAATAATGATGATAAATACTGAAATTTATATAGCATTTTAATATTTACAACAATCCTATGAGGTAGCAAAGTATTAATATCCTGCTTTTATAAGTAATGAAGTTGAATCTCAGAGTATTTGGGTGACTTACTCATGGCCAAACAGCTGATCTGGCACAGGAACCCAGAGATCCCCTGACTCCAAATTCTGTGTTCCTTCCAGGCTACTGTACTTCTTGGTGAGATATTGAAGTTAGTTATATGAAGGACAAGATTTTCTCCCTGTTTGGAAATAACTGTTCGCTTCTCAACTAATTAATAAGAGAAGGCCAAGCTACTCCTTCCTTCTTTCAAGTGAAAGCTCAAGCATTTTTCAAAGCATCTTCTCTGTGTGTCACTTTGCGCCAGAGAGTTCGGTAACTATGTTTTGGAAGTTTTCTGGGAGGTGCTGATTTCAGGAAAAGAAATTCAGATTTTCAGCAGGACTTGTAACAGAGAGATTCTTTGTGAGGTTAGTGTGTATATAAGGAAGCAACATGTTTTGGACCTCTTCATTCCCCTGTCATGGGTAGCAACAATCATAGAACAGTTTTGTATTTCTCCAATTTATGACATATATGTGTGTATGTTTCATCCAAGACAGCTGCCTTTCTATGCTGCAATAATGCTTATGGAGTTTGCGTCATTGTGGGTGTCCCTCCTAATGCCCAAAATCTCACTATCAATCCTATGCTGATTTTGACTGGACGCACCTTGAAAGGAGCTATTTTTGGAGGTACGTAGCTTGTCATGAGTCCGAGCTGGTTGATGAGTTTGAGCTGCCCTGTGCATCCATACCAATCTCTTCAGACAACTATTTTTTTCTCCTCATTGGAGTTGTTTCTGTGTCTTCAGAATATCAATGTCTAGTTTCGCTTCCCTAGAGGGCTGTAAGATTTAATTCATAGTATCCCACCATTTTTTCCTATGAAACCTTTTAAATCTGTTCCTAAAAAATCAGTGGTGTATGTCAAACTACGCCCTACTTCTCATTTTCTACTACAAATTATACAAGGAAGTTGGCACTTTCCCCACAATGTTGCCATCACTTGTACTCTGACAACTAGTTCCTTTACATTTGTGAGAGTCAGATCCAGGAAAGACTTTTTGCCTTTTGGTTCTCCCATTTGGTTATTAGAGATTGGCCTCTCTATCTCACTCAGACTGAAAAATGCAATGGTCACTCATGGGTATAATCCCAATGCTAATCATCACAGAAGCTTTAACCTGCTCCATGTTAATGATCTAAGCCAGTTCTCCCTTCCTTAGGCAGTCTAGTGGCCCTCTCTTCCTGGGTGATCATCATATTGGTACTAGACTGGACACCTGATTAGCAGATACTGTAGCTTAAAACCCCTGACTGACTTTAACTCATCCACCAGCTTCAGCCTCCCCAGTAACAGAGACTATAGGTATATACCATTATGCATGACCATCCTCTATCTTTTGAAGGATGAAATTATTAGGCAGGAAAAAGTTGACTGCTGGAGTAAGTCAGTTTCTCCAAGGATATGATGGAAAATAAAGGAGAAAAAAATTAACTGTGAATAATATATTTTGTCATGCAAACTGGGCATGGTTATGAAATCAAGGTTTCTATGTAAATTGACTATTCATTTTTGTGTGTCCAATACTCTTAGTATCCAAACAAATTGATTATCAGCCTCTAGAAAATATATCATTACCAAAAGCAAGACATTTCAAACACTTCAAGACATCAAGAATTTCAACCCTCTTGATTGAGAGGTCTTCTCATCATGGCATCCAAACCCCACTGGAGATTCTATCTGAAAGAAGATGAGATCTCCTACAGACCAAAGTATACACAGGATTTGGCTGCCAATCACAGGGTGACTGAGTGGCCTAGAGGCGAAGGCTGGTGAGACACTTATAAGCAATTTTTAAAAATCTATTGGATAAAATGACCAACAGACTGAGCAATGACTTCCTTCAGAGAGACTTAGAACAGGGATGGGGAACCTGCGGCCTCAAGGCCACACGTGGCTCTAGGTCCTCAAGTGTGGCCTTTTGACTGAGTCCAAACTTCACAGAATAAATCCCCTTCATAAAAGAATTTCTTCTGTAAAACTTGGACTCAGTCAAAAGGACGCACTCAAAGACCTAGAACATGTGGCCTCCAAGCCATAGATTCCATACCCCTGGTTTAGACTATAAGAATATTTAACAAACCAGGATGACGGTCTGTTAAACTGATGAACATTGATGAACTCCTTGGCCTTTAGGCAAACCATACCATGTCTTTATTATTATCAGAAAATTTGGAGTAGTAATAGCTATCAGCACAAATGGCTCATTGGTGCCAATTAAAATTTTTCTCCTATAAATGCACTGCTTTTGGTAAAGAGAGAGACTACCATCAAATATCTAGATAACTGAAGTCCTCCATCACTCTTCTACCAAGCTTCTGTGCCAGGCTTCACCTATTTAATCTTTCCAACCAGCACCTGTTTCTCCCTCCATGAATCATGGTGCTTAATGTACTGCCTGGCACATAGTAGGCTTTCAATACATGTTTACTCCCTGCCCTCTCCTCCCCCCCTCCTTTAATCTCAATGATTTCTACTATGATCCACGTTTGAGTTCTCGAATTTCCTCCCCTGATTTTGCCTCCTTAATATGAGACCCCAGATTTCTCCATCCCCTTTAGCCAACCTCATTCTCCAGAGCTACTTTTGAGTCACAAACTCTATTGCGGTTAGTCTCAAAGATACATAACAGACCAAAGCTACTTCCTTGCTTTGGGGTCCATTTCCTTTTCCTTCTTGACCAACATTTGCAGATTTGTGTGTTGAAATTTAAGGTCTCTTTTACTAAATTTTGTTTCCTGTGGACTTCCATGGATTTTAGTGGCTCTTTTTCTTCCATATGGAGAGCCTACAAAAAATAGGCCAGTGAGTTAGAAGAGAATCCTCTAGCAACTTCTCTCTATGGTACCCAGTCTGACGCATGTATATATGCAGTCACTTTTTTCATTCCCCATTCTTTTTGTCTTAATTCCATTTCTGTTGGATTTTCAAGACACCAGGCAGCTACATTCTTACCAGCCATAATTAAATGTACTCTGTTCCTGATGAGACATTTGACATCAATACCTTTTAGGGCAGAGTTGGAGAACCTGTGGCCTCAAGGCCCTCTAGGTCCTCAAGTGCAGCCCTTTGACTGAATCCAAACCAGTCCAAACTAACTTAGTTGTTGTTCTTGCTCAGCTCTTTCAGTCTTGTCTGACTCTTTGTGACCCTATGGAGCAAAGATACTAGCTTGGTTTGTCATTTCCCTCTCCAGGTCATTTGACAGATGAGGAAACTGAAACAAACAGGCTTAAGTGACTTGCCCAGGGTCACACAACTAGTAATTGGATTCAGTCAAAGGGTCACACATGAGAATCTAAAGGGCCACGTGTGGCTGTAAGGCCACAGGTTCCCCACCCCTGTTTCAGGCTAAAGTCTCAAAATCCAAATTCCATTCTAAAAATATAATCTTATCAGGCAGACATTCACTTTCCAAATCAAAATTTCTCTTGTACAGCCCTTCCTAGCCTTTAATGGGCAGCAGTCAGGAGTACAAAACCTCTGCCCTACAATTCTCAGTTTCTTCTCTAAGAACCTTTGTGAGGTGGATGCCTACTGTGTGCATCCCACTTATAAATAAACTCCATAACCTTGTGTTGGACATTCAAGACAAAACACTCTACAGCTGTCTTCATTGCTTTAATCTAATAATCCATTTCCTGACTTGGTACATGTGCAATTTTTAGTATGTAAATCTCCCAAAGGAAGCTGATTTTCTCTCAAACAAAATGTTCTATCACCTCAAGGAGAGATTGAAGGCATAGGTTCACCTTTGTTATGGAATGAAAATGAAAAACTAGTTTATCTGAATGAAATAATGGTGCTCTGTTTGCATTTGTCAGGTTACAAAAGCAAAGATGATGTCCCCAAGCTAGTCTCTGATTTTATAGCCAAGAAATTTAAGCTGGATCCATTAATAACACATGTTTCTAGTCTGGACAAGATCAATGAAGGATTTGACATGCTACGCACAGGAAAGAGGTAATATTTTAACTGGTTATGTCCTTCCATTTTTCTGCTGAGAAATTTGGTAAGTAGCAGCCTCACAAATGCAGCCAAGCATTTGTTTTCATGGGGATAGCCTATCAGCAAAGAGGTGACTAAGGGATGCAGGTAGATGGCACAAAGCCAGCAACGTTTTCATCCTCACCAAACTAACTTCGCTATTCTTCAATCATTTCAGTCTTATCTGACTCTTTGTGAGCCCATTTGGGGTTTTCTTGGCAAAGATATTGAAGTGGTTTGCCATTTCTCACTCCAGCTCCTCTTGACAGATGAGGAAGCTGTGGCAAACAGGGTTAAATGACCTACCCAGGGTCACACAACTATTAAGTTTTTGAGTCTGGATTTGAACTCAGGTCTTTCTGACTCCAGGTCTCATGCTCTGTCCACTACCACTTAGCTACCCCAAAAAGTAACTTTAATGACAGGATATTTCCTACCAAGGGAAATAAATCATAGCTAGAACCTTCCTTAGCTTCTTCTGTTAGATAAGATGACAGCCAGGGCTTTTTTGTATTCTTTAAAGAAAAAAGGACTTAAAATCATGAGTTGTTTAGAAATTGTGAGTAAAATGAAATTGTGGTACAGTAGAAAGAAACCTGAGAACCTCCACTGACTTTGGAGTAAGAATGACTTTGGATGCTGCATTCAAATCCCTGTTACTCCTTTTTACTGATCTTGAGCAAGCCTCTTTAATTCCCCAGCCTCAGTTTCCTCATGTGTCAAATAAAAGGGCTGAACTAGAAGGCATCTGAAGTTCTTTCCAGCTCCAGAGGTATCATGCTGTGAACTAGAATCAACCACTGAGCATTTATTAAGCATGCACTATGTGAAAAGCACTGTTCTGATGCTAGAAACACAAAGAAAAAGCAAAGACATCTCTGCCTTCAAAGAGCTTACATTTCAATGAGGGAGAAAACACGTAAAAATCCAATACATTTAAAGGGTCAACTCATGATCACTTACTAGAGTGAAGGAAGAGATGTTAAAGAGCATGTCAAAGCAATATCAGCCAGTCAGCAAATGTTTGTTAAGCACCTATACTGAATTGAGGAAATGGAAGGTAATGAATAAAATCTAGCCTTAGAGGGGATGGCACCAGCAAAAGCGGAGATCGGAATGGAGAGTATTGCAGAAGAATAACGAGTGCAAAGGCGTGGAGATGAGAGATTAATGTTTTCTTCAGGGAGGGAATAGACTGTTGGTAAGTGTAGCTATGACATATAAAAAGGTTGAGAGATGTAAGCTCTGGGTAATTAATTATTTTATTTATCATACTAGCATACTATTAATAAAAAGAGTCAGTGACACTCAAATGCCAAAAACTCCTCAAGGTATCCACTCAAACTTATATGCCCTTGGAAGAGTGGGTGTTTCTGAGGGTGGCAATCGATTCTGATTGATTAAGAAGTAATGAAAGGGATGAATACTATAACAAGAGGTGGCCCTATTCTAATGAGGGCCTAGGGGATGTGATTTTGATCATGTCACTTACCTCCAAATCCCCCCCACTCCCAGCCTTGGGTAATGTAATCAAAGAATTTATCCCTACCCAAACCTGAATAGAACACTGGGCAAAAATCCACCTAAGTGAGATGGTCTAGATGGGGTAAATTTGGCAGAGGTCAGTAATATCCTTCAAAGGCTGAGATTCAAATAAGAAAATAGGACAGGGAATGAGCCTAGATAGTCCCCATAATTAGCTATTAATAATCCCTTCTCTTATAGCTCAAAAACCATGTGGAAAGTGGTTGAAGTCAAGAAAGACATGAAGAAGCCAGGTTATGAGGAGATTTAAAATGCCAAATAAAGAACTGTATATTTGATCCTGAGAGAATAGGAAAAGGCTTACTGAGTAGGAAAGTGCCATGATCAGATTTACAGTTTGGGAAAAATCACTTTGGAAGCTGTGTAGATGACAGATTGGAGCGGAGAGTTACTTCATGCAGAAAGACCCATTCAAAGGCTTTTACAATTATCCAGGGGAGAAGTGATAAGGGTTTGAATCAGAGAGACGCCTATGTGAATGTAGAGAAGTAGATATATGAAAGAAACATTGTAGAGAAATAAATTATAACATCTGACACTCATTAGATATGTGGGGTAGTGAGAAAGAAAAGTCAAGTCTGATATATAGATCATAAACCTAGTTGGTAGGAAGGATGACAGCACCGCAACAGTATAAGGAAGTTAGGGGCAGCTAGGTGGCACAGGAGGTGGGGTACTGGCCCTGAAATCAGGATGATTTGAGTTCAAGTTCAGCCTCAGACACTAGCTGTGTGACCCTGGGCAAATCATTTAAACCTTAAATTTAAGCCTTAAAATTTAAAAAAGTATATGAAAGTTTTGAAGAAGGAACAACTTGAAAGGAAAGGCAATGAGTTCTTGTTTGGATATGTTGAATTTCAAATATCTAAAGGAAATCCTGTTTGGAATATCCAACAAGTAGTTGCAGAACTGAATTTCAGGGGAGAGAACTGGATCATAGAAATCATAACTGAACCCATCTGAGTTGATGAGATCAACATGCGAGAGAGTACAGAACAAGAATTCTTAAGTTCAGGATCCTAGGTTAAGAATTCTTATCAAAGAAAGAAAAGAGAAGAACCTGAGCTTTGGGGACACCCATGGTTAGTGGACATGTCATGTTGAAGGCTCAGTGAAAGACACTGAGGAGTAGCCACGCAAGTAAAAAGAACCATGTAAAAACAGAGTCTCAAAAACCCCGAAAGGAAAGAATATCTTGGATTAGAAGGTGCTCAATGGTATCAAATGCTGCGGGGTGGGGTGTGGTACCAAAGATAAGAATCATAAAGAAGCTATCAGATTTACTGCTGAATGGTAAAATTGGAAGGCAGATTACACAGCGTTAGAAGAAACCGAGAAGAAAGGAAGCACTGATTGGTTTTTTCCAGGAGTTTAGCACAGAAGGGGAAGTTAACACAGAAGGTATTAGCCTGTAAGGACCTAGTGAGAAGTATGGATTTTTTTAAGGAGAAATTTGGACATGTTTTTAGGCAGCTTTATGTGAATATGGGGTTATTGAAGATTAGAGAGATTTGATATGAGGATGGAGTCAAGTTTATGAAGAAAATGAGAAGCATGAGATAAAGACGCTGAACTTGGCAATCAGAAGGGCCAACCCATCATCAGAGACCGCAGTGAAGGAAGAGATAGTGGGAGATGATGTCTAAGGGTGTCCATGAATCAATGGGCCAGTTAATAAACACCTGAGTACCTACTATGTGTCAGACACTGTGCCAAATGCCAGGAGTACGAAGAAAGTCAAAGACCAACAAACAACTATGTAAAAACAAGCTATGTACAAACACAGAAGTACATACAGACAACTATGTATCAGAGAAATTGGAGATACCAACAGAAGGAAGGCACTAAAATTAAGGAAGTAGGTCAGAAAAAAATTCCTGCAGAGACTTGAAGGAAGCCATGGCAGTGAGGAGATAGGAAAGAGGAGGGAGATCTTTCCAGACATGGGGGACAGCCAGTGAAAATGGCCCAAATAAGGAGATGGAGTGGGCTTGGGCAACGAAGCCAGTGTCACTGGATCACAGAGTATGTGGGAGGGATTGTATAAGGTAGATGACAATTGAAAAGGGAAGTAATGTGGGAAAAACTCAAAGAATGGTCTCCATTTTTCCACTGAAGTATGAAGCAAGATCCTCAGCAGAGAAAATGAGAATAGTGAGGAAATGGCATGAAAAACTTGAGAAGAGACAGAACGACTGTGTATAGGATGGGGAAATCAAATAAAGATGGAATTGTTTTGCTATAGTGCGGGCCCTTTTGAGATTAACGTAATTTTGAAATGGACCCAGTCAGCATGGTTTCATGATCCTCTCCAGTTCCATTCAGCAATATGTGAATAATAATGAAGGAGATAAATGGCAGAAATAATTCAGAGTTGTGGTTTGTTAAGACATCATCAACAGAATGAAAGGGTGAGAAAAATAGAGTATGGGACAGAAAAGAATTGGTCAAGTTTGGGAAGGGAGAAGAGTAAAGACATAATAGGGGTGAAATCCTGGGATAAAACTGAAGGATGGAGGAATTAAAAGTCACAGTAAGAATAAAGAGAAAGTTTAGGACTAGGAAGAAAGAAAAAGACAATTAAAACTAGGTTGAGTTTTCCAAGAAATCATGAAAGTGTTTATCCTTGATCTCAATAGAGATTGGTCAACTAGTCTTCTTCTATTCAATAAGCATTCATTAAACACCTACTGTGTGCTAAGAACTGGGCTGGTCTGTTTGGCACTAGGTGGTGCAATGGATAGAGTGCAGTGCCTGAAGTCAAGAAGACCCATCTTCCTGAGTTCAAATCTGGCCTCAGACACTTACTAGCTATATGACCCTGAGAGAGTCAGTTGACCTTGCTTGCCTCAGTTCCTCATCTATAAAAGGAGCTGGAGAAAGAAATGGCAAGTCACTCTAGTACCTTTGCCAAAAAAAACCCAAAAGGGGTCACAAAGATGACTGAAATGAGCGAACAATCAAAACACCTACAGTGTGTTTAAAAACCAGTGTTGGTCTGTTTAGGACTAAGTATTTTTTAATGCTTTCTCCTCTAAGAACTTCATTTGTAGATGTAGGTCATATTACCTTGGAATGTTTCTGTTCTCAGTCTCTCAGGAAAGATTCAGAAAGTAATGTTTTAATTAATTAGGTGCCCTGGATCTGGGAACACAAAGATGAAATGATAGTCCTGTTCTTAAAGAGCTCACAATCATGAGGAAGGGGTCAGCAGGGAAAGAGATGTTCAGGACATATAGAATTAACTGAGGAGAATGGGGATCAGACAGTTTAAGAGACTTACTCAGGGTCAAATCTGAGACTAGAAACCAGCCCAACCGACAACAAGGTATTTATGATTGGAATGGTGTAAGTCATCTAACTAGAGCTGAGTAACACAGAGTAGCAGGTCTGGAAGAGTCAAATATGAACAGCTAAGTGACACTGATGGATAATGGAACTTAATGTAATGGTAATAATAATGTAACAGGGGCTGCCCCATGGCAAGAGGGAATTGCAAAGCTTAGACACTTGGGATCTACAAGTTCTTCAGAATTCAAGCTACAAAAATTAATTTCATGGTATTTTGCTTAAGGTCATATGGCAAAAGTCCAAGGCAGAGCATGGAGTAAAATAGGATAGAATTAATAGACATAAGAAATAAAATCTAGATGACATTGCTGAAGAGTTTGTTTAAATTATAATCATTTCTTAAGTTTGGAAATCCCTAGTCACCAATTCTGGGAAAATATTGCTTCAGCTTTGTTTTTAACTTTGAATTCTCTCTAGAGGATATTGGAAATTCGACCTATCTTTTGTCAGGAGTACTATAATTTTCAGATTTGGGGGCTCTGGTAGATATTAGGATGAATTCTGATATAGGAGACTGAATTGGAAAATTAGATGATTTTAAAGAAGATGATTTTTAAGAAAGTGGGTAAATGTGAACAATTATATCACAGATAAGTATTATTTTCACCCAGCAATGGGTGGATATATAGTGATGACCACAGTATGGGTAAATGAAGTCTAAGAAAAATAAAAATTTGCCTCCTTATAGACCTTCCCCAGCCCTTTCTCCACCAAATAACCTGTCTTGTTCTTCTGAAGAGTGATTTACTCTCTGATATTACACACTGAAAGAAAAAAAAGTAAACAAATTCTGCCATACTAAAGGTTTCTACATAGAATATCATTTAGGAAAAATTCCAAAGTACAATGGCATATATTTCATCGTTGTGCTTACTAAAGTATAACTTAATAGATCAGAGGGAAATTTGAAAGATGAGTAGCTTTTATTTTTTGAGACATAGCAATGACTTATTCCAAAAGTATCCATTGATATTCAAAATGGAGGATATTGGAAAGTGAAAGGGTACAAAATGATTTAAATACTTGATGCATCTCCTTCCCAAGAGGCTCCTGCAATTAAAATAAACCAACTTTCTTTTCTACTTCTACTTTTCTACATTTACTCAAGAATTTCTATGAAGGAATTACTGGTATGTAATAGCATGGTTCCTACCATAAGCTTCCTGTCATCTGGTTAATAAATACACACACGCACACACACACACACACACACACACGTATGTATAACTAACCCTCATGCTCACCAAAATGTCCTCAGACTCTTAACAAAAAGTTTTCAGTGGTGATTATGAACATGGAAAGAATAAATCTTTCTTCTAGATTTGATGGCAGAGACACTCAGAAAAGCAAGACAAGAAAAAATGGAACAGATGCGTGATTTTGATCCCCCCACATCTTGCCCTGGGTCTGGTCTGTCCAGGAATGATAAAGGTCAGAATTAGGAAAGCTGTGCAGACCCAGTTTGAATTTAGCTACATGGAAGCCTGGCTGGTTATTTGCTGGAGTCAGAGCAGATTGCCTAAACTGTGAATTAGCTAATACATCTCATTTCTCATTTCAGCATTCGCACAGTTATGACAATGTGAGACCAGTCACGAACCCCATCTGGAAACCTCTTTTTCTTCCATTTTTCCAGCATTCTGATTGTGCCTCTACAGAGTGGGAGGACATCAATAAAGGCTTTCAGTAATTCAATCAGCAGGTTGACTGATGGAAACCTGTAGCTGAACAGATTAGTGATTGACAAGAAAGAATTTTTAAGACAATGTCTCAAATTCATGTTAGAGTGAAGGGAAATAACAAAAGTTGACTAGGAGCTTGATAGAAGGTCATACTTCTCAATTTGATCACTGTTAAGTATTGTACCTTACACAACCGCCAACCTTCAATCAAAGGACAGGGAGCCATCGTTATCCTTGCCCTTTCTTCACTGATGGACCCTTATGCTTGCAGCTTTCTGCCTCTCAGCATTCTCTTTTTTTCTTCTCCCTTTCTCCCTTTTCCCAAGTCATCAGCAAATGTTTGTGAACCCATTCAGAACATTTCAGTATATAAAATATAACTTGTTAAATGAAAAATACATTCTTTTTTTTCCTTTGTGCCTCCTCTTTTACAAAAAAAAAAAATAGGATCATCCTTTTCAACTGAACTCAAGTTGCCATTCAACATGGGGATCCTTGAAAAGATATAACAAATATGGAGTATTCTTGATAGTATATCCAAAGGGACCTTACTATTTATAGACAAAAGTAAATTGTCTTATTAACTAAATATGAATAAAAAATGAGACATACTTAGTGGTAATAGTTCAGTTAGCCATGCGATATTAAATACCATATATAGTAAGCTGCTTGGTATAATTCAATTAGAGAACTATTTATTAAACACTCTTTGTAAGACATTGCACTGGACACTAGGGATACAAAAAAAAAAAGAAATGAACAATCCCTGCTATTCAAGGAGTTCACATTCTTCCAGGGGTGATCAAGATGTATATAAATGTAGGTAAATCCAAATAAATCTAAAATTCAAACAGAATACTAATCAGTGGGGGTGGGGGGTTAAAGGGGAGTCAGGAAAGGTCTTATATAGAAAGTTGTACCTGAGCTGTTCTACAAAGGAAATTAGAGACTCTATGAGATGGAAGGTATATTCAAGGCATAGAGGACTAAGTGCCAAAACTCAAAGGCAAATGGCATGTCACATACGGGGAACATCTGGCAAGTCAATTTGACACAACAGATAGTATACCATGAAATAATATGGAAAATGGAGGTAGAAACCACACTGTAAAGATCTTAAGAATTCAGAGGAGGTGAGAGGAGTGGGAGGACATGTTCAGACCTGGGTTTGGGAAGATCCATTTGGTAGATGTGCAGAAAGTGGATTGAGAGATAAAAAGACTGGAATTCAGTAGGCAAATTAAGAAACTAGCTCCTTGGGACAACTAGGTGGTACAGTGGATAGAGCACAGGCCCTAGAGTGAGAAGGACATGAATTCAAATTTGGTCCGAAACACTTACTAATTGTGTGACCTTGGACAAGTCACTTAACCCAACTGGGAAGAGAGAGAAAGAGAGAGAGAGAGAGAGAGAGAGAGAGAGAGAGAGAGAGAGAGAGAGAGAGAGAGAGAGAGAGAGAGAGAGAGAAAGAGAGAGAGAGAGAGAGAGAGGGAGAGAAGAGAGAGAGAGAGAAGGAGAGAGAGAGATTACCCCTAGTGCAGGTAAGAGGCTATGAGGGCATAAATGAGGTTAGAAGTTGTGGGAGTAGGGGTTGAGGGGAAGGAAAAAGTCAAGAATGACTTCAAGTCAAGTCAAGCTTTCTGGACTGGATGACCAGAAAGATGATGTTACCATCAGCATAAATGGAGTCTCAAGAAGGAATCTGTTTAGAGGAAAACAGAATAGGTTTTGTTTTGGACATATTGAGTTTGAAATACCCATACAGGGAGATTTAAATGTTCATCATTCTTTCCAATTCCATTCAGCAACATGTGAATAATAATGAAGGAGATAAATGGCAGAAATAATTCAGGGTTATGGTTTGTCAAGACATGATCATCAACAGAATGAAAGGGTGAGAAAAAAAGAGTATGGAACAGAAAAGAATTGAATTAGCTCACAATAGGTCAAATTTGGGAAGGGAGAAGAGTGAAGACATAATAGGGGTGAAATCCTGGGATAAAACTGAGGGATGGAGGAATTAAAAGTCACAGTAAGAATAAAAAGAAAGTTTACGACTAGGAAGAAAGAAAAAGACAATTAAAACTAGGTTGAGTTTTCCAAGAAATCATGAAAGTGTTTATCCTTAATCTCAATAGAGATTGGTCAACTAGTCTTCTTCTATTCAATAAGCATTCATTAAACACCTACTGTGTGCTAAGAACTATGCTGGTCTGTTTGGCACTAGGTGGTGCAATGGATAGAGTGCAGCGCCTGAAGTCAAGAAGACCCATCTTCCTGAGTTCAAATCTGGCCTCAGACACTTACTAGCTATATGATCCTGAGTGAGTCAGTTGACCTTGCTTGCCTCAGTTCCTCATCTATAAAAGGAGCTGGAGAAAGAAATGGCAAGTCACTCTAGTACCTTTGCCAAAAAAACCCAAAAGGGGTCACAAAGATGACTGAAATGAGCGAACAAGAAAAGCAGCTATTGTGTGTTAAAGCCAGTGCTGATCTATTTAGGACTAAGTATTTTTTAATGCTTTCTCCTCTAAGAACTTCATTTGTAGATGTGGGTCATATGACCTTGGAATGTTTTTGTTCTCAGTCTCTCAAGAAAGACTGGAAAAGTAATGCTTTGATTGATTAGGTGCCCTGAGTGCTGGGAACACAAAGGCGAAATGACATAGTCCCTGCTCTTAAAGAGTTTACAATCTAATGGTGGGGAAGGGGGAAATTCATGTATGACATGCTTAAATTTAATGTGCATTATTACCATTTTCTTCATCACTCTCTTAAAATGACAATCAACAAAACAATAAATAAAGGCTTGATTCGCAGCATTTTCAACTTTCCAAGTTAGAAAAGCTCATACTGAAAATTTAACTATCAGCTCTCAAAAGCCAGCCTGAGCTGGTTCCAGCACACTACTTCCTACAGGTCACCCATTTGGAAGTATCCAATGGGCAGATTAGGTCTGGATATGTAGATTTGTTTGGAAATGATACCATGGGACCTGATTAAATCAAGATCACCAAGAGGAAGACTATAGAAAGAGAATAAAAGATGGCCAATGACAGAATTTCAAGGGACCTTCACTTTTAGCGGACAAGAGAAACAAGATGATCCATCAAAGGAGATTGAGAAGGAACAGTCATACAGGGAGGGATAAAGCTAAGGTGAGCCATGTCATGGAAGTCAAAGGAAAGGAGAATGTCCAAGAGGAGGGAATAAGTAATAGTATCAACCCAATATCTCCTTTTCTCTTCTATGTCAATGGTGGGGAGGGATACACAACACAACATACCAAAGACAGATAGCAGGACCGTTGTTCTTCTCCTGCTAAACTGTACTATTGATCTTTCAAATACATGTTGGTCAGTTGCTTAGCTGTTGTCCTTCATTCTCCAAGAGGACCACAATGACAACATCACTATGTTGGAGTCAAGGTACGATGTGTGGCTGTTCAGACCAGTACATACTCAGAATGCTCTACTACAGATCAGGCACAAATAGTCCATATAAACATTTGGAGTGGAAATGTCTCTAACTTTACACATCTCCCTTTTTTTTGACCTACTGCAATTCTCCTTTGCTCATAGAGAACAGCACCATCTTTGATGAGGGCACACCATGTTGGTCAGTGCTTTGTCATCCTCTCTTTTCAGTCTTCTGAGCAGCCTTGTAATTATCTCTTCAACTACAGGGAAACTGACGCACAAGGAGAAGATATATTATCAAAGTCACTGAAAAAATATTGAGGGCAGAAACCACAACTTGATAGATTCCTATAAACGAAACCTTTAAGCATTCATACATATGTAAACTACATAGCATATATTCATACTGCTACATATATAAGGACATAAACACACAGAGAACACAAACCCTTAGGTATATATATATATATATATATATAAGTCCAATGTCTTAGAAGACTCTGAAACAAAAAGTCCATGAGTCCTGAAAATGTCACTCTAGGGGATACATGGAATAGGAGAACACAAGTCACTGCTGGATGTATAGATTTTCTAGGCCAAAATCAGAGACTGAAAGACACAAAGGAAGGGAAATCCTGTCACCAGGCACATGAGTTTTTCCATAGAGCTAGAGAAGGAAGGCAGATAATCCCATCCTGTATCTGTATTGCTGATCAGATATGAACTGGACCCTGACAGGAGCAGTAGTGGTAAGCAGCTTCCTGTTCAGTCAAGCTGATGAATGAACAAATGTGAGGAGACAGAGGGATGATGATTATTGTTGCTGAAGTCTTTGGAACCAAAGGAGAAAGTTGGTGTGAAAATGATACTGAGTATATGGATATCAACAACACGTGTGTGTGTGTTATTTAATTCCTTCCAGGAAGAGTTCAAAAAACTCCTGCACAAATTTTGACTGAGTTTTACCTTTGATTGAATCAAGCAAGAATCTTTTATTGGAAACAGTATACATATATATACATACATATATGTATTTATATTATATATAATATTGCTTGGAGAGAGAAGCAGAGCTGAGAGAAGCAAAGAGAAAAACATAGCTGAGAGAGAAGTGACTGTGAGCGGACTAGGGGAATTTGTCTGTGGAGAGGTTTAATGGAAAGAATGTGTTGTCAGTGCTCTGTCTGTTGATCTGTGTTGATTTCTCAGATAGGAGTCCTGTCTTTCTGAATGGAGATGATGGCGCTGGTAATATGTGTAGTGTTATAGCCTTGTTAAGCTTTGTTTTCGTGAAAGCAGAAGTTGTGGGCAGGAGTCCCTGGAGCCTGCTGTTAGGCAGAAACAGGAAGAGTCTGGAGTAGAACAGTCCCTGTGAGCCGAAACAAGGAGCAAGAGCAGAGAGCTGCCTGCATGTGAACCCAGGCAAGAACAGGGAGCAGTTGGCCCAAGGAGGAGGAGCTGTGGGGTTTGAAAGTCAACCTCGAGTCAAAATGAGAGAGGACTTTACTTGGACACTGTGTATTGATTAAGGAGATTGTTCTTCCTGTGACCTAGGGATGGATAGTGTACTATTTTCTGCTACCCCTTAAGGATGTATCATGCTAGGGAAGATCCTAGTCTGGGACCTCCTGACTTTGGGGATGCAATGACATATGCTATGTGCCATATGACATACTGAGTGTTATGAGATGCATGTATGTATTAGATGATATGATTTACTTAAGGATGTTGCTATGAATGTTATGCTTTACGTTATTGAAAAATGTTTAGTTTATTGCTGAATAAATAAAGAGTTCATTATGCTGTGTGATTAGACCCTTAAAATCATTCATAGCAGCAGTCCTCATGTGCGCTGCCATGATTGGCTTTATAAGAACTCTCCCTCAGGCTCTTTTATTGGAGTTGGACAATTTTTATCCCCACAGAGGTCTCAATAGTGATCATTCACTTATCCCCTAGTAGGAAATCCTATGATTATCTTTGACTCTCCCCCCGACCTTACCCCATACAGCTAATCAATAACCACATTGTCATCTGTAATACCTTTTTCATTAGTCATTTCCTCTCTATTCCCACAGTCACTGCCCTAGCAAAGGCCATCACTGCTCCCTGCTTGGGCTATGATAACTCTTTCTTTATCTAATCCATACTTTATGACTTTGCCCCACAAATCTTCCTCATTCAGGCATCTGTTCACATCACTCTTCTGCTCAAAAACCTTCTGTGGCTCCCTATTGCCCACCACGTCAAATTCAGACTTTTTGGCCTGAAATTGAAAGCTTATAACATCCAGGACCATGCTACTTTTTCGCCCTTCTCTTATCATGTGCTTTTCTTTTGCTCTCTGGTCTCAGAAAAGAAATCTATCCTTGCTTCTCCCTAAGGCTAAACCTTCAAAAGCAGACTTGATCCTATTTCCTACCACCTCCACCACCACTACCACCTGACCCCATAAGTTATCCCAACCCACCTCCAATCTTTTCACTCTTTCCTTTCCCACTGACTCCTTACCATCTGCATACAAATATGCCTGTGTCTCCTTAATTTTTAGAAAAGATCTCTTTTCCATGTTCCACTTTGGCCTTTGCAAATGCTTTTCATCTAAGATGTGAGAATTTTTTTTAATCTACTTCCAGATTTCTAGGTTAATTAGCATACAACTTTGTGATATTATTTTGTGTATTCAAACCTCAAAAATCTGACAATGTTTACCTATTATAAATGAAAAGTATTTGGTTGCCTTGATCATCTACCCTGGAGATTAATTTTCTATTGAACATCTGCCTAATCCTCAAGTTTTCTTTCATAAGAATGACATTGGAAATTTTTGTTGGTGTTGACTCATTTCAATTGTGTCTGACTCTTGGTGACCCGATTTTGGGGATTTTTCTCTTGGCAGAGATACTGAAGTGGTTTGCCATTTCCTTCTCTAGCTCATTTTACAGAATTGTTTTAGCTTGTTTTTTACTTGTTATCAGTGATTTGTAGTGTTTGATATGGTTGTAGATAACATATTTCTTAAGCTGAAAAATGCCTAGAATGGCTCTTAAATATTTATATCATTTCTCTTTATATCTTGATTATCAAACCTTTAGCAGAGATTTCTACAGATGGGGAACTGAGGTAAAGAGGGTTAAGTGACTTGGTCAGAGTTCCTATTATTCCTCTCTCTGTCTCTCTCTCTCTTTCTCTCTCTCTGTCTCTCTCTGTCCCTCTCTCTGTCTTTCTGTCTCTCTCTGTCTCTCTCTGTCTCTGTCTCTCTGTCTCTCTCTCTCTCTCTCTTTCTCTCTCTCTCCTTTTATCCTATCCATTCACAAAAACATTTTGCTTCTGATTTTTACTTCCCCAAAACTGCCCTCCCTTCTATCAGCCCACAACCCCCTTCTCTTATCCTCCTCCCCTTCTACTTTCCTATGATAAGATCAATTTCTATGCCCAACTCAGTGTGTGTGTTATTCTGGTGGAGAACTTCTAATGAAATATATTTATAAAGACTTCGAAAGTCCCTCTGATAATAACATTACTGTGTTATTGCAGCGACCTGAAAAGTCATTTGCTGCTGGAGAGGTGGAGGGTCCCTCCCTTAGGCTTCTGATTGCCAGGAAGATGGTTTAATTCAGCAAAAAGCAGATTTCTGCCATGGATGTAGGAATTGCTTGTGCCAAGACCAAAACAGCCAAGTGCCACTGCTGCCCTGTGAGCAGCATCTGGGTGTTCTCCCAACTTTGTCTTTTTCCTTCCTTTTTCATATCTATGAAGAAAAAAATGTATATCAGTTTTTCTTTAGTTAAAATTTGGTGTAAGGTAGACATGCAATTCTGCATATTCAATGCTCTCAAAATCACCTCAATGACCTCTACATCAGTATAAGCATAGGATGATTTGCATTCCTATGTAATTGTGTGGTTTTAATGTCTATTGGTTGCATCTTTAATGCTGATACAAAAGTATTTGATCAGAACTTGAGGGCAGTGTCTTAACACATTGACAGTCAAGGCACCTTATAAAAGATGTTGAGAGACCGATAGCTACTAACATTACAAAAATGGATCAACCTCTGCTGAAGCAGAATGTATTTTTAATTCTATTTTATTTTGGTTTTGGTTCTGAATTCCCCCCCGCTCTACTCTTTCTCCATCCATTGAGAAGGTGAGAAAATAAAATCCATTACAAATATGTATAGTGGAACAAAACAAATTCTCACAAGAGAGAAGGAAGGATGGGAGGAAGGAAGGAAGGAAGGAAGGAAGGAAGGAAGGAAGGAAGGAAGGAAGGAAGGAAGGAAGGAAGGAAGGAAGGAAGGAAGGAAGGAAAGATTGTTGAAATTGTATAAGTTGTTCTAATTCTGCTTACTTCACTTTTCATCAGTTCATACAAACCTCAGGTTTTTCTGAAACCATTCCCTTCATCATTTCTTATAGCATAATAACAATGTATCATATTTACATATGATAACTTGTTTAGCCAGTCCCCAATTGCCTGACATCCTCTCACTTTCCAATTTTTTGCCACCACAAAAAGAGTTGCTATAGATGTTCTTGTACATAGGGCTCATTTCCTCTTTCTTTGCTCTTTTTTGGGATATAAACCTAGTAATGATTACTATGGCTATGTACAGTTTAATAGCTTTTGGAGCATGGTTACAAATTACTTTCCATAATGGAGTTCATAGCTCCACCAACAGTACATTAAAGTACATGTTTTCCCATAACCCCTCCAATATTTGTCATTTTCTGTTTTTGCCAATTTAACCAATTTGATGGGTTTGATAGCAATTCAGAGTTGTTTTCATTTGCATTTCTCTAATTGCTAGTGATTTACAGGATTTTATATGGCTATTGATAGCTTAGATTTCTTCCTTTGAAAACTCTCTATTCATAATTTTTAGCCATTTATCAACTGGAAAATGGATTTTGTTCTTATACATTTTACTCAATTCCCTCTATGTCTTAAAATGAGATTTTAATTAGGGAAATTTGAACAAATATTTCCCGAGTTTTCCTATCAAGCAGAATGTATTACTGAATTACTGTTGAGCAGAATATATTACTGAAACAAATTTTAAAAAAAGAAAGAAAGAAAATATATACCTTGCAACTTGGGATCCCTTTGCATCCAGATTATCTGTGTTGTGAGTCGTGTGTTCTTTTAGCCTTTATTTATATCTTCTCAATTTTTTAACTCTTCAGGATTCACAGCAAGGGGTTATGCTACTTCAGAGTTATCTGCAAAGTATCACTGTTTGACTAACATATGCACAAAACTTTTTGTCCAGATGGAATAATCCAGTTTAAAGGAGCCATGATACAAACTGAAATGGGGAGTCAGAATATGATTCATGACCTATACAGCATCTGAATAAAATTCTATTTCCTATAAAAAAGCAAAGTAGATGCCTTTGACAGTACGACATGAACCACTAGTGAATGTCTCTGATTAACGTGCTTTGTGTAGGTGGGATCTCAAAAGATTTGATTCTAATCCAAACAAATATATTCTGGGTAACATTTCAATGTTTGGTTCATTGTTTTTCTTTTGAGAAACAGGTACACATCAAAAAATATTTACGTTGTCAGATAAACGATGAGCTAGTTTGTTTTTATACTGATTTATTAATATATTTTTATTTATATCATATATTTATACTTATTCTCTCAGAAATGATAGGTGCTTTTTCTTCAGGAACCATAAAGGATAGCTAGAAATAACTAAATGTATATCATCAGGAGAGAAACCAATCTATGTCTGACATGTATGTTCTGTACTAATCTCAGTGGCTTCTGGGAAAACTGGTGCAGAATTTCAGAGAACTCTTTGCTACTTTTCATAACTGCTTCTTTTTATAAAAAATGATAATCTTCTAAAGTGATAGTGTATTTGATCTTTTTCTATTTCTGCAAAGGGTCTTACACTGCACCCTCCTCATACCCAGATTTCCTAACATGGAGATCCTCTGATACTCCCTTCCCCCTTCCGCACAGGTGGGAGAAGTCTCCTTTGATTAACTGTGTAGATGAAATAGGTTGCAGCTTTAAGACTGGTCAAACTGAGGCAGTCTCTCTCTGCATGCTCCCTCCTACTGTGTTAAAAGACCATAGTTAACCCACAACATGGGTACCATGCGCTAAATCAGCAGAGAGGGATACTTCTCCCCACCCCTTTTGCCCCAGCTCCAAGAAATGTTTGTTTCTGTCATGTTTTATTGAAGTTGTCAGATTTAGGTGCCAGCAGTGAATAGATCTGGGAGTTCAAACCAGGGAGACCTCAAAGCCAGGATTCCAGGAGGGATGCAACAGACGGCCAGCCTAGCAAGGAAGTCTTGTGTGTGCCTGGGACTCAAACCTGTGGTGGAGTTTTAGACTTGGAACTGGGACTGAACTCTACCATAATGAGACTAAGCTACGTGCTTATTTATAGTATATATGTATATATATATACAATTTTATTATTATATATTTCATATTTATATATTACATATATTTTATTTATGCATAAATATATTTCTATCATATTTGTATTGTGTAATAAATATATATTTGTATTATAAATATATTTATATTATATATTTATATTGTATAATAAATATTATATTTATATTATTTCCTTTGAAGTAAAGACTGCTTTGTGAAAACTAATCCAACTGTTAGTGGCTAAGAAGAATTATGGGAAAATATCATTTGAGGGGGGCTGGAGCTATTTGCTAAGAGCCTGGACTCCTCCAACTCCCTTAAAGATACCAGAGAACCCTGGGGCAGAAGTAAAATGTAATATACCTGGCTTGCAGGAATATAAGCATTACACCCTTAACATTTAAGGAAAAATAATAAAATTCCTTAATTAACATTTAAAGAAAAACAATTAGATAAGTACTTCATTGTTCATTTCAACCAGCTCTCACATGTATAAAAATGATCAGATGTCTACACGGGTGAAAAGAATATCAAAGAAAGAAGGGAAACCTAGAGGTCAACTATTCCAATCTCCTCCTTTCATTCATGAAGAAACAAGTCCAGAGATGATTTTCTCAACTTTATATGGCTCTTGGGTGGCAGGCTTCCTAAGTTCCTAGTCCACTGTTTCTGTCACTGTATCATGGCTTCTTTCCACATCATTTATATAATAAGTATTTTCTTACATATAATTACTTACTTAGTATTCCATTTTTCCTTGGCTTTACATTTATCATTGGGCTTTTGTATTTACCTTCAAGTTGTTGATCAAATCACAAACATCATAATAAATATCTTAAGAAATCTAGTGTTTATACAACAGCACTCAACCCCACCACCTGATATACTGACTAATTAACTGTTCTGCCAAGCATGCAGAGTTCATTTGAAAGTGAACACTAAATAAATTGCATATTTCTTCTTCTTCTCCCTCTCTCTCTCCCTCTCCCTCTCCCTCTATCTCTCCCTCTCTCTCTCTCTCTCTCCCTCCCTCTCTCTCTCTCTCTCTCTCTCTCTCTCTCTCTCTCTCTCTCTCTCTCTCTAGACATAAACAGCTTGGTGCCACAGTACACTGTGTATTTGAGTACACAGAACACTGGACTTATAATCATCTTCAAATATGGTCAGGAAGACTCATCTTCCCAGGTTCAAATCTGATTTCAGACACTTACTAGCCGTGCAACCCTGGGTAAATCACTTAACCTTGTTTGCTTCTGTTCCCTATTTGTAAAATGAGCTGGAAAAGGAAATGAAACCTCTCCAACATCTAGAAAGAGACCACAAAAAGTAGAACACAACTGAAAGAACAAGAACAGCTGGGATGAAGACAGCCCACTGAAGCTTAGAACTCTCCAGCTCAAGCTACCCACCAGCCTGAACCTTCCTGGTAGCAGAGATGACACAGCATCCTAGGCTTGCAGAAAATTTAAATGTAAAAAGTCTTATTATTTCTTTCAGAAAACTTTCCCTAGACTTGGGAAGATCTGAAGCCAATATAATGCAAACCATACATTTAATGAGTCAAAACTAAATGAAAAACCGTATTAACTTATATTTGGTTCCATTGCTTTTTTTATTGAGTAGTTGTAAGTATTCGCACTGAGTACATAATTCGTACTAAGTATTCACAAACTACTTTTCAGTAAGCCAGTCATCGTTTTTAAGCACCTGCTTCCAGGCATTGTGTTAAGTGCTGGGGATATAAGGAAAGGCAAAAAATAGCTCCAGCTCTCAAGGAACTCACAATCTAATAGAAAAGACAAAATGCTAACAGTTGTGTGCAAATACTATACCTGCAAGGATAAATGGGAAATAATCAGAAGGAAGGCACTGGAATTAAAAGGCATCAAGAAAGTCTTCTTGAAAGGTAAAATTTTAACTGGTACTTGAAGGGAAATCAGGAAGTCAGAGACCATTCCATGTATGGGAGACAGCCAGTGAAAAGTCCAGCTCTTTTTAAATAAATAGAACTGATCATATACACTCTCAGAAACTTAGGATTAGCTGAGCTCACTGCAAAGCTTGACAGTTTAGACTCTTAAGATCATCCCAACTCAGAAAGATGTGAGTTAAAAATAAAAAGTGTTACCCAGGTGGAAAAAATGTTGTGGACTCCTATTAATCACTGACTACTTATGTGGTTAAAGAAGTTCTAAATAAACTCTGTTGGTGCTATAAATAGTTCCGAACTTGGAAACAGGAAGATTACTGTCAGTAATGGTCATAGGTTAGAACACCCATGTGCCTACAGTATACCTAGAGGATTTAGGACTCAAGGCCATCTCTGTAGGCATTCAAATCCTCAAGCATGTTTATCCAGATGAAATTTCATCAGAATGAACTCAGGTACCTTTGGAGGGACAAAGAAGTCTCAACATGAGAGTTAACAGAATGGCAAAGGGAGAAGGGGGATGGGGGTGTTTTATCCTCTCTGATTATGGGGATATGGACCTAAAGTGTTTGGTTAGCAGTATCTGAAAAAACCCACTCCTCTACTTCCTCAGGCTACCTCCGGGAACCACTAGTCAAAGAAATGAAGGGGAGCCCCAAATTATGGAGAAGATAAGGTCATGACCCTATCAAGATAAATACATAGTTTATGGGTTTATGAGTGTGGCCATCAGACCCTGAAGGCCTAAAGGTGATACAATACCTAGGCTCCAGAAGCACATATTTATTAGTGAAGCCCACCCTCATAACCATTGAAACTGCAGCCACCTGGTACAGAGAAAGCTTGGAATAAGGAGTAAAGCTGCAATTCTGAAATACTCATGCAACTCCTTGGCTATGCCCACAAATCTTGGAAGAATGATGATGACAAAGACCAACCCAGCCCAAAGGTGCAGGAAGGTGTGGTCAGTGAGAAAGGGGCTGGTTTTGAATATGAGGGGGAAACCCTGAGCCTAAAGTCCTCCTTATTAAGCTGTCCAGGCTCCATTAGAAGGGTATCTTTCCTTCACCTCTCCCCTTATCATTCAAAAGTCTTCTATCGCACATACAACATTGGCTTCCTCCTCATTAAGTCACAACAGTATTGGCCTCAAAGTTTTGATGGCAGGTCACTGGTCTTATGTTAACGTTATACCATTTGCAATCTTAACTATGTATTAATCCAGCAAAATCCCCTCCCCTTAATTATTGCCTGCCATCGTCATAATTATTAATGCAATATTCCAAGGCATATACCAAAGAGGTAGCATAGCATAGTAGAAAGATCATTAACTCTGAAATCAGAGGGTCTTGGTGGAAAAGTCCACCATAGGAGGAAGTAAGTTTCCCTTCACTGAAGACCTCTAAGTAAAAAAGTCTGTTAATCATGGCATCATAGATCCACAGCTAGAAGGGACACAGTGACCAGTCAGTTCAACTCTCTCATTTTACTGATGAAGAAACTGAGATCCAGAGAGGATAAGTGACATAACAGGAGAGAGCATGTCATTCGTGATCAGGGCTGGAAGGGGGTACCACGGTACCACAAAGACCACGGTACCAGGGGCAAGTCTCTTGGAGAAGAATTCATGGAGTCAAGCATTGTTGAGGTCAAGGTAAAGATATATTATGCTTTTTAGCAGGCAAGAGTTCATAGGGAACCTGCAACCTTAGAGGGGTACAGGGAAGGTTATATAGGATATTTTAGAGGGAAGCACATGCCAAATATGCTAACTAGGCGTTTCAGGATGGGATTAGGGAGTGGTTTAAGGAGTGGTCAGTTCTTAAAGGAACTTTTGATATCTACTGTGCAGGTATTTTACCCAAAATTCATCAGGAAATAGCCCAAGGAGGGGCTACCTGGAGGTGTGGTTTTAAGCCTGAAATGTCTAAGTCAACCAATGGTCAAGGCTAGCTCAGAAATACCAGGTTGCTCTCATCAATGTCTTGTTAGACAAGATAAGTGTAAGGGAGTATACTTATGTCTAAGTCTGGGATACATATGATTGGTCCTGAGTAGTAAATGTCATTATGACCCAGTGCACAGCCCATTCAGTCAGTACACAGCTGGTTAAGCCTAATGAGTCCTATAGGTGCAGTTGGCTACTATAGCAGGAAGGGAGATAACCATTGTTGCTAAGTCAGGCCACATGTGTCCTTGGGCTAGGGAGAAATTGCCTGGGATAGTGTTTTGAGGATAGGGAGAAATGTGATATTCAAAGAGAATTATGATTTTAGAATTGGGGCCCAAGCATATGTACCCAAGCACCTCATCATTTAGCATGTCATGCTCATAGGAGCACTATAGATAGCAACTGATTGCCTCTGTATCCTTAAGCAAGTCACTTGGCTTTCTTCACCTCTCCCTCAGAGTATTTATACACTTTTCAGAGTCAAAGGGCATGACTCTCTGAGCTGGTGCCTCAATAGAAAAAATAAAAGGTACTTAAGACCTTCCTACAAAACAACTCCCCTAATCAAGCTTCCCTCAATGGACTGGCCCATCAATGGGTAGGGAAGACCTTCTTTAATCACATTCAAATAAAGGCATTATACTTCTTGATGATACTAAAACAAAAACAGCAAAAGATCCTGCTTTGCTTGGCCTCATGTGTTATTTAGAATTTAACGCTATTGTGGCATTCGAAAGACCACACACTGGTTAGCAGGTACATTGTTCAAAGTTTATTGTTTACAACTACATGGCTGGGAAAATCACTCTTTCCAGAGAGTACTTTGAAGGCATTCATGAACAGTGCAATGTATTTATACAATTGCATACATATGAGAAGCCACATCATAATGAAAAAAAATGAGCAAGCTTTAGTAAGATAAGAAAAGGGGAATGGAAAAAAGGTCTCAAGCACTCTTCCTAGAATACATTGGGAATAGAGCTGGGAACTGAGAAGGATGAAGAAAGTATCTGGGACAAAAATGCGCAAAACAGTTGCCCAAATGAGTTTAGGAAGACGTGTGTGTGTGTGTGTGTGTGTGTGTGTGTGTTGTGTGTGTGTGTATACATGTGTATACATATATATGTGTGTGTGTGTGTATATACACACACATATACATATATAAGACTGCTTGCATGTGAGCAAATGGCAGTGGAGGGGGGAGTAGAGAAAGGATTATTCATGTGTCAATGAAATATAGCTCTCATCCTCTATTGAGATACAGCTAAAACAGATACATTAGAGGATGCTTCCATGCTTTTTCAGGGTTGGTACATTAAAAAAAGTTGACATTTCTTAAAACAACAGGCCAAGCAATAAAACAGGTTCTCCTTGTTTTCTTACAAAGAAAATGTCTGTGTGCTATTCAGAGAAGGCAGATCTAGGTGCACATTTTGTTCTGTTCCACTATAACACCATATTCTAGATATCTGAATTGGGCAGAGAACGATTGAACGTGATGACTAGTGAAAACTTTTCAAGAACTTAAATCTGAAGTAGATTAGATTCTAGGCCTGAGTTTTAATTTCTCAAAAATCATATGATATGGGGAAACGAAGTTGTAAAACCACCTGCCACCCCTCTCCCCAGATTCGCTTAACCCATTTCCTTATTTCTGAAAATAAGATTGCTTGCTCAGGCTCTTTATCAAGAGGGTAAGGGGGATGGGTTTGTTGTTTTTAGCTATATAACCATGTTTCTGCTTCTGTAAGGTGCCTCATTTCTCCAGACCATCTGGAGAGGGCGATGCCCACTTCTCACAAGAACCGAATAAAGGACTTTCTGTTTGTACTTTGAGATGCCTCTGAGTAATGAATTTGAGTAGGGGTCTCATCATCCCACACACTATCTCACCTGCTCTACACTGAATGCTATGCTTCTTAATTCAGCTCAAAATTAGGGTTAGGAATCATATTCAGTCCATAAAAACCTCAGATCTCATTTTTTGGGTAAATTTTTATTAGTGACATCCTCCTTCATTCTGTACTTGTCAAGTTAAGTTCTGGACACAAACGTAGAGCTTCCCATTCATTCATATTAAAATTCATCCTTTTAATCTGGCCCACCATTCTAACTTACCAAGATCTTTCTGATTCCTGACTGTCATCCAGACTTTTCTCTGTTACTCCCAACTTTTTCACATTCAAACATGAAGAGAATTTCCTTACTGAGTAGACTTCACTGAGTTTTTAAGAATGTTAAACAGCACCGGCCATTTTACGGGAACCACTTCAAGTTGGCATAAACCTATTAAAGATTCCTTTGCTGACTGTTTTTTCAATCCATTCTTGAAACACAGACATATTTACATGGATTCAAATCCCGTTTCAGGCACTCAGTACCTAGGAACAACTTACTTAACTTCTCTGAGCTTCAGTTTTCTCATTTATATAATGCAGCTTATACCAAGAGAACGTTGTATGCAGCAATAGCAATATTGATCAGTGAAGAACTGTGAATAACTTACGCATTCTCAGTAGTACAATGATCCAAGACAATCCCAAGGGACTAACAATGAAGCATACTATCTACTTCCAGAGAAAGAAATGATATTGTTTGAATACAACCTGAAAAATGCTATTTTTTCACTTTCATTCTTTTTTTAAGTCTTCTTAAGCGAAATGACTAATATGTAATAGTTTCACACTATTACACATATATGACGATCTGATTGCTTACTGTCTCAAGGAGAGGGGAGGGGGAAAGGGGAGAGAGGGATAGAATTTGGAACTCAAAATTTTATAAACATAATTTAAAATTATTTCAACATGCAATTGTGGGAAATATATGTGTGTATGTATATATATATATGTATATATATGTGTGTATTTGTATGTGTATATGTGTGTATATATTTGTATGTGTATATGTGTATATATGTGTGTGTGTGTGTGTATATGTACATGTGGGTTATAATAGCCTCATAGGCATTATGAAAGAAATTTCAAAATGATGCTGACCAGCTCCACTACTCTTTCCTCAACTAGGCTCTCACTGTTACGCAATAATGATTTTTTTTACTTTCTTAATTGAATCTCTACTCCACTCCCCACTTTTTTGTTCCAAATTGCTCCTCTCTTCAAACCACCTGTGCCCTTACTTCTCAGCTAAGGACTTCATCTCATTTCACCACTAAAAGAGTCCTTCTATTCTGAATGCTCTTTACTCTTCAGTTCCATACCTCAAACCTCTCTAGGACATCCCTAACTCCTCTGGTATCTGAGGAAGAGGTAGTCCATTTCCTTGCCAAGACCAGTCCCTCTACTTTGATCCTATCTCCTGCCCCATTGATCAAACTCCTTTAGCTCCATCTCATCTTCAAATTCTCCTCATCCATTGGCTCCTTCTCCTACAAACATTCCCAATTATCCTTCATTTTAAATAAAAATTTTAAAACAACAAACCCTTGTCTTTTCCACAAACTGTTGTCCTCTCTCTGTCCTCCCTTTCAGACAAATTCCTTGGGAGGGAACGAAGGAACCACATACCTTGTTTCTACTTCCTCATGTTCTATTCATTAATTATATTATATAATTTTTCCTCTTACTTCTATGACTAGTCCTTTGTTGGATTCTCTTTCATTTGTTTTCATTTGCTTTCCTGTTCTTTGTTGGATCTTCTTTCATTCCCCATATCCTAAATGTAAGTATTCCCCAGGGCTCTGTCTTAGCCTATATTGAACCCTAGGAATGCTGGTTTCTAACTGCAACACTCTACTAGAATTGTCCTTTACAAACACACATTATTTCTTTTTTGTTGATTTTTTTAGATTAAATTTTTTAAATTATTTTTCAACATTCACTTTTATAAGATTTTGAGTTCCAAATTTTTTTCTCTCCCCCCATTACCAAGACTTAATCCAATTTTATATAGGCTATACATGTACAATCATACTGAACATATTTCTGCATTAGTCATGTTGTGAAAAAAGAAGCAGAACAAAAGGGGAAAACCATGAGAAAGGGAAAAAAGGAAAAATAGTATCCTTTGATCTGCATTCAGATTCTGTAATTCTTTCTCTGGATGTGGATAGCATTTTCCATCATGAGTCTTTTGGAATTGTCCTAGATCATTGCATTGCTAAAAAGAACTCTATCAAAGTTGATCTTCACACAATGTTGCTGTTACTGTGTACAATGTTCTCCTGCTTTAGGTCTCTTTACTCACCATCACTTTGTGAAAGTCTTTCCAGGTTTTTCTGAAGTCTGCCTGCTCATTATTTCTTATGGAACAATAGTATTTCTTTACATTCATATACCACAATTTGTTCGGCCATTCCCCAGTTGACGGCATCCCCTCAATTTCCAATTCTCTTTGCCACCACAACAAGAGCTGTTATAAATATTTTTGTATACGTAGGTACTTTTCCATTTTTTATGACCTCTTCAGGATACAGACCTATTAATAGTGATATAGCTGAGTATGCATGGTTTTATAACCCTTTAGGTGACATATTGTTTCTTAATTGCTAAATCCAATGGCCTTTTTTTTAAACTCTTAATTCCCCTTGGCCTGGATAATTTATCCTTCCTTGGCTTTAGTTAACAATGTTCTCTCTTGGTTTTTCCTCTTACTTCTATGACTAGTCCTTTGTTGGATTCTCTTTCATTTGTTTTCATTTGCTTTCCTGTTCATTGTTGGATCTTCTTTCATTCCCCATATCCTAAATATGGGTGTTCCCCAGGGCTCTGTCCTAGGTCTCTCCTCTCCTTTTTCCTCTCCTTTCCTCTGTTCTCACCTCCCCTGCCTCTCCTTTGTCCTATCCTGCCACCCTTTCCTTACCTCTAATCTCATCTTCCCCCTTCTTTCTCTCCTTTTCCTTCCTCACTCTTTCTTCCCTCCCCTCCCTCATTCACTCTCCACACAGTTGCTAAAATAATCTTCCTAAACACATCTAATCATAAAAACACCTAATCAGGCTATTCCCTTACTTGTAAGACAAGAAACCTACAATGGTTCTTTATTATTTCTAGGATAGAATTCAAATGCCTTTACTTGATATTTAAAGCTTTCCCACAATCATTTGCAGTTTACCTTTCCAGACATTCTTCATTACTCCTCCTCACTCTCTGCACTTAAAGTGCAGATTAAAAGCAAAATTTGTTTGATTGAAGGCCAAAAGCAGCTTGTTTTCCTTCTTCAATAGCAGTTCATAAAGCTTAAGATGAAAGCACCTTGAAGGGCATCCAGTTTAAACCATTCATTTTACGCATGAAGAAAATACACATAAAGACATTCTAGCCAAAGGAGGAGGCCTGCCCCAACTTTCTGCTGCAAACCCTTCATTGAAAAATACCCAAATGGTATTTGACAGTCATGTTCTAGCACCCTTCTCCATCACCTCAAGACACGGTAAGCTATGCCAAGCTCATCAAGGAACCCTAATTGAATGCTGAACTGTGGGTTGAATTCTACTTTTATTTTTGAGCAGATTTTTCCCAATAACATGAGAATTTTCTAGTTATTAGGTGAAACATTAGAGGTTTTATAATTTACATTTTGAAATTTAATTTAATTTTTTAATTTTCAATTTTCTTATAAGTAGTAATTTGGAACTATTTCTCATGTGGTTGCTAATAATTTGCAATTCTTCTTGTGAGAACTATTTGCTCATACCCTAAATTAGTCACATCCACTAGGGAATGATCGGTCTTCTCTCCCTATACAGTGTGCACTTCATATTTGAGGGAGCACAGTAAAGTGGATAGGGAATCAACCTTGACATAAGGAAGACCTGGGCCCTAGTGCTGCCTCTGCTAGGTCCTGTGTGACCCTGGGAAAGTCACTGAACTTTTCTCTTTGGATGCCCCCAGACAATATTCTAAAACTACACATTGGAGAACAGATGTAGATCCTATTGGTAGAAGAAACTTAGTGTTCTTTATAGTAATGAAATCGCAGATCCAGTCACACATCCACACACACACATTTTTAAAAAATCATATTTTTATGAAACTTAGGGGAAGGGGTTCCTAATCACAGTTTCTTTTATCTTAGCTGAATTGACTTTGTTCCTACAAAAGCTTTATATTCATATGATCAACATTATCCTCTCTTTGCTCCCAGGTTCCTTTTTCCAAATAAGAAGGTACCAAAAGACAGACAGTGGGTCTAACACTTGTGATCTGTAGGTGAAATGGCCTGTTTTTTCTCTGAGGCAGCTTTTTCTTGCTCCACTCCCCCCATCCTAGGCTTTTGCCCTTTGTTCTTGTCCTTCCCCTTTCACATTCATCTCTCTGATATCTGAGGTTGTTTTGCTAATATTATTCCCTTATCTATCTTCTCCTCCTACTTAAATACCTCTTTCTGCTTTCCTTGTTTCTGTCCCCTTCTCTTTCAGGTTGGAGTTCAATGTACTTCCATAATGAGAGCTTTATTTATGTGTGTGAGAAAGATTTGGAAAGAGTGTAACTGCTCAATCTTCCTTTATCTGACCCAGATGAAAGTATGACTCAAGTCTTAGAAGGAGCTGGTGCTAAAGGAAAAAATCAATAGGAGGTGACAATTATTGACTAAAGTCTAAGAATATTTTGAGATGCCACTAGATAGGTCAATAGGATAATCTAATTATTTGACATACTTTTAAGTATGTAGTATGTTAAAGGTCAAGTGTTGGATACTATAGAATCTATAAATAGGAAGAAAACTTTGTCTTTCCCCTGGGTGTTGATGCATTCATGCTTCATTTTTCAAGAGGACCATGACATTGGAGAAATGATGACATGGATTGACTTTGTTTTGAGTGAGGGAGGAGGTAATAATCTAGATTTTAGATAACTATAACTTAAGCCCAAATATGGTAAATGCCAAAGGAGTGTTCAGAGAAAACAAAGAACAATTCCAACCAGGAAGATCAGGGATAACCTCATGAAGAGGATGGAATAAAAGCTGAGTGTTAGAAGGATCTACAGGATTTCAGCAAGGAGAGGTAGAGTCAGGGGTGGGGAGGAGAGAGAGCAGAGGGAATAGAAAATGAACACTGGGCAGAGGAAAAGATAGGAAAATCCAAATTAGATTAGTGAAACAATGAGGGATTCAGCTTCCCTGGAATATAGAATAGATCTAGAATAACCATAGAAAGAAAGATTCAAATAGTCTGGGAAGGGATTTGAATTCCAGGCTAAGGAATCTGAGTTTTATTCAGAAGTACAATAGAAAAAAATCACAAATTGAGTATTGTGTTTAGCTCTGGATAGGATATTTTAGAAGAGACATTGATTTTTTTTTTTTTAGGAAGTTGGAAAAGTTAGAAGATGTCAACCAGAATGATGTGAGGGACATTGAAGTCCTACCTAGAACGAAGCATTTTCTCTGGATGCTTACCTGAAATGCTCTCCTTCCTTCCCCCCAACTATTAACTTCCCTGGCTTCCTTTAAATCCCAATTAAAAGATACCTTCCCCAAACCCTCTGAATTCAAGGGTGTTTCTTCTTGTCATTATTTCCTACTTACCTTGTATGTAGTTTGCTTGTACACAATTGTTTGCATGGTTGTCTCCTCTGTTAGATTGTAATCATGTGATTATATGTGATCATAGCTTAAAGGGAGGCAGGGTGAGATTAAGGCTTTTTGAGTATGAGGAAGATGAGTTTATCTATAGATAATGAGAAAGAAAACAATAGATAAGAAGAGAATGAGGATGGGGAAAGAGAATGATGGAGGAAATAAATTCCCGGGGAAGATGGGAAAGGACAGAATAAAGAGAGTCGTTTGCATTGACAGACCATGACAAACATGGGTCTGTCTTTGTCAGGGGCTGGAGCAAAATAAGAAAGAATGGCAGACTGTGAAAGAGGCTTTGGGGTGTGGAATAAAGGGAAGGAACTTACCATTCATTGCCTTCATTTTCGCAGGAAAACAGAAGGCTAAGTCCTTTGCTGAGAGAAGACATGGTAAGATGGAAAGTTTGGAATGGCTTTGGTGGAAGTGCAATAGAACCAATCAGAGAAGAATTATAGCATAGCAATTGAGGTTAATTGTGTGCAGACAGACACATGATTGGCTCTTCAGTATTATGGGAAGGGGAATGAAGAAGAAATTGGCAGGATGTGATTGGTAAAGACTGAATAATAATGTAAAGTGAATGGAGAAAGGGGGAGAAGGAGGAAGAGGAAAAGGAGAAGTAAGGAGAAAGAGAAAACTGTGGATAAATATGTAATAACCCAGCTGGGGGAGGAAAGTAGCATATACACACACACTTTTAAGTTTATTCTGCATAGTTAATAATTTCTTAAGTCTAGATAACCAACAAAATAATAAATCAAGCCCTGATTTGTAATGCTTGCTAATTTCTGAGGTGTAATTGCTTGCACCAAAGATTAAATAATGGTTTCCCTCAAGCTGATTAAAGACAGCTCAAGCACAGACCTGCATCAAAAGGAGGAAAGTGAGATGAGAGCAGATATGATGGCCTGGAAACAAAGAGAAAGGTAGAAACTCAAGGTCATGATGACAATGAAGATGATAAGGCAAAGGTAATGTTGGAAGATAGGATGATAGGTTCCGAGAAATTTTCAGTTCTGGCCCCGGAAGGTAGAAAACTTGTCTATGACACTGAGATAAGGTATATGGTCCTTACTCTATATGGCTGAGGTGGAGAGAAATAAAGGTCATGGGAACTGAGAAGGTTGATGTAACTGGAAGGGCAATGTGTCCAAAAGACAATGATGTGAATATTAAAATCCCCCAAAATGAGGTCAGGATTTGAGGTGGAGAGGAAGTCTATGGGTTGATACCACATCTATGAAAAAGTAAGAGGAATGACTTGGAGCAATGGTGTCAAATTCGAAAAGAAACAGGGACCACTAAACCATATGTAAGGATATTTTTGAGCCACAAATTGACTTAGAAAACCAAATGTTGACATTATTAATGTTTTGTTATTTTTGTATTTACTTTTTTAAATAGTTCCTAATTACAATTTAACCTGGTTTGGGCTGTACATGAGAGTACATACTTGACTCCTCTGACTTAAAGGCCAGTAAATTACGTCAGAAATGGTAGGGATTATCCATATATGTAGAGGTGTGAACTTCAAAGGTGCAGAAGTTGTTAGGTGAGGGTGGGACAGAGGTAGTCTGGAAAGAGGGTCTAAAGAACATGAACTACGTCCCCTCCCAGACTGATTCTTTTGTGATGGCAAATCAGGGCATCATTTGGCCTCAATTCCTGCCTAATCTTTAATTACCCAATGGGTATTGCCTAATGTCTAAGGTTTCAGAGGGCACCTACTTAGCAATAGAGAGGGAAAGGAGAATCTTCTAGGGATAGTCCAGTTTCCATTTGTGGAATAAAACGGGAAGAGTGGGAAATGAAGATATCCAGAATGTTGGGGAGTGTGTTGACAATAGATTAAGAACTCTGATGGATACCAAGGAACAAGAAGGCAGACAAGGATATGGATTTTGGAAGGCTTGAAATGGATGGGGATGAGAACATGGAAAGAAGTAAAAAAGGGAAATAATTTTTACTTTAGCAAACATTGAATCTCAATCCCAAATATAATGGCAGCTGTATCTTGGAGTAGGCCCATCATGACATGGAGATCAGGGGATCTACCCTCTCAGCAGACTCTCAACTACACTTAATTCTAAGAGGCTCAGGTTCTCTTACACTTCTGAGACCTAGGCAATTATATCTCTGGGGATGGTCCTACAGGCAAATCACAAGTGATAGGTGAGGAGGGGCATCTAGATCTCTTGCCTGACTCTCAATGTTACACAGCTCACATTTGGCATTCTCATCCCAGGATGGTAGAAGATGAGGCAGATCTAGAAATCACCCTGAATGTAGGGCAATACTCAGATCCAAATCTCTAAGTCCCTGGTAGCACAGGCCTCCTATTATCTTTGGGATCCTGAGGCTTGGGTTCTGTAATGACCTTCAGTTCCCTTCCCAGAAGACCCTCTACTTCTCTTGGCATCCTAAGGCTAATGATCTCTTATGGTTCTATTATTTTGGGAGTACCACTTCTCTCCTACCCCTAGTGCTCTGAGTCTTGGAGAATATAATACATGTTAAGTCTCTTTTGTATCTGGAAGGCTGAATCAAGTCAAGTCAAGTCAACAAGCATTTATTAAGTTTTTACCATATGCCAGGCACAGTGCTAAGTGCTGTGGATACAAATAGAAGCAAAAATAAAGATAGTCTCTGCCCTCAAGAGGATTCTGTCTGTCTGTGTCCATCCTTCATTTTTGAGAAAGACCGTGACATCAGAGAAAGGGTGACATGACTTGCACTTGACTTTCTTTTGAGTGAAGGAGGGCTAAGGATTATATTCTAATGCAAGAAAATAATAGTTGCTGTTCATCTTTCGCTCTTAAAGAGAATCAATAACACAAGCAAGGTGCTGTCTTAACTTGCAAGTGAATTGGACTTACATGAGACAGACCTGTGCAAAGTCATCAGCCTCACTCTCTCCTCCAGAGTCATCAGAGTCCATTGGAAAGACACAGTTCACTAAAATGATGCTGGCCCTGCATGCAATGGGAGATCTTGGCCTATTTAAGTCTTTCCCAGGTCTCAGCTTGTCTGAAGCCATGCCCATTCAGTAATTAAAAATTAGGCAAGAACTGAGGCCAAAATATGGCCAAATTTACCATCACAAAAGAATCAATCTGGGAGAGGGAGACCCTCAGTTTCTGATCAGAACAGAACACGTGTTTGAACAGTTTAGCCTATATTGAATTGCTTGCCTTCTCCGTGCACGTGGGTGGGGAGAAAGGAAGGGAGAAAAGTTGGAATGCATAATTTTGTGGAAATGAATGTTAAAGCTAAAAATAAATAAATAATTTTTTTAAAATAACTAGAAAGCAAGCATGACTCATGGGCAGCTTGCCTCAGTACATTTCCATGGAAGTTAACCACAAGAGTTATGGGCAAGAGCTAGAGTCCTGGAAAACTGGAAATCTCACTTCAAGCAAATTTATATGGCAAGAATAATTTTGCAGTAACACATAGAATGCATGACTTTTATATTTCTGCCACAAATGTTAATAAGAGTTGAAGTTTATACAGAGCTTCAAAGTCTACCATGTGCTTTACACACATTATCTCTTTTGAGATTCATGACAACCAAGAAGTAGAAATGTAACTACTCTATATGCATAAAATGTAGATGGACCTGTTCCTAGAATGGGAGATAGTCTGTTGGAGTTCTCTGTTTTGTTGCTCTTCAGTCTTTCAGTTGTGTCCAACTCTTTGTGTCCCCGTGGAACATTCTGATGTCATGTTTTCTAGCCTTTAATACTGTCCATGGAGTTTTCTTGGCAAAGATACTGGAGTAGTCTGTTTCTTTCTCCAGTGGATCATCTTTTGTCAGAGCTCTTCACTGACCTGTCTGCTTAGGTAACCCTGAACAGCATAGTTCCCAGTTTCATTGAGCTAAACAAACTCTGCCATAACTAGGCAGTATTCTGGGAGGGAGAATTTCTCCATAGGGAATCAATCATTTCCTATTATCAAATCTACTTTTCAAGGGCAATCTACCCCAACTTTTGATGGCCATCACAATTTCCAAAAGACTCCCTATAAGCTCAACTACCTCAACCCTGATCAATTAGTGCCATCATCTTCCCAAATTCAAGACAATTAAAAATGAGACTCTACTAATAAATTTTGTCAGAATCAAGAGTTTTTTTTTTCTCTAAATAAGCAAGAGTATCAGAACCTCACCTTATATTGCCTACCTTTCACATGTGGGAGCTCAACACCAATGTGAAGATCTAAAGTATCATGGAAGTCCAAGATAAATACTGGAGCAGTTTCATTCCATAATCATCCTTCGCCATGTTGAGATATGATTGATTGTTCTATGCTCTTTCATGCAAAATCTGTTTTCCCTTCCTCCTTTGCACTGCATGATTGGGAAGTTTACTGCCCCCTTCCACACACATAAAATCTTCATGAAACATATGTACAGTCAATAAAAACAAATTCCTTCATTGGCCATGTCCAAAAGTGTGTGTTTTATTCTGCTCTCCGCGTCCATTGTTTGTCTGTTGGGTAGTGGTACTATGATTCCCTCTGGTCCATTGGAATTATGACTAGGCATTACATTGATGGAAGATCCATTTTTCTGCTGGTCCATCAGCTAAAGAAATGCAACAGCTTTATGTGGCATGTGCCATTAGTCCCTGCCCCTAGTGAAAGTAGATTGCTTGAGTTCTGGAGTTCTGAGCTGCAGCAAACGCTAATGCTAAACAGTGCCTACACTAAGCCTGACATGAATGGCCAAGGCTAAGGAGAGACAAACTCAGGTCAGAAAGGGAGTGAGTGGATCAGAGCTTCCATGCTAACTAGCAATGGCTCTGGGCCTGTGAGTAGCTGTTGCACTTTAGTGCATATAAGAAAGAAGATCAAAGTCTCCCCCAAAAAATACAGCAGCAGATGCCGACCTGATGGAGAGGCCCAGCTGGAGCTACTCATCCCTGAGGACTCTCTGGTCTGGATTTTCCATGTTGTCAGGAGTGAGGAGTCCCAGGTGTCTGGTCAGTAGGGCTGGCTAATTATGGAGCATAGGAATCGATGAGGGCAAACTGTATTGTTTCTTCTTTTTATAATGTAAATATAGCAGCACATTTTAAAACTTAGATATACAAAATAATTACAAGGCTATTTTTAGTCAAAGTTCTAGATGCACATTAAAGCATGTTCAGTAGACGCTCTATGGAGCTCCCTCAATAATGGGATCATGTACCCATAGCTCCAGAGTAGAATTTTCCCCTCACAAACTACAGTTATGGAGGCAATTCCAATATTGTTAACCCCATTACACAATTGAAGGACAAAAAGGTTCAGAGAGGTCTAGCTGAGGGTCACAAAACTCACATATGTTAAAGCTAGAATTTAAATTGAGGTCTTCTGTCTTGAAGCTTGATTCTCTGTTCTCTGCATCATGGTATAATTGATGCATAGAAAATTTTATTCATTTAGGTTTATTATCTGCATAGTAGCCAACCATTTAGAACAACTGAATACTTGACCAAACTAACCATATAATTGTGTCAGATAGACAGGAGCCAGAGTTCATTTATACAAGGGTGTGCCAGACTCTCCCTTAATCTTGCCTCTACGAGAATCACAAATAGATTATTGCAGGGTGGAACAGAGTCTTTCAGGTAAGTTGCTTGCTTATCCTTAAAGCTTCAGTTCAAGGAGGTGAGTCAGAGCTGCTCCATTAAGTATTCAACAGGATGAGCTGACCAAGGAACCCACTCCCAGGGTCCACAGAGCCCATGCATCAGAGGACACCAGGCTGGGTAGCTCTAATTTAGCAGCTGAAGTGAAGAAATGAGGAATTGCAGGAAAAGACTAAACGGGCAGTTAAGAATTAAAGAGGAATTACCCATGAAAACTCAGCAGCTCAATTGAGAATAGGGAGAACGGTGCCAAAGGTAAGATGGAGCATAGAAAGAACTGAAAATCAGCCAGTGTAGAATGGAATGTACCCAGCTTTCTGAGAACATGACTGGGAAAATGAACGGTCCAGGTTTCTCAGACACACTTGTAGGGACATCCTACAGCCTCGCCCTGGGGGAAAGGAAAATAAACCATGCTCTATTTTCCCAGCCACCTCTTTTTAATAAATTACATAGTATGTTCTTAAAAGTAAGGCCAAGAAAGAGGGAGGAAAAAGATCACTGTTAATATTTGACCTAAGGTCCTACTATCACTTAGTTGTATCTTTGATTTCAATTCTGACAAGGAATGATTTTTAACATATTTAAGTTATTTTTAATAATAATTATTACTATAATTATATTATAATAAAATTTAACATATTTAAGTGTTTTTTATTTATTTTATTTTTAATTTATAGAATAGAACAAGGATTCCCATAACACAGTACAATAAAAAGATGATTGCATATGAAATTGCAAATCTACCAGGTACTACTTGCAATTTCTTTCAAATAAACAAAAAAATTATATAAATTTTTTGCTTTTTTTTCTTTTCTTTCTTTTTTTTCTTTTTCTTCTTCCCTCCTCCCCACCCTTAAGAGAGTTATCATTAGACACAAAGAGGTAGATATAGATATATAGATATAATTCTTCCATACATACTTCCATTTATCAATTCTTTTTCTGGAGGCAGATAGCATCTTTCTTCATATGTCCTATTAATTTTGGTATTTATAATAATCAAAATAACTTATTTGCATATAGTCATTCTTTTTTCTTTTTAAAGTTCTTTATTTCAACAGTAAATATAAAATAAGAGAAAAAAACTTGAATACATAAGAAAAGAAAAAGATACATAATTTAATTCAATACTAAACACAAATGAATACAAAATAAGGAATACAAAAAAGAAAAGATAATGCCAAATAAGAAAATACAAAATCAGAAATACAAAGAAAGAAAAAAGAAAAAAAGACATTGCCATGTGCACACCAGAACATGAGAGGATTCAAAATATACAGCAATAAATTTCCATGCCAAGAAAGTCTACATAATACAAAGCATACATTGTGTCCTGAGCTAACCATCTTTTCTTTTCTTCCTTGTAAATTTTCTTTCATTCTCTGCTGTGCACTTTCTACTTTATTCTTTTATTCCTCTTTCCTTCCCCCACCAAGAAGGCTATAATTAAGCATAGATGTGTGTGTATGTATTCATATGTGTATATGTATGTGCACATATGTGTATATGTTAGTGTGTATATATTGAATATATATATGCTTAATTAATGCTTTATCTATTTAGCTAGCTCACCATCTAGCTTTCTCCTTCCCCCCTTTTCTCCTAGCTCATTCTCTAGTTCTCTTCCAGTCTCTTTTTCTCTTGTTATTTTTCATTCCCCGCTGACCCTGAATTTTAGACTTCAAAACTAATAGCTTCAGCAATGTTTCAGGTTACAAATTAAACCCATAAAAGCCAACCAAAGTCTGTATCATAACCAGAAATCCTACTGCTAGGAGGCAATAATAGAAAGGGAAGAATTGTCCCATCCAAAGGATCTATGAAATGCATAAAATATTTTGGAGAGAATCCACCAAAGTACATTCAATACAATTCTCAACTCAGACTCCTAGAATTCAAGATTTGCTTTAAGATTGAGCTTAAATTCCTGCTTCTAGGAGTAAGAAAATTTATAGAATAAATCCTTTTATTAAGGGGATTTGTTCTGTGAACTTTAGATTCAAAGGGCCACACTTGAAGTAGAGGGCCACGTGTAGCCTTGAGGCCACAGGTTCCCCATGCCTCTCTTAGACCTTTCCCTCATCCCTGCAGTTATTTCCCCATTTACATTGTAAACATTTTATATATTTAGGTGTTTAAAGATGATCTCCACCACTAGAAAATTAGCTCCTTGAGAGGAGGGATTACATTTTTGCCTTGCCCTCTGTCTTTAGAATTTAAAATAGTATCTGGCACAGGAAACATTTAAAAGAAATGCTTGTTCTGGTAGCTAGGTGACTCAGTAGATACAGCACCAGCCCTGAGTCAAGAGCACCTGAGTTCAAACCAATCTCAGACACTTACTGACTGTGTGACCCTGGGCAAGTTACTTAGCCCCATTGACTCCCAAAATTAATTATTTAATTGCTTGTTGATACACTCTAAATTCAATTATCCTTAAGGAAATAAGAAACTAATAGCTGCAGATATAAACTGATGAGATAGAGAGTGGAATTTATCAAGCACTATGTGCCAGGCATTCTGGTAAGTACACAGGATAAAAAGGCAAGGAAACAGATTGATCCCTACTTTCAATGATCTTACATTCTAATGAGAAAAGATGAGTGACTCAGAGGTGAAGTGAGTAGTGTGGTAAAAGTTTCTCATGTTAAAAGACTTCTAGACCAAATCTATGATTGGCAGGTCACTGCCTAGAATTCCTGTGAGCTAGATCATAGAACAGCTCATGCTTAAGCTGTACCAGTAGGCTAAAGATGATAATACTACCAATATTAATACACATAACAAAATTCATTTGCAAGAACAGAAAATCTAGATTATCAAAGGAAATAATGAAACAAATAAAACGAGAATGGCACTACCAAACAGCAAACTACATTACAAAACTGTACTGGTTAAAAAAACAGGAAAAAAAATCAATGAAATAAACTAAAGGAAAAATCAGAAATCATTGACCTCAATAATTCAGTGTTCAATAAACTCAAAAATATAAATCACCTAAAAAAGAACTCCTTATTTGCTGAGTACCATTGGGAAAACTGGAAAGAAGTCTGGCAAAAATCAGGCTGAGACTAACATATTACATCATATTCCACATTATATTTAAAAGGAATAGGTGACTTGAATATTAACAATACCTTTTTTAAAAATGGGAGAAAAGTAGAGCATGTACATTCCATAGGTAAGTATAAGAGATGATTTCTTAACCAAGCAAGAAATTTTTTAAAATTATAAAAATAAAATAGATATATTTGATTTCATGAAATTGAAAAACTTTTACACCAAAAAAAAAATTAGTGAATTTTGAATAAGATGAGAAGCAGTCTACTGAGAAAAATCTTTGTATCAAATAACATTCATAAGAGTTCAAATACACACGCACATATACACACACATAACTGAAATATATAAGGCCAAAGGCCATTCCCAAATGAATGTCATAAAAGAAGATGAAGAGTTTTCAAAAGAACTAAAAAAAAAATTAACAAAGTTAAGAAAGAAAGAAGGCTCCAAAGCACTAATTACAAAGGAAATACATATTAAAACATCTCTGAAGTTTCACCTCACGCAAGCAAATTAGCAAAGGTAACAAGAAAACAGGAACAATCAAGATTGGAGGGATGGTCAAAAAACAGGCAAATGCAAACACATTTTTGATGGAGCTGTGAAGTGATACAATCATTCTGGAAAGCAGTTTGTAACTATGCAAATAAATTGACTAAAAGGCCCATACTATTTGTCCTGGAGATTCCACTGCTAAGTACATGCTCCACAGACACTCCAGACAAAAAGAAAGCCTCCACATACACCAAATATAAATAACAGCAGTTTTTGTGGTAGAAACAAAGAGGATGTCTATTGACTTGGCTAAATAAATTATGGTACATGAATGTAATGCATTCCCCTTTTTACTCCTCTTACTCTTCCAGCTAGAAAATCTCTCCCATCACCCTGCCACTTCTTCATCTCTTTTCTACTTGCTTGTACCTCCTGCATCATTCTTTTCATTACTCTCTCATCTCTACATCTCTTCATTTTCTCACTCCTTTAACAAGCATACAATTATGCAATGTGCAATAAATGAAGAGCTTTGATGTTTACAGGAACTATAAATACAGGCAATGGCAAGAGAGTCAGAAGATTTTTATTTTTCTCTACTGCTTTCGAGGTAGAAAGATGAACCAAGGGAAATTTTCTATGGAAACTGCTGGCAAGGTAAGCAGACAATTTATTTTTAGAAATGTATCCTAATACTTCAGTTTTATAGATAAATTGAATGGAGAACTGAAAATTTTCTTTTATAAAATTATATTATGTTACTTGTACATGCAAGAATGACATTTATGTATTGATGTATTCCTAATCATTTTGTGTGAGGCAAATTATTAAAAAATGTGTACATTCTTAAAATAAAAGCTCTTGCTATTTAGAGGAACTCTTTAGTAAATATTTGAATAATGTTTTTAAGTCTAATTGTCCTAATTTATTTGAGAGGTTACCTAGAGGGTAACTGGAGTCAGAAAGATATGGGTTCAAGCCCTACCATACATACTAGTGGTACATCCAAAGATGAATTATTTAATTTCTCAGGTCTTCAGGCAAGGTAGAGTAGGAGTGTTGGTTGTGGAATCAGAGAGCTCTGGTGTCAAATCCTGCCTCAGTCATTTACTGCTTTCATGACTTTTGTCTCACTTTCCTCATTTGAAAAATGAAGGGTTTGGATCAGGTCCCTGACCCTTCTAAATCTACACCAGAAGAATTGCTGATCTGCCTTGGTGGAAAGAATTCCCAGTTTGGAAATTGCCTAATGGTTAAACCACAAGTCCTCCCACTGTCATAAAACATCCCCAGAAATTATTATTGAAGGGGACAGAAAGACATTTATTAGGCAAAAATAAGTTTGGTAATGATAAGTTTGGAGAAGTCTGACTGTTATAAGAAAATGAGACCCTAAGGAAAGAAAAGTTCCACAAATGGTCCCACCCTTGGATAAAAGAAAAGGAACATAAGGTTCCAAGCATTTTTAGGGGATTATTTTTCTCAAGTGAAAGATAGTATCTATATTTTTATGACTGTGCTATGGTGATGAATTCTCATCTTCACAATTTTGGAATGGAAGACCTAGTAATCATCCTGTAAAAGTCCAGGCTCTTGGTTCTCAATTCTGCTCCCTTGAACACTTAGCTAGTGGAAGGAACAATTCACATTCATATAGCACATTAGAATTAACAAAGACTTTTCTGCAAACATTATTGCTTTGAGGCTCTCAAAAATCCTTTTATGAGGCAGAGGAACAGGGATTAGTATTCCCATTTCACAGAAGAAGTAAGACTGAGAGAGATGAGTGACTTGTTCAAGATAATCTAATTTACAAAGGGTGGAAGTAGGGTGTGAAATCAAGTTTTCACAATCTAGATGTATTACTCTTTTCAGTGCACAAAAATTGTGGAAATGTATGGACACAACCAAAAAACAATCAGCCTGAATAAAATCCATCCAGCAGCACATATGGAAAGGAATTCATATTCTAAATAATGTATATTGGCTACTTTCATGATGTAATATGTATTCAGTGGTGCAATGGATAGAGTGCTGGCCCTGGAATAAAAAAGACCTGAATTCAAATCATGCTAGCCTTTGTCTATGTTACTTTCCTCATCCTCATTTCCTCATAATAGCACCTCCCTTCTGGGGTTGTTATGAGGATCAAATGAGAAAATATTTGTAAAGCACTTAGCACAGTATTTGACACATAGTAGGTGTTTCATAAATTGTTGTTTCCTTCTTTCAGATCTGTATTTTTATATTTGTCCAAAATATGCAGTTTAGAAAAGTATCTTCAGTTTGAAAAGATACCAGGAGAGACAGACAGTATGAATTTGGTAAAAGAGATGTCAAACATAATTTCAGCTTATATCAAGATCTTGTTCTATTTTATCAACTTTACAGGTTATTATATGCAGAGCAGCCATTATGTGGAAAATTAATGTTCCTTTATCTATTGAGGAGGTGGAAGTTGATCCACCAAAGGCTGGAGAGGTTCGAATTAAGGTAAAGTTGTTATTTATGATTATCTTATAGTGATTAAAAACTCAGTAGGAATTTGTGTCTCAGGAAATGAAGACTTGGAGGTTTTAGTCTTGTATTAGTATATGTATTTTTTCCATTATTCAAAAGTTCATGGCTATTTTCTCTTTAGATTCCCTCTTTTGAGGTCCTTTCTCTACAACCAATTGACATAAGTTCTTTATCATTAACAAGTATTGTGTCAGCATTCTTTCAGCAAATCAGGAGCCCTGTCTCCCACCATATGCATAGCATGAAGCCCAGGGTCATCTTCCAGGGCACTACCAAAAGATACATTACTTTCAATTCAGTTACAATCAAGAAATTTTATTAAGCACCTCTATGCACACAGCACTGGGGAATATAAAAAGACATTTAAAAATAGAAAAATCTCTGCCCTCAGTGAGTTTTCACCCTACTGGGAAGATATGTTGTGCATACAGATAAGTAAATATGATTTAATGTCAGGAGGGAAAGACATGTTACCCCAAAAATTGTGGGAGGAGAAGCTTCCTATAGAAATCGACACCTGAAACGAACTTTGAAGGAAATGGAAAGTCTGAAAAGCTAGGGTGATGGCAGATTATGAAAATTCCAAATCTGCTATCTTTATTTTCTGGGGGAAAAAATCATTACAACTTATTGTAATACCTTGAGCTCTACTACTATCATCATCGTTAGCTACTGTTCTTTGAAGAAAAAAACAGACATCTCAAAAACATATAAAATGAATCTCAAAGACTAATAGAATGATAATCTAGAAAGATATATATCTACTTGTTTTGCAATTAACATTTGCTTCATTAAATAATTTCTGGTTTGGTAAATATCAATCTTCATTTCCCCCAAAATGGTAAGATAAAAGCCTGAACATCCATACTTGTAAAGCAAGTGATACAATGCGCTGGAAACATTATACATTTATTTTCCCAGTAAGATTTACTGACCCAATTTTTTTCTAGATACTTAGTTTCCAAGGGCAGCCGAGTGGTACAGTGGATAGAGTGCCAGGTCTGGAGTCAGGAAGACTCATCTTCCTGAGTTCATATCTGGTCTCAGATTTACTAGTTGTGTGACCCTGTTTGCCTCAGTTTCCTCATCTGTAAGAAGAGCTGGAGAAGGAAATGGCAAACCATTCCAGTATCTCTGCCAAGAAAACCTCAAATGGGGTCATGAAGAGTTGGACACAATCAAAAAGCAGACTAGATCAAGGCTTCTGTGCCTTAAACTTGCTACTTGCTCATGAGAGACAGCTGAATAGAGTGCTGGTCTTGAAGCCAGAATAAAACAGGTTCAAGTCCACTCCTGACACAATGTTACTGTATGATTCTGGATAAGTCATAGGCAACTCTGTAAGACTATGAGTTGGGGGAAAGGTATTAACCTGCATTGGTAGAGGTAGTTTCACCATCCTGGAACCCTGAATGCCAATGAAATCATGGATTTATTCCCTACCTTAAATCTCCTACTTAATCAATTATACCAGTCATTTTTCATCAACCAAGATGGATAGTCACCACAGAAACCATAAATATGAGAGTGACTGGTAATGAATGCTCACTGGTGGCGGGGGTGGGATGGAAGCATGAAGTTAAGTGAATTCTGATTAGAAAAATTTAGATAGAAATTTGGATATCTGGAAAATAATTTCTAGAACTTTCTTTTTCCCATCCAATAAAGAGAGGTTCTTATCCTGGGACTGGTCCTTAAATGGATTTCAGTTGGTCCATGAACTTGGACAAGAAAAATATTCATCGTTATTTTCCCTAACCTCTAACTGAAATTTAACATTTCCTTCAAATATTTAAAAACTTGATTCTGAGATGCAGTCCGTAGTTTTACCACATTGCCAAAAGTGGGATTTATGACTCTACATAGATTAAGAAGCTCTGATCGACAGGATTTAAACAATAATTCATTATTATTAAATAATTCAAAGAGATTTGGGGGCTAGTTTCTCACGAATTAGAATATATTCTTTCTGGTACAGTTCAGGAGATGAATCTGAGAAAATACCCATGTAGGTTCTCCTTCTAAAGTGTCAATTAGATCATAACCAGCCCCTAACTTGTGAGTGACTAGAATCACGCCAACAGAGCAGCCTAAAGATGAGAGAGTCAGGACACAAACAGAAGCTTAATTAATTTCTAAGCAAGGAAATTGACAAGCCCATACTGAAGCCCCCTTCCCACCCCAAAGAAGGAGGGCTTATGGCTATAGTGACTGGGGCTCCTATATATATGAAAGGGATTGGCCCACAACACAATCATTCTTAGGTCTTGAGATAGTTCTCATGTTTGACATTTCTTGGAACAATACAAGCATTCTTGAGTCCTGTGAGAACAGTCATTGTCTCAAGTCTTAAGGGTCATGGTCATCCCACTAAATACAGAAACAGAGCTCTGTTACAGGAACAGTAGTACAGCACCTGTCAGTAAATATGAACATGTGACAGATGGCCCTGGGAAATAGGGGGAGCTAAATCCTTCAGTGAACACCTGAAGCAATGCACTTTGACAGAGGATGATAACATTCTGAGCACAAAGGATTATTGTTACGTCAAGTTCAAGGCACAGCCTGCTTGTTAGACCTTAACTCTGGAAAAGAGGGTTTCTCCAAAATATTTTGACATTTCCCTTTTTTGAGCAAAGAGAAGAGGTCTGAAAGAGCTCCTACCCTTATGGCCAATAAAGGAGAGGTGGGTACATATCACAGGACATTGCCCAGGGGGTTAGTCCCAATTGTAATTACTAACCATTATCTGAGTGAGCTGGGAAGCAAGAATGTCATAAGAAAATGCCAACATGGGTTTGAACCACAACCTTGTTGGTTGGGTATATAACATTAGGGGAGAGATAAAAAACTGAGTAGGCTCAGGAATCTTGGGACAGCTGAGACCATCTGGGTGGCTACAGCTTCTGAGTCCATTCACTCAGAGCCGGGACCTGCTTCAGAAGATCCAGAATCAAACAATGCAATGAAGTTTTTCTCACATTTCCCATAACTGTATAACTACATTAAGTTAGATAACAGATCGAATTACAGTGCATTAGTTCTTTAAAGGGAGATTTATTTACATGTCAGTAAGGTGATCAAGAAAACTGAAAGGTTAACTTCTTTATTCTCAGGACAACTCTAAAAGCATCTTCTCTGGTTCCAAATCTAGAGATTTCCATACAATTCTGACTTAAAATAGTTTGGTTCTCCAATTCTGAAACTTCAAAAAATTTCAGTTTGTATATCATTTGACCTAAATCCTATACCTGATATAAAAGTCTTTTTAAAACTTATGAAGGTCTAACTGAAAATGAACTCTTCTTTAAGATTATTGAGACAGCTATGAAATTGGAAATAATTTACTTTTCTATACCATTATCAATGCAATTTTTGTGTAAAATCCAATTCATCCTTAATTTTTAAATTAATAAATCCTCAATCCGATTTTGAGAACATATTACCAAATGATGTTACTAAGCTTAAAACTAAAACTCAAAGCCTGAATTTCCTTGATAGATAAAATTTGAAAGCCAGTCATATACATCTGCATATAGTTCTTTTTCATTTAAATTTTATTTTTCTCATATTTAAATACACAATAAAAAAAGAAAAACAAACCTTGTAGACTTAAATATTAAAACTTAAATACAAAATAAGAAAATAAAAAATAGGTGCACAGTTGAATATAAAAAAGAATTCGAATATATAGCAATAAATTTCCAATTCAAGATAGAAAATGTAATAAATACTATATGTTGTGTTAAGAGTTATTCATCTTTGTTTCCTTCTAAGTTTTCTTCTCTGCTGTGCACTTTTTTACCTTGTTCTTTTTTACACTTTCCTCTGCTACAATTAAGAAGGCTACAATTAAGAGTGGATATATTTATATATAGAACTAGAAATCTACATAAACATAAATATGCATATATATGTATCTTCTCCCCACTCCCTATCCCCTTAGCATTTTACTTCTTTACAAATTTAGAAGACTTCTATGCTCTTTTAGTCATATGTGTATTGTTCCCTTTTGAACCCATTCCCAATGAAACTAGGTTACCAGAACTAATAGTCCTCTTCTCCCATCTAATTCCTCTGTGTTGATTCTTTCTCTCACACTTCATTTGCATAAGATAATTACTCATTTTAGATGTTTCTAAATAGTTTTCCTTTCTAACTAAGTCATATCATACTGAGGTCTACCCCAATCTTTCTTACAAACTAAACAAGTATTTCTTTTTTAAATATATAATTTATTTATTTTTCAGTTCTCAACATTCACTTCCACAAGAATTTGAATTCAAAATTTTCTCCCCATCTTTCCCCAACCTCCACCCCAGGATTGCATGCATTCCATACACTTCTTCCTCCAGTCTGTCCGCTTTTCTATCACCCACCATTCTTTTATCCCCCTTTCCTTCTATTTTCCTATAAGACAAAAAAGATTTCTACACTCCATTGCCTGTATAGCTTAATTTCTAGATGCATGCTAAAACAATTTTTAACATTCATTATTAAACCTTTGAGTTCCATATTCTCTCACTCCTTCTCTGCTCACCCTTATTGAGAAAACAAGCAATTCAATATAGGTCACACATGTAACAATGCAAAGCACTTCCATAATAGTTACGTTGTAAAATACTAATCACATTTCCCTCTGTCCTATCCTGCCTTTCATTTATTCTATTCTCTCCCTTGATTTATCCTCCCACAATAATGTTTCCTTCTGATTATCCCTTTCCCCATTTTGCTGTCCCTTCTATTATCTTCCCTCTCCTATTCCCTTCCTCCTTGCCCTTCTGCAGGGTAAAACAGATTTCCACATCCAATAGAGTTTGTTATTCCCTCCTTAAGCCAAATCCCATGAGAGAAAAGTTCATTTATTTCCTTTCATCTCTATCCTTCTTCCCTTCCATTGTAAAAGCTCTTTCTTCCCTCTTTTATGTGAGACGAATTCTACCTTTCCCTTTTTCTTACTCCTAGTATATTCCATTCAACAGCAAATTTTATTTTTTTTTTTACATATTTATTCTCCCTTCATATTTGGCTCACTCTGTGCCCTCTGTCTGTGTATTTATATGTATATATACACATATACACCCATATACATACACATACCTACACATATATAATATATACATGCATACATACCCATACACACCTACGTATATAATGTATATTCCCTCTAACTACCCTAAAACTGAAAAAGATCTCATGAGTTACAAATAACATCTTTTCATGTAGGAATGTAAATAGTTCAACTTTAATGAGTTCCTTAAGGCTTCTCTTTCCTGTTTACCTTTTCATGTTTCTCTTGATTCTTGTATTTGAAAATCAAATTTTCTATTCAGTTCTGGTCTCTTCAACAAGAATGCTTGGAAGTCCTCTATTTCATTGAAATTCCATTTTTCCCAAGTTTTGCTGGATAGGTGATTCTTGATTTTAATCCTATCTCCTTTGACCTCTGGAATATCATATTCCCAGCCCTTCATTCCTTTAGTGAAGAAGCTGTTAAATCTTGTGTTATCCTGATTGTATTTCCACAGTACTTGAATTGTATCTTTCTGGTTGCTTCTAATATTTTCTCCTTGACATGGGAAATATGGAATTTGGCTATAACATTCCTAAGAGTTTTCCTTTGGGGATCTCTTTCAGGAGGTGATTGATGAATTCTTTCCATTTGTATTTTTCCCTCTGGTTCTAGAATATCAGGGCACTTTTCCTTGATAATTTCTTGGAAGATGATGTTTAGACTATTACTTATCAAGGTTTTTGGATAGAACAATAATTTTTAAATTATCTTTCCTGGATCTATTTTCCAGGTTAGTTGTTTTGCCAATGAGATATTTTACATTGTCTTCTTTTTTTTCCATTCTTTTGGTTTTGTTTTGTTAATTCTTGGTTTCTCATAAAGTCATTAGCTTCCATCTGCTCCATTTTAATTTTTAAAGAATTATTTTCTCCAGTGAGCTTTTGAACCTACTTTTCCAAGTGGTCAGTTCTACTTTTTAAAGCATTCTTCTCCTCATTGGCTGTTTGGATCTCTTTTACCATTTGGGTTAGTCTATTTTTTTAATTAAATTATTTTATTTGTTTTCAGTGTTCCATAATCACTTCCATATATCTTAGATTTTTTTGTCCTCCCTCCCCCTCACTCCTCCCTCTCTTCCCCACTCCCTCCCGGAGATGGCATACAATCTTATATAGATTCTACATAGTCATTCCTATTAAATATGTGTTGCGTAGAAGAATTAAAATGAATAGAAGAAACCATAAAACAAAACATAATACAAAAGAAAATGGTCTGCTTCATTCTGTGATCAAATTCCATAGTTCCTTCTCTGGATGTGGAAGATGTTTTGCCTCAAAAGCCCATGGGAAATTTTTTAAATCCATGCATTTTGATGAAGTATGAAGTCTACCAGAAAAATTCCTCACATACTCTGGTTGTTGATGTGTACAAAGTTCTCCTGGTTCTTCGCCTTTCACTCAGCATCAGTTTATATATGTCTTTCCAGGCCTCTCTGAAGTCTTCCTGTTCATAATTACTTATAGCACGATAGTATTCCATTATATTCATGTACCACAACTTGTCCAGCCATAACCCAATTGATAGGCAGTCCCTTGATTTTCAGTTTGGGTCCACCACAAAGAGAGCTGCTATAAATATTTTTGCACATGTAGGACACTTTCCCATTTCTATAATCTCTTTGGGATAGAGGTCCAGAAGTGATATTTCTGGGTCAAAGTGTATGCACATTTTTGTAGCCCTTGGGGCATAGTTCCAAATTGATCTCTAGAATGGTTGAGTTGGCTCACAAATCCACTAAAAATGAATTAGTGTCCCAACTCTCTCACATCTTCTCCAACATTTATCATCTTCCTGTTTTGTCATGTTAGCCAATCTGATAGGTATGATGTGGTATCTCAGAGTTGTTTTGATTTGCATCTCTTTAATCAATAGCAATGTAGAGCATTTTTTCACATGACTATAGATAACTGTAATTTCTTCCTCTGAAAACTGCCTTTGACCATTTATCAATTGGGAAATGACTTATATTCTTATACATTTGACTCAGTTCTCTACATATTTTAGAAAAGAGGCTTTTATCACAGACACTAGTTGCAAAAATTCTTTCCCAATTTTCTGCTTGCTTCCTAATCTTGGTTGCATTGGGTTTGTTTGTGCAAAAACTTTTCAATTTAATGTAATAAAAATTATCCATTTTCACTTCATAATATTCTCTATCTCTTCTTTGGTCATAAATTTTTCCATTCTCCATAATCTGACAAATAAATTATTCCTTGTTCCCTGAATTTGTTTATAGTATCAATCTTTATACCTCAATCATGTATCCATTTGAATTTCATTCTTGTCAAAGGTCTATGCCAAGTTCCACCACACTGTTATCCAGTTTTCCCAGCAATTTTTGTCAAATAGTAACTTCTTATCTCAAAAGTTGGGGTCCTTGAATTTATCAAAAATTAGATTTCTATATTCATCGACTAATGTATCTTGAGTTCCAAACATATTCCACTCGTCTACCCTTCAGTTTATTAGCCAATACCAAGTGGTTTTGATAATTGCCGCTTTGTAATACAGTTTGAGATCTGGTAGGGCTAGGCCACTTTCCCTAACATTTCTTTTCATTAGTTCCCTTGATTTTCTGGACCATTTGTTCTTCCAGATTAATTTTGATATTATTTCTTCTAGTTCTAGAAAATAATTATCTGATAGTTTGATTGGCATGGCACTGAATAGGTAAATTAATTTAGGTAGAATTGTCATTTTTATTATATTAGCTCAGTCTACCCACGAGTAACTGCAGTTTTTTCCACTTACTTGGATCTGACTTTATTTGAGCGAAAAGTATTTTTTAAGTGTGTTCATATAGCCCCTGGGTTTGTTTTGGCAAGTAGACTCCCAGATATTTTATAGCATCTACTGTAGCTTTAAATGGGATTTCTCTTTCTTCTCTTGCTGTTGAGCTTTTTTAGTAATATATAGAAATGCAGATGATTTATCTGGGTTTATTTTGTAACTTACATCTTTGCCAAAGTTGTTTATTACTTCAAATAGTTTTTTACTTGATTCTCTGGGATTCTCTAAGTATATCATTATATCATCTGCAAAGAGCGATAACTTAGTTTCTTCTTTGCCTATTCTAATTCCTTCAATTTCTTTTTCTTCTCTTGTTGCTATACTAGTGTTTCTAGTACCGTATTGAATAACAGTGGTGATAATGGACACTTTTGTTTCACCCCTGAGCTTATTGGAAATTCATCTAGCTTATCTTCATTAGATATAATGTTTGCTGACAGCTTTAGGTAGATACTGCTATTATTTTATGGAAATTTCTATTAATTCCTATGCTTTCGAATGTTTTTCAAAAGGAATAGGTGTTGTATTTTGTCAAAAATTTTTTCTGCATCTATTGAGATAGTCACGTGGTTTCTGTTAGTTTTGTTGTTGATATGATCAATAATGCTAATAGTTTTCCTAATATTGAACCAGTCCTGCATTCCTGGCATAAATCCTACTTGATCATAATATATTATTCTCATGAAAGTTGCTGTATTCTTCTTGCTAATAACTTATTTTAAATTTTTGCATCTATTTTCATTAGAGAAATTGATCAATAATTTTCTTTCTCTGTTTTGATTCTTCCTGGTTTAGGTATCAGGACCAAATTTGTATCATAAAAAGAATTTGATAGGACTCCTTCTTCCTCAATTTTCCCAAATAGTCCATATAGTATTGAAATTAACTTTCTTTAAATGTTTGATAGAATTCACTTGTAAATCCATCCAGCCCTGGAGATTTTTTCCTAAGGAGTTCATGGATGGCTTGTTCAAGTTCTTTTTCTGAGATGGGGTTATTTAAGTATTCAACTTCCTCTTCTGTTAATATGGGCAATTTATATTTTTTAAAATAATCATCCATCTCATTTAGGTTATCAAGTTTACAAGCATACAGTTGGGTAAAGTAACTTCTAGTTATTGTTTTAATTTCCTCCTCATTGGAGGTTAGTTCACCCTTTTCATTTTTGTTATCAGTAATTTGGTTTTCTTATTTCTTTTTTTAATAAAGCTGACCAAAATATATTAATTTTATTGTTTTTTCATAAAACCAACTCAGCTTTATTTATTTCTTCAATAGTTTTCTTAATTTCAATTTTATTAATCTCTCCTTTGGTTTTCAGTGTTTCTAATTGAGTATTTACTTGAGGATTTTCAGTTTGTTCTTTTTCTAGCTTTTTCAGCTTCATGCTCAATTCATTGATCTCCTCTTTCTCTATTTTATTCATGTAAGCATTCAAAGATATAAAACTTTCCCTAAGAACTGCTTTTGCAATATCCCATAAGATTTGGTAGGTTGTCTCATTATTGTCATTCTCTTGAATGAAGTTGTTGATTGTTTCTATGATTTGTTGTTAAATCTACTCATTCTTTAGGATTAGATTATTTAGTTTACAATTAATTTTTGCTTTATATTTCCATGACTTTTGATTGCATACAATTTTTATTGCATTATGATCCGAGAAGGATGCATTGACTATATCTGCCTTTCTGCACTGGATTGTGAGGTTTTTATGGCCTAGTACATGGTCAGTTTTTGTATATGGGCCATGTGCCACTGAGAACCAAATCAGATGAGAGTAAACCTCAAACAATGTTCATCTCTCTCCCCTCTTTCCCTCTACTATATTTTTGTGCCTCTTCCTGTGATTTAATTTACCTTTTTCTGACTCCTCCTTTTCACATCTCCCGTTATGGTCCCTTCACACACTTAAATCACATTTGTATCATGACATCATTTACTTTATTTCTCTCTCATTCTATCTATGTATATCCCTTTTATATATCATCATAAATATACAATTCTCAAGATTAGCAAGTATCATCTTCCCTTACAGGGATGTAAACAGTTTGCCCATATTGAATAACAAGGTTTTTTTTTCCCCCTCATTTGCCTTTTTACACTTCTCTTGAGATCTGCATTTGAAAGTCGAATTTTCTATCAAGCTCTGGCCTTTTCATCAGGAAGGTCTGGAAATCCTTTATTTCATTGAATGTCCATTTCCTTGCTTGAAATATTATGCTCAATTTTGCTGGGTAATTGATCCTTGGTTGTAGTCCCAGTTCCTGTGTCTTATAGAATATTGTATTCCAATGCCTCCGGTCTTTTTTAATGTAGAAACTGCAAGGTCCTGTGTGATTCTGACTGTAGCTCCTCAATATTTGAATTGTTTCTTTCTGGTTGCCTGCAATATTTTCTCCTTCACTTGATAGTTCCATAATTTGGCTATGATATTCCTTGGTGTCCTTAGTTTGGGATCCCTTTCAGGAATTGAACAGTAGATTCTTTTGATGACTGTTTTGCCCTCTGGATCTAGGACTTCTGGGCAATTTTTATTGGTGACTTTTTGGAAGGCATTATCCAGGCTCTTTTTCTCTCATGGCTTTCTGATAGACCAATAATCTTTAGATTTTTCTCTCTGGATGTATTTTCCAAGCCAGCTATTTTTCCAATTAGATATTTTACATTTTCTTCTATCTTTTCATTCTTTAGATTCTGTTTGACTGATTCTTGATGTCTCATAGAGTCATTAGCTTCTACTTGTCTGATTCTAATTTTTATCAAATTGTTTTCCTCAGTTAAATCTTGCATCTTTTTCCATCTGTCCAATTGTTCCTTTTAAGGAGTTATTTTCTCCAGTTAGGTTTTGTACTTCCTTTTCCATTTTCCAGTTCTCTTTTTAAATTCTTCTGTGATTTCATTTTTCATATGTTTAAAATCATTGGTCAGTTTTTCTTCTAGTTCTCTAATTTGGCTTTTTAAATCCTTCCTGAGCTCTTCCAAGACTGTTCTTTGTGCTTCAGATCAGTTCATATTCCCTTCTGAAGTTTCAAATGGGAGTACAGTCTCAGTGCTGACTTCTTCAGTATTTGTGTTTTGGTCCTTGTCCCCATAGAAACAATTCCATTGTCTTTTCTTCTCTGCTTTGCCTCTTACTCATAATGATCACCCTTTTCCTGGCTTTTAAAGTAGATCTCTGTATCTGGGGCAGAGGGGGCTCTGTCCCACTGTTCTTGTGCCTAAAACTTGAAGCTTTGTATGTTGTGGCCTCTGGTTCTTTCAGCTGAAAGTTAAAATGCAGCAGCTTACCTGGTGCTGAGCTGGCTGGTGTTGGAAAGCAGAGGCCAAGTGAAGTATTTTTAAGTTTCCCCAGTTACCCTGGAGCTAGCTATATTGAATGTGAGGGAGGGGTGGTCTGGCCATAGAAAGTCTTCTCTGCTGAACTAGAGCATAGGCAAGCTCAGTGGTTGGTGATCCCATCTGCACTAGTATCTTCCTGATTGCCCTGGCTGTGCTGAGGCACACCTGGGGTGGTAGTTGTGGGCTTCACCCCCCCCCCAAGGCTCAGGATCTTCTCCTCGTTTGCTGAGGTGGAGCTGTCTGTGACAGCTCCAGTCCTGCACTGGTCCCCTTCAGTCACAGCAAGAGGGACCCTCCTTAGCGATTTTCCTAGCCTCACAGGCTAAGAGAGTGCTTACCCCTTCTACTGCTCCCACTGTTCCAGGATTTTTCCTGGGGAGATATTCTTTGAGTTCTTTAAGGTCAACAGGTGGAGGGAGATAGCAATTACCAATCACTCCAGCATCTTGGCTAAGTTAGTCTATTTTTAAGTGTTATTTTCTTCAGCATTTCTTTGGGTCTCCTTTAGCAAATTGTTGACTCACTTTTCATGATTTTCTTGAATTGCTCTCATTTCTCTTCCCAATTTTTCCTCCACTTCTTTTACTTGATTTTCAGAATCCTTTTTGAGCTCTTCCATGGCCTAAGACCATTGCATGGGGTTTTTTTTGGAGATTTTGGATGTAGAAGCCTTGACTTGATGTCTTCTTCTGATGGTATGCTTTGTTCCTCCTCATCCAAAAGGATGGGAGAAAATACCTGTTCACCAAGAAAGTAGCCTTCTATAGTCTTATTTTTTTCCATTTTGGGGGCATTTTCCCAGCCAGTCACTTGATTTTTGAATCCTTTGTCAAGTGGAGAGTATACTCTAGGAACCTGTAAGTTATCAGTTCCTTTAAGGTGGCACAAACAAAGGAGAGGAGTTTACTGCTCTCCTGGTCTGCACTGTGATCTGTGAGCAACCACAAGCACTCTTTTCTGCCCTGGAACTATGAGTAGCATTCCCTCTCCACAGCAACATCCAGTTCCACTATGTCAACCAGCACTCCTCCTCACCCAAAGACCACCACTCAAAGCTGAGATCCAGATCACCTGCTTGATTCCCCCAGAGTCTTTAGGGAGAGGGTTTCAAAAGTAAATGGTGTCTGGGGCTGGAGCTGGGACCAGACCACATTCCCCTCTCACTCAGATGAAAGAGCTTTCTTGCTGACCTTTGAAGCTGTTTTTGACATTTGTTGGTTGAGAAATCTGGGAAGCACAGCTTCAATCCATGATTCCATGACAGAAAGCTTGCTCTAATCTTGCCCATGCCACATGGCCCAGGCTGGGCTGTGCTCTACTCTGAGCCCAGTGTGATAGACTTTTCAGGCCACCTTGGGCTGGAAACCTTTCACTTTGTCAATTTTTAGCTTCTGCTGCTCTAGAATTTGTTTAGAGTCATTTTTACAGGTATTTTATGGACTATGAGGGAAGAGCTAGAGCAGGTCCATCCTTCTACTCCACCCTCTTGACTCTATCGCCCCACACAATTATTTGTAACAATCTTGGATGTATGTTTTACATTTTATATACATAGAAGGTAAGCAGCCTGTCCTTATTGAGACCCTTGTAATTTGTCTTTTGTATGTACCTTATATGTCTCTTGGCTCTTGTATGTCAAATCTTCTATTAAGTTCAGGTTTGTTTGTTTTGTTTTTTTTTACAAAGTCCTGAAAGTCTGACAATTCATTAAATTTCTTTTTTTTATTCAGGATTATTCTGAAGTTAGCTTGATATAATATTTTTAACTGGAACTCCAGTTCTTTTGCAATTTGGTATATAGCATTCCAAGATCTGCAGTCTTTTACAGTTGCCCCTCTTAGTCTTGTGTGATTCTAATTGTGGCATCACTATATTAAAATTTTTTTCTTGTTGCTCATCATATTTTCTCCTTAAGCTGGGGGTTTAGTATTTCTGTGGTTTTCCCTCTTGTGATCTCTTTCAAGTGGTGATGAGTGGATTTTTTTCTATTTATCTTTCCCCTTCCTGTTTGAAGGCTTCAGGACTATTTTCTTTAATCATTTTTTGCATTATTGTATCAAGATTTTTTTTCATCACAGTTTTCAAACAATCTGATCGTTCTTGTTTTCTCTAATTGATCCATTCTCCAGGTCAATTGTTTTTCTTTAGAGATATTTTACATTCTCTTCTTTTTTTTCATTTTTTATGTTTTGTTTTATTATTTCTTGATCTCTTATAACTTCACTGGCTTCCCCTTGCTCAATTCTGATTTTCAAGGAGTGATTTTATTCTTTAAGATTCTAGATTTTTTCTAATTGGCTGACTTGCTTTTTATAATCTTTTTTTCTTTATTGTCCTTTTTTTTAAAAATTATTCCTCAATCTCTCTCATTTGATTTTTAAAGCCTTTTTTAAGTTCTATGCATTTTGGGAGGGCAGATGACCATTTGACATTACTCTTTGGGTCAGAAAAGGGTTTTTTTACTTCAGTATCCTCTTCTGAAGATGAAGCTCGATTTACTCTAATCCCATAGTAATTCCCTACAGTTGAAATGTTTCTCCTTTGCCTGTGCATTTTTCTTTCAGTAGGTCATATTTCTGTAATCACCTCTAGCACTGGGGTATGGAGGATGACACCTCTGTCCTCAGATCCTCCTTTAGTTTCCTCTCTGGCTTAAAACCTTAACAAAGACTTCCAGCCTCCTGTAAGTACCCAGAGCCATTAGGGTCCCCACTCCACTGCTTCTGCACTCTCCAGACCTATGCTGGTTTCTTCTTAGCCCAAGTCAAGTCTCTGCAGCATAGCTGGGTCTGGTATTCCTTGTCAACAGAGGCTCCCTCAGTCTTCCCTGGATCAGATGCACAACTCTCTTTGCTGTTCTGGGAATAAAAGTTCCCTAGGGCTGGGGACCAGGTAGCCTCCCAATACAGCTAACACAGGGACTTGCTGCTTGTTGTTTAAGCAGCTTATAGCCTAGAGGTGTTTACTCTTCACAGGGAAAAACTATACTGGGATTTTTTTTCAGATCATGTCCAATTATCCCAGAAGGACCCTTATTCTACCTCTTCTCTTAATTATTTATTTTTACTTCTCTGTTCACCCTCAGGTGCCATTTTATCTCTTTTGTTGGGGGAAATCTTGAGCACTGAGAATTTTATGACCTACTTAGCCATCTTCCCAGAATCCTCTCCTATATAGTTCTTTTGAGACAACAATCTAATCTTGCTTCCTTTCTCAAAATTTGCCATTCCATTCATTAGAAAACTTTTTTACATTACATTTTTGTCATTACTTCATCTAAACATTTCTCCTTTGGAGGATATCATTTCTATATTATAATTTGACCACAAATGTAGGTTAAACTTGTAAGGTGTTCATACTTGCATCCTATTATAGTGATTTAGAGATGTTCTAGTATCAATCTATTATATAAAGATTTAGTATTATACTTTCAAAACTTCTTTATTATAAAAATTTGCTATGAAAGGAAAAAGAGGGACATAATTATAACAGAGAGGGAAATTCCCTTAGCTCTGTTGGGAAAAAAATTCCCTTACTTTTGTTTGATTCCAGGCAAGAGTCATATATAACAACCAATCATGCAGTCACAGAATGTTAAAGGCAAGGTTCAGGATTAGCCAGATGGGGAACTTTCCTTCTCCAGAAAGGAAATAGGCCAATGGGGAAATGGAGTCAGGAAGATCCTACTTAGGCTGTATCCTAAGTCATCCCCACAACCTTTCCCAGACACAAACATTCACTTTTAAGCAGTCCTCAGACTGATGCACATGTTATGTTCTACTACTGGTTTTATGACAATTCAGACCACTAGCCTAGTAATCAAAGGTCAAAGCAACAGTTAATTTACAGCCCCAAGAATTTTTACATTAAATAGCAAAACTTTACTAACTTCAACTTAGAGCTTGAGTGTCTTTCCCGATGTTTCCCTAATAGTTAACATTTCATTAATCCTTTACTTATGAATTAAAGCTATCCATATTCTGGGGCTTCAGTCATATAGCAAATACCTAATAGTTGACTCATCAACAATTTCTTGAAGCTACATCTTTAAACCACATTACATACTTTCATAATAGTCAAGATTTTTGAATGAAAATCTGCTATTACAGTAAATATTGTCATTATTATCATTATTGCCTGTTTATAGCTAAATATGCCTCATTAAATATTTAACCATTTTCATTGTAATTTTTATCACATCCTTTTAAAAGTCCAATTCATATGTAACAGCATTCAGATTTTTAAAAATTGCTGTGTCTAACAGCATTCCTTTTTTACAGTGTGAATTTAGAAATATAATAATAACACAAACAACAAATTTCAGATGACATCAAATGCATTTTCAAATTATCACATATGAAAAGTATTAATCTTATTACCCTGGTCTTTGGAAACCACTTAAATGTTATCATGTATGGAACAATTATGTTAAATTAGAGAAATAATAATAACGTAGTGCTTAGCCTATACCAGTCATTGTGTTAAGCACTTTACAATATTACAACATTTTGATTTCACAACGATCATTATTATTTTTTTCTTTACAAATCAGGAAACAAGGACAAACAGAGATAAAATAACTTGCCATAAATTACATAGCTAATACATTTCTGCACCTGGAACAGAGAAAGTTGGGCTTACCAAGGGAAGAGATTGGCTGGCTCCTCACCTCAGACTGCCACACTAGGTGGTCCAGGGGTACCAGGATTCTCCCAGGCAGCAGCTAGATGCAACCTTCTGAGGACTGGCCCTGCCTTGTAGAGAGTGATTATGTTTAGGGGGGACAACAGAGGGCACTGACTAGGTGACTGGAGTAGCTGGTGCTGGAATCTTCCTGATGGTAGGACTCAGTGAATACTGACTGTGAGGCCAGACACCCACCACACATACAGCTGTGGTGACTGGGATTGGGGAACTCCTGGGGCAGGGTGTGTGGGGTCTCACTGTGGATACTGCCCTCCCCTTCCACCAGCTGGAACATATCTCAATTCAAGTTTCTATACAAATCTCCAGCATTCTCTTTTCTTAATCTGATTCAAGATGAAAGGGGTTAACAGAGGAACATGGGCCTTAATGGTAGCAAATCTTTACAACTCATGACTGAGGGGAGGATAGAGGGACATGCCAAGTGAGCAGGCATGTGGGGAAGGTCCCACAACAGCTTTTTGAGTGTTTTCTCCTTTTTCAGTATCTACCCTACCCTTTTCTTAAAGGGGGCCATATTTTCCTTTCCTAATGGTGCAGAAGTAGACACAGGGACAAAATAAGAAGTCAAGAAAGGGTTAACAAGAGGTTCCTATATACCTATTTTTTTCAGGTTATTTCCTTGGATTTCTGCCAACTTGCTTACCTTCTCTGCTCCAGATCAGTGAAATTATCAATCTTGCCAATTACTTTTAAAAACTTTCTTAAAAACATATAAATTTAATCATTTTTCCTTAAAATAAATTCTACAGTGAGGTACCTCAAAATTTACAAAGATATTTAAGAAGGAGGTGAATTCACAGAATTAACCCAAAGTCTCAGAAGTTTTTTCCTGCAATCAAAAAATAGTTTCCAGACTTCTTAATGATTAATTTGAAAACCTCCAGAATTTGCTAAGATGTTTTTTAGCAGTTATGTAACTTTAATTATCTAATTTTATTTCTGTGGTCCCAACAAGGCCAGTGTCGAAATCACAGGGAAAAAAAATGCCTTGACAGCTTTTCCTCTTTTCATAGAACCTAACAATATCCCACGTGAAGCCTAAGGTGAGAGTTAGTAAAGTTAATCAGTCTTTCCCAGGTTTCTCTCTAACCACAGCCCTTAGATGTTTTCCTTGCTGGCTGCATTTTTAAATCTTTCAAGGTAACAAAATATTGCTCACAGAATAAGCATGACACAGACATTCTGTATTTTACAAAGATACAGACACAGATAAGACAGACACAAATGAAAAAAAAAAGAGAGAAGCACAGTATATCGCTGGGCACGCAAATAAAAAAGAACTTAAACTGTGAGGTATATAGAAAAAAAAAAAAAGGTTTGCAGCACCAGCACACCATTAATTTCAACCAGTTCCACATGCACACAAAACCAAACATGTCAGAAATTCTTATGCAAATAAAAGTGATATGTGAAGAAAACAAATTTGTAATTTTTTATAATTTAAAAAAAAAGTCACACACAAAAAGTTAGGCAGTCTGTGGGCAAATAGGCCTTACTAGAGTGATCCAGATCACATGAAGGGCCCCTGGAACATTCCTTACAATGAAAAGACAAGCTGAATTAAGGATGAGCTAGAAGATTTGAAGAGGAAAGGGCAGTGGACTCCCCAGATGAGGGAGGTCAAACTTCAGAGAAATAAATCTCCGGGGGCACCTAGTCCAACCCTGTTCAATGTCAAATCCCACTTCTGACACCAAATAATGTCATCTGGATGGGATCCAGTTGCTAAGCTATGAATGGCCACAGACAGGCAAATAGAGCAGACTAGAGACAGGAAAGTCAGAACACAAACACAAGTTTAATTTCAGAATGGAAAAATGACATGTGGAAGTCACCCATCCTAAGAAGGAGGGCTTCAGACTGCCAAAGCTGGGGTCACTTATATACATGAAATGGGTTAACCCCCAATAAAATAATTTTTACATCTTGAGAGAGTTCTCATGGTTGGCATTTTTTGGGACAATACATGTATTCTTCAGTTCCATGGTAATAGTCATTGTTTTCAGGGTCATGACCACCTTGCCATGTATATAACCAGAGGTCTGTGATGGGAACAGGAGTACAGTACCTCTCAGTGATTGTGAATATGTGACAGATGACCCTAGGAAATAGGAGGAGCTTAATCCCTCAGTGAACACTTAATGCTGGTCTAAGCAATACACTTTACCAGAGAGTGATGTCATCCTGAGCATGAAGGATTATTGTTATGCCAAGCTCAGGCCATAACTGACTTGTTAGGCCTTATCTCTGGAAAACATGTTATTTCCAAAATATTTTGACAAAATATAGATAACAATCCATCAGTGTCTTCTTGTCCTATACAGGCTTGCCTGTCTATTCCCATGAATTCTCCACTAACTTTGCCAAGACCCAATCTTGGATTATGTCCCTTGTTCATTAGTCAACTTCTATTCACGGTGCTGTAGAAATGATCAAGCATCTCACTGGGTCCACCACAGATCTGTGCTAGCTGATCTCAACTGAGCTCTCATTACATTAAGGCAGTCCTCCCTAAAAAATTCATTCTACCCACCACAGTGACTATTCCAAACCAGTTCTTGTCTCCTAAACATTTGTCTCCTATTCCACTGAAAAATTCAGAGCATTGATCAAAAGTTCTTTCTTCTCCCTTCCTTTTCATGTAACAACACTCAGGTGTCTTCTCCCACTATGTCTTCCTTCATCCTCATCCCTTCTCTTACCAAGTCAAACTTCTATATATTTGCCCTTAACCCCATTGCACCTCATCTTTTCCAGCATTTTGCCCCCTCTGCTATCTCTATTCTTTAACTAAACATCAGCCTCTCTCCCCAACCACTACTAACAAACATGTCCCAATTTATCCCTTAAAAACCCTTACTTTTTCCTATTAATCCCACTACATATTGTCTTACATCATTCCTCCCATTTATAGCTCAATTCCTTGGAAGAAGTCATTTATATTCCCATTATAGGAACCGTAATGGATTAGTATCAGCCTAGAAGGAGATCTATTGGAATGCCCCAGGTATCTGAGTTATTTAAACATTTTGAGCAATGATTTGAATGAAGGCATAAATAGCATACTTATCAGATTTTCAGATGACACAGTAATAAGAGTTATAAATAACATACTGAATAACAGCATGAGGATACTAAAACATCTTGATAAGCTAGAACACTGAGCTTCGATCCAATTTTTTTAATTTGATAGGTATAAATGTAAAGCATTACAATTGAGTTCAAAAAACCAATTTCAGAAGTATGAGATACAGGAAACAAAGCCATAAAGCACTTTGTATGAAAAAAATCTGGGGGTTCCAGTGGACCTCAAGCTTAATATGATTCAAACAATGTGTTATGGTAACTGAAAAGTCTAATTCGAATGTAGGCTACAATAAGAGGGGCAGAGGGTCCATAATCACGAAATAAAGTGAGAGTACTCTGCCCTGGTCTGATCATGTTTGGAGTACTATGTTCAGTTGTGGGTGCCTTACTTCAGAAATGGCACTTTGATGACTTTGATGACAGCATCGAGAAGAATCAGCATTGTGCAAGTCCTTGAGTTCATGTCATGTGAGCATCAGCAGAATGTATTGAGGATATTTAGCCTGGAAAAGAAAAGATTTAGGGAAAATTGGAGGAGAGCTAATTTCAGGTATTTGAAGGAATTTCCTATGAAGTAGAACTTAGACTCCTTCTGTTTGGTCCCAGTTGTGCTCTCTGACTGACTATAAAAAGTAAACATATTGATAGAGCCCCATACTTTTAATCACTACCTTGTGCTTTTGGTCATTTAACAAGCATTTATTAAGCACCTAGCATGAGGTCAGGCAGGGCAACTAGAGAGTGAACCAGATAGGGCACCAGACCCAGAGTCAGGAAGACTTGGGTTAAAATCCAACACAGACACCTACTAGCAATATTACCCTGAGCAAGTCACTTAACCCTGTTTGCCTCAATTTTCTCATCTGTAAAATAAGCTCAAAAAGGAAATGGTGAACCACTTCAATATCTTTGCCAAGAAAACCCCAAATGGGGTCACAAAGAGTCACACATAACTTAACAACATCAACAGTGTTGGAGTGGAATGTGTAACTTGTTTTATCAGCTGTAATTTGCATTAAGTCAGATCTAACTGATCAAGCTAAGAGTGTCAACCAATGGGAGGGAGAAAATACAGGAACTACACCAGAACCAGAACAGAATATGTTGAATTGTTCTCTTTAGAACCACTTAGTTTCCAAGCCTGGCTTGCTCATACCTGAATCAAGGTGGAAAATAACCATCTGAGGATAACTGGGCCACCTACCTGCCCCTGCCTCCCCAATTTTACAAACAAACATTCTGATATATAAAGAAAAAGAAAGAGAATTATATGTGAGAAACTTTGTACTTCTAGCGTTACAGCATTTTTTAAGTATATTCCATGAGAGTACACTAAGCACCATGAACCTCTGATATTATCGGAAGAAAATATTCTGCTGTGTTTAATGTCATTTAATTTTCATGCAGGTTATATCTTCAGGGATCTGTGGTTCAGATAATCACATTCTAGAAGGAAAAAACAAGACACCTTTACCTGCAATTTTGGGACATGAAGGAGCTGGGGTAGTCGAAAGCATTGGAGAAGGTGTGAGCAGTGTGAGACCAGGTGAGGATGGAGCACAAGATGGAGTATGATGTCAAAAATCCCTTTCCACCCTCTACAAAAAATTATCACATTCGCTACAAAAAGGAAAGGAATTTTGAAGTAGATTAACACATGTATAAATAGATAATAACATTCAGATCTGAAAGAGGTTTAGAAGATCATTAGATTGCCAAATCCTCTATTAGATTATAAATCTTTGGACCTATGAAGGAAGACTACCCACCCTCTGAGAAACAGAGGAGAAACAATAACAGTATGGTCTGACATAGATGTTATGTGTATGTCTTTATATGAGTACAAGTATAGATATCTTAAGTATGTGTGTGTATGTGTATATAAGGGTTTGTATATGTATTTATATATTGTGCACATGTGTGTACATACATATTGTGTATTTATACATAAATGTATGTGTTTTCAATGTGTGTGCATATGTTTATATGTGTGTATGTGTGTGTGTGTGTGTGTGTGTGTGTGTGTATACTCTTCCACTGGAATGAGAACTCAGTTTGCTCAGTTGGTCTCTCATTAGAAGACACCACCAGGCATTTCCCAACCCACCAGCTCTAAGCATGATTTTTCTCTTGCCCAAGAGAAGAGAAAATACAGAATTCAGAAAGAGACACTGGTCAGTAGCATTAAATGCTGCAGACAGGTCAAAAAAGATGAGGATTTAAGAACACACCATTAGATTTTGCTAGTAAGAGCGCAATTCAGGGGAAGGCACGTTGAGCTGAGTAATGAATTTTGGAACCAAACTGGAAGAAGTTGGAAAGGGAGTGACAGGGAAAGGAAACGGAGACCAAAGTATGTAAACAACTTTTGAGCTTGTGAAAGGGAAGCAAAGATAAGAAGGATGGTTTGAGTTGATGGTAGAGTCATGTAAGGGCTTGTTAAAGATGGGGGAGATCTAGCTATGTTTAGTAGGAAACAAGTCAGCTGATGAGAAAAAACCAGAGATTAGAAAACGAGGGTCTAGGAGTGATTTTAAAGAAAGCAATCAGAGAACACAGGATTGAATAAGGTCAAGGGGGCAAGTAGAGGGGTTACAAGAAGATCACCTCAATTTTTTAACTTTTAAATCTTTTTTATTCAAAATTTAACAATATCAATAAATACAAATATGTTAATAATCAAATAAGAACAAAAAAGAGGATTGTATAAAATAATAATGATCTGTTAGATATAGGGTTTTTTTTTTTAAGTCTATTATCAAGTAGCAGAAAAGAGGTTGCTCAAAGCCATGAGCTGCTAGCTTGAAAATTTTTCCAGGGAGTGTAAGACACAGGTATTGTAGTCATTCTTCAGCGTGGAGAGGTTTTGCAAGGCTTAAAATACCAGAGAATTGATGTCTGTAAAGGCAACAACTTCTCTTACATTGATATGATCATTTGAGTGGCCCAGGTCAAGAGGAAAATTGCTTCTTCCTGGCAAAAAAAAAAAAATGTTTGCATTGCTAATGTTACTTATGTGACAAGTTTCATTCCAGCTTAGTGAGTTATTTTTATGAAATCCAATGTATAAACTTGTTGAATTTATCTCCACATTTCATTCTGATTCTGTTCAACTTTTCTCTCCATCCATATTGATGATCATTTCTTCTGTTTTCCTCCCTTAGGAGATAAAGTCTTAATGACTGCTGTCCCTCAATGCAGAAAATGTGACTCCTGCTTACATGCCAAGGGTAACTGTTGTCTGAAGGAAGAGTAAGTCCCTTCCTTACCCCTAATTATGCTTCCATATTTACCCATGGCTGATGGATCTCATGTCTCTTTGTGTGGATCTCTGTCTGTCTGTCTGTCTGTCTCCATGGACTAGTATCTTTTCTCCTGTTGGATTGATGCTTGATGGTACCTCCAGATTTACATGCAGAGGGAGGAAACTGTATAATATTTTTGGAACAAGCACATTTACTGAATACACTGTGATGCATGAGATATCAGTAGTGAAAATTAATGATGCTGCACCCCTGGAAAATGTCTGCATATTGTCCTGTGGATTCCCCACAGGCTATGGAGCTGCTGTTAATACAGCACAGGTGAGCATGTGCTGATGGGCAATTCAGTGAATGAGGTTTTCCCTAATCTATACTCAGACATGGCTGAACCAACCAAAACGGTCAGGCAAGTAGCCTTGTAAAGACTCAAGACTTGTAAAGAATGTCTCTTCTGTTTTGATAATGCAGATTCATTCAGCACTGAAGTATCACTAGAAATTTGTGTCTTTCATGTGCAGGTTACCCCTGGTTCCACCTGTGTTGTCTTTGGGCTTGGAGGTATTGGCTCTGCAGTTGTTCTGGGGTGCAGAGCAGCTGGTGCTGCCAGGATCATTGGCATTGACATCAATGAAGGGAAGCTGGCTAGGGCAAAAACTCTTGGGGTCACTGATTGCCTTAATCCTCGACACTTCAAGAAGCCCATCCAGCAGGTGGTGGTGGAAATGACTGGCTATGGTGCTGACTTTACCTTTGAGGCTATTGGGACTATCGAGACCATGGTATGTTATCTATGGTCACAAAGAGAAAGTGTTTTTTTAAGTCAGGAAGTAGTCATATATTAAACTAACTTAACTTTACCAAAAAGAACTTAAATGAAAAATGATAACTAACACACATGAGCAGTTTCCTTATCGTCAATGTTTTGTGTAATGAAGTATTTTAGAACCGTTGTAACTATGCACTGTACCCAGTGATATAGCATTGTACAACCCACAGATTCAGTACGAGGAGAACCAATCCCAGATGAGTACCTACATATAGAAAGGGCTGTCTCCCACATGTGGCTCAAAAAGAGGAAGAACAGTGATCAGTAGCCTCTTCCCCCCCACTCCAACAAAGGGAAGGTATAAGTCTTTTCCCCCTCGGCACCACCTCAGTCTCTGTGATGGGGAAGAGGATTAGTTCATAGCTTAATTCAGTTCCCAGAGAGCACAGCTCCAGTTTTAAGTTCAAAACCCCACTAAGACATGAATCCCAGACACTCTGGCTTCTCAGGGTTTCCATGCTTGGCTGACTGGCTACACCGCCCCACCTGCTATCCTGGCTCCGAGGTCATCATGGCTCACTCTCTGTTCTGTGAAGAGCACCTCCTTCACCTGAAACTGAGGACAATAACAGAACAGAAACAAACACCAGCAAGACCACTACTTGGAGCCAGAGTCAAAGAGAGGGAATAGGAGAAGGACTTGCCTTTTGTACCAGCTCAGTTAATGGCATTCATGTTGGGCACAAAACATAAGGGTCACTGAAAAGAGTGTAGATGAAAAGATGGTAGAAAAGAGAGTGAACAGTTCAGTCTCACCAATTTTAAAGACACAATCAACGTAAGGCAAACTTGGCATGCTCAAAAAACTTGGGCTGCAATAAATCTCTCTCACTCTCTTTCTCTCTCTCTACCACCTTCCTCCCTCATTTGGTTGCATGTTCTTTCACATTTATTCTCTTTCTGTGTCCATCTCCATCACTTTTTCTCTCTGCAAGTCTCCATATTTTGACTTCTCTTTCCCTTGCTTCCTCGCCCCTCCTCTCAAGAGCAAGAAATGTAAAAGAAGAAAAAAGAAATGAATACCAAAACGATAAGAACAGAAATAGAAAACATGAGACAGAGAAGGAAAAGAAACGGGCAAATGGAAAAAGTAGAGAGAATAGACATGAGGCATAAGCTACAGTAAATACTATATCATATGCCTCAAGCAAATTAGGATACAGAAAAATGAAGACATACTCTAATTTTTGAAAGACATTTTCTTCAAAACAATTGGAATGAGGGATGAAGCACAGGAGAAGGGAAGGAAGGTGACAGGGGGATGACCCAAGATGAACCACCTCCTTTGACACATTATCCAATCAAGAAATGTAAGTTTATAATAAAATCTAACTCATGTGGCTCAAACAAATATGAGCTATGCTTAAACTAAGTATTAATTCTACTTGTTTTCATGGTAGTGAACTTCACCATGAAACGCTATATCAACCAGAAAAAGTGCCTGGAGGACTCACAATTGTATTATAACCCCTAGGTTGCAGCTCTGGAATCCTGCAACCTGAGTTATGGTGTCTGTGTTCTTATTGGAGTATCACCAACAGGATCTCAGCTCTCTTTGGATCCCATGAAGATACTGTCTGGCAGGACCCTGAAAGGATGCTTATTAGGAGGTAGGAAGAAAACTTGAAATGACCTAGGGTCTTAGCTCTAACAAATACCTTTGAATTTTCAAGAAACGTTGAGACATACAGATACAGCAGCTAACATTTATAGAATAAGAGGTAGGAATGAAGTCAATCAATAGATTAGTCAAATAGTAGACATTTACTAACATTTACTGTGTACCAGGTATGTACTAGGTGCTTGTGCAGAGAAAACTAATACAAAGAAAGCTAAAAGTATTTCTATTCCCTTTCTCAAGGTGGAGGTGTAATGAAACTAGATCAAGCCAGCTCACAAAAGCTGATTCCTCAATTTTCAATTTAAACATTTATACCTCTGAAACTGACAAATATTACAAATCAGGACTTGACTTACTGTTTCATTTCTTGTCTAGGCTTAAGAAAGTGATGGACAAAATGTTAAATATGCAGATTAAACTTAAAATTGTCCTATGTATATTTTTGGAGAGTCAGTTATTAAACATTTACTCTGACTAAAGGATATTATTACAGCTATAGTAGCAGATTTATAAATATTGATTAGTATTGGATGCAACTTAAATCTGGTCATCATCCCAGGCTGTAATTTGTAAATAAATCGATCGACAAGCATTTATTCCAGAAGACAAAGGACTTGAGATTGTAACCAAGAATACTCTACCATAAAAACTGAGTGTAATTCTTCAGGGAAAAATGATATTTAATGAAAATAGAGGAACTCCAAACATTCCTAATGAAAAGACCAGAGATAAATAGAACGGTTGAGATTCAAAAACTAGGCTCAAAAGAAGAATGAAATGGTAGCTATGGGAGCAAAATCATAAATGATTCAGTAAAGTTAAACTGCTTATATTTCTATGTTGGAAGATTTCATATATAAATATATTTGTACTTATATATGTATATATATAATACTTCTTTTTATATTTTTAAACTATTTTTTCACTTACATTTAAAGACAATTTTTAGCATTCATTTTTGATGTTATATTTCTCCCCCCTCCATCACCTCTCCCCTCCTACAATCTAATGTAGGTTATATGACTGATTTCATATAGCTTATATGATACATGTTTACATGACTGTAAAACAAATTTGCACATTAGTCATAGTTTGAAAGAAGAACTAGATCAAAAGGAAAACACACACATAAAGTGAAAATAGTATGCAGCGATCTTTATTCGGAATTTGTCTGTTCTTTGGATATAGCACTCTCCATCATGAATCCTTTGGATATATATAATTTCTAAGATCTTTATCATTATTTGGCAGTTAGGAGTATACATAGACAGAGGGAATAGTTGATTATGTTAGAATGATTCCAAAAAAAAATAAGGGCTGAGAAAGAAGGATGCACTGGGAGGAGGGTGATGGAGAGGAAGAATGGGAGAAATTATCTCACATCAAAGAGGCATGCAGGGAGGAGCTTTTATGGTAAAGGAGAAAATAGGACAGCAATACCTGAATTTTTCAGTTCCATCAGAACTAGTTGAATGAGGGAAGAAAATATAAACGTTTATCTTAATCCAAGGTGGAAGTAGGAACTGAAGGAGATAAAAAAGGAGGGAGGAGGGCTGACAAATGGAAGAGCAGACTAAAGGGGGCAGTAGTCAGAAGAAAAATAGACTTTTAAGGAAGAGAGAGAGAGAGAGACAGAGACAGACAGAGCAAATAGTAGAATGGATTAGGAATCAGAATCCAGCAATATGTTGTTCACAAGAGACACTCTTGAAACAGAAACACACATGTGTAGAGTTAAAATAAAGGACTGGAGCAGAATTTATTCTGCTTCTGCTGAAGTTTAAAAAAAAAGCAAGGTGGAAACCATGATCTCAGACAAAACAGCAAAAATAGACAATTAAAAGAGATAATCAGGGAAACTACATTTTGCTAAAAGGTACATCAGACAATGAAGTAATATCAAAACGTTTTACAAGTTTCTCTGATAAAAGCCTCATTTCTCGAATACACAGGAAACTGAGTCAAATTTATAATAATAAAAGCTATTCCTCATTTATAAATAGACAAAGGATATAGAGAGGCCCTTTTCAGCAGAAGAAATGAAAACTATCTAGAGTCATAATAAAAAAGTGCTCTAAATCACTATTGTAAATTAAGACAACTCTGAGGTATTATCTCACACCTATAAGATTGTGCAGGATAACAGAAAAGAAAAATGATGAATTCTGGAGGGTATGTGGAAAAATAGGGACATTAAAGTGCTGTTGTTTGGAGTTGTGAACTAGTCCAACAATTCTGGAGAACAATTTAGAACTATGCCCAAAGTGTTATAAAACTGAACATACCTTTTGACCTAGACTACTAAACTATAGACTACTAGGTCTATACCCCAAAAAGATAACAAAAAAAAAAAAAAAAAAAAAAAAAAGGAAAGGACATATATGTACAAAAATACTTACAGGAACTCTTCTTGTGTGGTAGCAAAAAAATGGAAATCGAGGGGATACCCATCGACAGGGGAGTGACTGAACAATTTGTGTTATTTAATTGTAATGAAATACTGTGGTGCTATTCAAAATTGTGAAAGAGATAGTTTTAGAAAAAGCTAGGAAGACCTCAATGAAGTGATGCAGAATAAAGTGAGAAAAACCAAGAAATCATTCTACGTAGTAATGATGTAATGATAATCCATGACTTAGCTATTGTTGATCAATATAATGATCCAAGACAATTGAAAATACTGAAAAATGCTATTTACCTCTAAATTGAAATATATTTTTTATTTTTTCTTTCTTTTCTATGCAATATGGCTAATATGGCAATATGTTTCACATTATTTCATATGTATAGTTTACATAATGTTTGCCTTCTCAAAGGGGTAGTATAAGAGTCGAAGAATTTGGAAAAATAAACAATAAATTTGAAATATTTTTAAAAATAGCACTGAATGCTGCAAAGAGGTCAAGAAGGATGAGGACAAAAAAGGGTACTGAAAGCAATGAATATACAATTTCCTACATATGAATTATGAATAAAGTACTGTTCTATGCAACTCCTAGCTCAGTGCAAGGATCCTAGTCCTGTAAACAGGTAAAATATAGTTCTTCAAAGTCCTTCTCTGGAATAAATCATTCGAGTGGGGAAAAAAGGAACAGAAAAAAGACATACCATGTCCAAGTGGAATGAAAAAGATGGTATGTGAAGAAGATCTTGGAGGATTGCAAAGAATTCTATAGTAAGAGGGGATCATAAGGACCTTACTATCATCTAGAACAAAGACATGGAGGTAGGAAAGCACAATATGAAGAGAGGGGAGTGAGGGGTCCAGTCTGCCTGAAGAGTGGATGTGTTGGGGTGACATAATGTGATGGAGAGAGCACTGGATTCAGAAGCAAGAAAACCTGAGTACAAGCCCTGCCTCAGACGCTTTTGAACTGTGTGATCCTGGGCAAGTCATTTACCCTTTTGGGCTTCAGTTTCTTCATCTGTATATGAGAAAATTAGACTCAGTTGGTCTGTTCCAGATCTCAATTTTACCATCTTGTGATTTATGATTCTAAGTAATGTGAATGAAGCCCAGAACTGTGTAGGGCCTTCAATGACCTGCTCAGGCATTTGATCTTTATTTTATTGGTTAACAGGAGGTTATTCAAAGTGTTTGAGAAAATGAGTAACGTGAAGATTAGGAGGAATATGAATAGAAAACCATGACCAGGAGACCCATGACCTCCATCTAGGGTTCTTCCAGTCAATCAATTAGCTTCTTGTGTTGTCTGGAAAAGAAGATGGAAAGCAGACTCTCTTACACTACTGTCAATGGATGTTTCCGTGTTCATTACTTGTATGATATACTGACATTTACTTGATTCATCTAGTTGGCCTTATTGTTCAAGCACCACCATTATCTATTTTTTTTCCTTCACAGAGTATAAAACCAGAGACCACATTCCTTTATTAGTGGAGGATTACATGAAAAATAAAATTGATGTGAACTCACTGATAACCCATCTGCCTTTCCTCAAAATTAATGAAGGATTTTACCTCCTCCGATCAGGAAAATGGTAAGAGCTTTGTTTGGCCATCTCTGTGCCTGACATTTACATAAAAACATCATAGTGAAAATGAGGAAGCCCCTCTCACAAGATCCTAAATGAGTTAAAAAATAGATGGAGAGGGGGGCCCTGAGGAAGGAAGCTGGCAACGTGGCATCCACTACCAACTTCACTCATCGTTAGCAATGTGATGCAACCAAGTCTGTCCTTTCATCTCCCTGTATCTTTCATCATTTAATATTAAGTTGGCATAATAACACCTGTCTGAGCTACTTCAGAGGGTTTTGGAGAAGACGAAATGAGTAGATAAAAATGAAAACTTGAAATTTAAGTTCCTAATATTAATAATATTGATGTTGCAAGTCTAAAAGTATGAGTAAACTCATTTAAAATTTCAACTCAAAATATCTTAAAGTGGGGAGTGTTAGGATCGTCTCAGTTCTGAAATGGTTTGCAGGCTGTGTGCAGAGACAGGGAGTTGGAAAGTGGTACAAAATTGAGAAAGATCTTAAATGCCAGGCAGAGAAGTGTGAACTTCATTCAGTTGGCAATAGTGAGTCACAGATTTCTGAGAAGTTACGTGAACAGACTTGCGCATTCCTCGTGAGTTTTGAAAAGGGGAATGAAAAGAGAAGTGAGTGTGGATTTCTGCCTGAATTCCCTGGGTTCGTATTCAAAGAAAGTTTTTGTTTTGCCTTTTCTGAAATGTGCTGAGGTTTTCATTCACGCATATATGGATGAAGAAGAGGTAGGCTATCAAAAAGAGGTGAGATGGAGTGTCACCCAGGCAGAGGGAATCATATTTTACATTTTGTAGAGAACTACAGCCCTATCTTGAAAATCCTTTGTAGTCTCATCTACTCATTACTTCACGCAAGGGACCTAAAGCATTCATGAAAAGCCTTATGATTGGCTAGCTAGATTTATCAAAATAGTTGACATCCATATTATTGATTTTATGGCTTTTATACCAATGGTAGCAAGCTTTTTTTTGTCCAACTCTAGTGATTCCATCATTGTAGGGAAGCCCTAATGTGGCACACACATGCAGCTTCTGTAACTTATACTCTTAACATGTTGCCAAGGTCACTGAGTGGTTAGTTAAATGGTTTGCCCATGATCACTTAACTAGAATGTGTCTATGGCAACAAATACTCATCTAATCTCAGGAGGAAGGCATTAACATTAAAGGGGTCCCACAAAGGCTTCTTTCAAAGGGTGAGGTTTTAGCTGGGAATTTTAACTTGAAAGAAGCCAGGTGGCAGAAATGAGAGAACTCCATAGTTGGAGGAGAGCCAATGAAAATTCATAGCACTGAGAGATAGAATATTTTATAAAAGGAATAACAAGAGGTCACTCTTACTGGACTATAAAATAGATGGGAGGGAATATAGTATAAGAAGAGTAGCAAAGTAGGAAGGGGACAGGTTATGAAATGCTTTCAATGCCAGAGGATTTTCTATTTGATCCTAGAAGTAATAGGAAGCTAATAGGGTTTATTGAATAGGGAAGTGATATGCTCAGCCTTGTATTTTATGAAGATCACTTTGATAACCGAAGAGAGAATGAACTGCTGTGGGAGAAGACTTGATACAGGCTGATCAATCACCAGGCTATTGCAACAGTCCAGGCAAGAGACGGTGAGGGCCTTTGGTGTCAGAGCAGAGAGGGGAGGATATACAAGAAATGTCACAAAGATGGAATAGATAGGACTAGGCAACAGATTGGCTGGAGAACGTTGGTGGGAGTAAGAGGAGTCAAGGGCAAGACCCACATGTAAAAGCCATCAAAGGATGAGGATATGCTCAACAGTAAAAGGGAAATTAGGAAGGATCTGGGAGGAAATTTGGAAGAAAAGACACCAAGTTCAGTTCTAGATGTGTTCAAATGCCCAGAATATCCAGTTTGAAGTATCCAATAGGCAATCCTGGGTTCAAAACTGGAGGTGTGATGACAGAGTAAGACTGAAAAGGAAAATTTGAGAATCATCTGCTTAGAGATTATGGCTTTGACTCTAAGATCTACCCTCAATCCACTGCCTCTTAAGGATTAATTGGAATCTTACCATCTCATATAGTCTAATTCCTTTATTTATTCACAAAGTATGTAGTGGGTTGCAGTAGAAAATGCAGTGAACTGAGAAACACAAGATCTGGACTCAAATCCTGACTTAATTACTTCTTGACTATGTGATGTGGACAAGTCACTATTAATGCTTCTGGGGCTCAATTTCATCATCAGTAAAATGAGGAGAATGCAAATTCTATCTGCTCCACAGGATAAAGAAAATTCTCTGAAAATATAAATATAAAGAATTGCAAATGTAAACCATTGTTTTTGCACTTCTGTGTTTCAGCATTCGATGTGTCCTGTTGTTCTGAGATTCTAGTGGATGAAAACAGAAGGGAAATCCAAAGAGGCTTCCTTCTTCCTTGCTACAGTGTCATCCTCTTGAGACTTTCATATAGATCAGGACTAGGTGTGCAAACTTGGTGCTTCCTAGAATGGTGGGAAATGGAACAAGCTACTTCTGACCATTATGCCATTAAAAGATGTTTGTTTTAAATCTGTGTGTAAAGTTGACTTATGACTTAAAAAAGAAAAAAATAAGAGTTTAGTTTTTGGTGGGTTGGAGCTTCCTTCTATCTAATTGTATCAACATAGATTGATACTCTTCTATAAGGAATGGTTCCTACCAATTTAGAAAGACTGAAGTCCATCCTTAAGTTAATGTGAACTCTGAGCTATTTTATAAGGACTATGCTTGCATTTTCAGATCTTGACTGGGGTGATTTTAAGCCCAAAACAAAGCCTTTGCTCCTCACCCTTTTGCTGTGGGGTAACAAAAATCCTGTGCTTTTATAGCAGATTGCTTGCTATCTTGGGGAGGGAGGAGAGAGAAAAATTTGGTACTCAAAATTTTACAGAAATTAATATTGAAAACTACCTTTACATGTAACTGGAAAAAAATGAAATACCAGTAAGAGACAAAAAGAATCCTGTGTTCTCACTTCCCCAATGACACTTTCTGTCAATCCAGATTCTGAGGACTTTCCTAGGTTTGTAGCTGGCTGGATCATCTCCCTAGTCTTATACTATGGAAAGGAAACAGAGACCTCACCTCGCTTTCCCCCTGACACAGATGTGGAGGAGTTTGTTTAAAGTCTTAACCCAGTTACTCCCAGTAATTCTTAGATTATCTCTCCTTGACCTGTTTTCTAGGTCAGTGATTTCAAATGTATTATTTCTTACATTTTATTTTTTTCAGCTATTTTTTATTTTGTCTCATTATTTCTTGATGTCTCATTGGGTCATTGTTTTCTATTTGATTTATTCTAATTATACTTCTTACGTAAGATATTCCATTATCTGTCCTAAAATAGCAAAATATTCTTCCCTGGTTATTCCATTTAGTATTTTATATTTTGTTATTTCCAAGTATTCTTGCCATATTTGTCATCAAGACTTTTTTCTGAAAGTTTAATTTGGAATTGTGGTTTATATTCCGGAACCCTCAGTCCAAGTTGCTTCCTAAAAGTGTTTGGAATTTTCCTTGGTTTACTTATTTCAATAACCTAAGTGTCTATGTTGGGGAGCCTATGTTTGCATCAAAATGCACATTTGAATAAAATGGCAAGACACACCTTGGTCCAGGGTATGATGGAAAAAACTAGGCTCCTCCTTCAAGGGACACCGAGACTACTAAAGTGCTGGGTCACAACTAGGGCCTCCCTTTTGGAACAGGGCTCTCAGAACTGCAGGTGGAAAATGTAATGGTTGTTCCAAGATTCTGAGTTAGGGTGGCTACAAGAAAGATGAGAGTCTGAAGAAAGAGGTGCTTTAGGCAAGAGTTTCGTTTTACATGAATTAAATATGTGCTGAAGAGATATGCAAAGGAAAATGCAAAATTAAGATCAGAATTAAGGCCAGTGCCAAAAATGCAAAATCAGAGGAAAGGGGGGTTTTTAAGGAGCAGAGAGATAGAAACTGATTACCAGTAAGTTCATACGTGTAGCCCGCAAAGATAATGCAAAGGGGCCAGAGAAGGGTCAAATTATCTGGGGGGAAAAGCATTATCATGGTAAAATGAGGTCTAAGTCCTTGGTTACATATACAAAAATGCTAGGAATTCTCCTTAAAAGGTAATATTGAGCAACTAGAATATAATAAATATAAGAAGAACATTCATTGACTTTGAGGCCACCATAAACCCATATAAAGAGATTCTTATCAGGTTGTGTTGTAACAGACTCATAACTGAAGAAATCAAACACAGTAACAATACATCCAAATAGCAACAAATTCTTTTTAAGAACTACTGATCTTGCTAACTTTATGCACATAGAAAGGTTCCAAACAATTAGAATAAATAAAAATGAAAAGCTAGGAACCTTAACATACCTAGCAAAATCAGAAATTCAGCTATATAGCAACAAGTCTGTGCTGTTTCCTTTTAATCATTGGTTGGTGGAAGGCATGAAGTCTAGCTGCTGTAATAAAAAATAAAAATCATAAATCAATTGTCCTTAAATAAAAAGTCTTCATGTGGCAAGTTTAACTCAAGTAAAATAAATGTGCCTTGTGCCTGAAAATGTTTGTTTCATTCTATGCCTACAAGCCATCACTTCTCTATCAAGAGGTAGAGGGCCTCTTATTTTTTGGAGTCATGTTGTGACTGTTGGTCCCCTCCTTTGACAAGCTTTCTGTTTTACAATGGATCAGACTCACATTTTCATTATAGTTGGTTTCTTGTGACTATATAGACCACAGAAATTTTCCACAGGCTTCATCATTACAGATTTTGTCTCATTTTTAGAGGGATTTTTTTTATTTCTCTGTCAATGACTTGGATCATATCCTACAAAAATGGGAGGAATATATATAGACCACATTTTGTGTGAAGACTCAAGATCCAAAAAGGGCTTAGTAGGCTAGAAAGATACACCAAATCTTACAAAATGAAATTTATTTCAATAAGTCAGAGTCTTCATGGGTCAACGATCTTATCAATGTGGGTGTTTCTTCCATTGCTGCAAATTGCAGTTCATCGACGTCTTTCCATTCTGCTCAGTGCTTATTTGTGTTCTCATGTAGACCCTCCTTCAAGGCACAACCAACATGCTAGAGATCAGCCTTTAGATTTTGCTTATGCCAGAGCAGCATTTGGGCCTTCCTTTTGTTATTTTTCCCTCTCACTATACAGCCAAGTTACTTCCTATTCTGATCATAGTTTTCAATAGTGTAACTTATGAAACTTATTGTTGGCAATATTCTCAACCTGCTTATTTATCTCTCCATTGTACTTTGGGTCACTTGGAATTTTGATACTCTAGAGACTGTGCAAATCTAAGATTTGCAATAATACAACATCACCAAAGAGATCATGGTGCTAAAAAAAAATGGTTTTTATATCAGGGAACAAATTGGGATTGTCAGAACTGTCTTAATTTCCCAAATGAAATCCAACCCTCTCTCTTCTTCCTATTAAGTTCTAAATGCAGTTCACTGTCCATCTTCAATGTTTGTCCAATACAGATAGATAAACAGAAGACAAGTGGCAATATACATAAAATGTGTTGACCAAAGTTTATCCTAGATAAAGTTCTAGATGTTCATCTGTAATAAATTGGGTACAAGGTGATAAAAATGTTTGGCCAAGGCCAGCCATGGAACAGAGATGACATTTTAATAAGGTTAAATATAAAATCCTAAATTTTTTATTTAAAAAACCTAACTGTACAAATAGAGGGTATGAGAGGTATGGTGAGAGAAGGATTCATGGGAATATTAGAAGGTGGAAAGTTCAATAAGTCGATAATCTAACATGAAGCAAACAGAAACAAGAAAAAATGTGACCTTAGAAAGCATCATAAAGATAGATGGCCAGAAGAAGGGAAGTGACAATTGCACTCTACTCTGTTCTGATTAGCCTAGATCTGGAGTATTTTGTTCAGTTCTGAGTGCCACATTTATGAAAGTACATTAAGAAAGAGGAACAGGCCTTTTAAAAGCATTGCAAAAGAATGGCCAACTAAATGCTAAGAGGATAGAAAAGTACAACATTCAAGAGATATAGCTCATAGGCTCAAGTCTTAGAAAAAGCTGCTGCTAAAGGCAAAAACCACTAGGATGTTGAGCAGGAGGTGAGAGACATTGACTAATGTCTAAGAAGAGTATGTAGTGTCAACAGATAGGTCAACAGGATAATTGAATCATTCAACATGTTTTTAAGTATGTAGTCTATTAAATACCAAGTGGTGGATACTATGGAAATCTATAAATAGGAATAAAACCTTGTTCTTCCCCTTATAGTTTAATAGAGGTAATAATCAAGATTTTGGACAACCATATCTAAAACCTAAATATGACAAATGTGATAGGAGTATTCAGAGAAAACAAAGACCATGTCCAGCCAAGAAGATCAGGAAAGAGTTCGTGAAGAAGACAAAATGAAAGTTGAGTGTCAGAAGGATCTATAGGATTTCAACAAGGAGAAGTAGAGTCAGGGGTGGGAAGGAGAGGAAACAGAGGGAATAGAAAATGAATTATAGGTGAGGAAAAGCTAGGAAAATCCAAATTAGATTAATGAAACAATGAGGGGCCTGATTTACCTGGAACAAAGAGTAGATCTAGAAGAACCATAAAAAAGTAGATTGAAACAGGCTGTGAAGAGCTTTGAATTCCAGGCTAAGGAGTCTGAGCTTTATTCAGAAATACAAAGAGAAAAGATCACAAATGGAATATTGTGTTCAGCTCTGGGTAGCATATTTTAGGAAGGACATTGATTGTTTTTTTTTTTTAGAGAAACGTTAGAAAAGGTCAATTAGAATGGTGAAGAGTCATGTGGTCCTACCTACAACAAGGCATTTTCTCTGGCTGTCCTCTTACCTGGAATAGTCTCTCTCCTTCCCTTCAACTATTGACTTCTCTAGTTTCCTTTAAATCCCAATTAAAATCTCAGCTTCTACAGGAAGCCTCCCCCAATCCCTCTAAATTTCAGTGACTTCCCTCTTTAAATTATCTCAATTCATATAAATTATCTATTCCACCAAAATCTATAGCTTTCATCCCATTCTCTTCACCAACATTACCATGACTAACTTTTAGTTTCTCATCATTTCTTTTTGCTGGATTTTTGCCAATAGTCTTTTACTTAGTCTCCCTGCTTTCAATTTCCCCCCATGCCTTCTAATCTATCCTCCACAAGTTTGCCAAAATAATCTTGGGAGAATAATAAACTTAGTGCTAATAGATTAGATATACAGGTTTAGGAGTCATCTGTAGAGAGATAGTAATTGAATTAATGAGGGTTGATGAAATTACCAAGAAAAAACATATAGAGAGAGGGCCCAGGCCTTGGGGACTCCCAAGATTAATAGAGGGAGAAAGATGGTGATCTCCTAGGAAAAGAGACTGAAAAGGAGCAATAAAAGAAGTAAGAGATCAAGAAAGATAAAGAAGAAATAAGGAAGTCAAGGGAAGAGAGAGAATCTCAAAGGATGGTCACAAAATTATAGACAAATCAAGAAGACCAAGGACTAAGAAAACATGAATGGATTTAGCATTGAGCAGATCAATGAAGAACCTACAGAGAGTTGTTTCAACTGAACGGAAATCAGATTTGAAGGGAGGATGAATTGGGAAAATTGAAGCAATGCTTGTAGACAATCCTTTCTAGGAATTACATTGCGAAAGATAGAAGAAATCAATGATCATAGTTTAAAGAGAGACAGGGAGAAATTAAGTCTTTTTAAATATTAAGAAGATGGGTATAACTGTAGGTAATGGGAAAGAAAGCAGTAGATAAGAAGAGAATGAGAATGAGGGAGAAACAAAGAATGATTGACGGGATAAACTCCCTGGAAAGACAGGAAAGTATGGAGTCAAGAACACAAGTAGAGCAGTTTGCCTTGACAAAAACATGGGCCTCTCTTTCTCAGGGGCTGGAACAAAATAAGAGAATAGGAGGCTATGAAAGAGGGTTTCATGTGTAGAATAAATGAGAAGTAACTTTCCATTCATTGCCTCCATTTTCTCAGTAAAGCAGGAGGCTAAGTCCTTTGGTGAAAGAAAGATAGAGGACTTGAAAAGACAGAAGGCTTGGGGGCACTAAATGGTGTAGTGAATAGAGCACTAGCCCTGGAGTCAGGAGGATGTGAATTCAAATCCAGTCTCAGACACTTACTAGCTGTGTGACCTTGGTCAAGTCACTTAACCCCAATTGCCTTGCCTTTTCCCCTCCAAAAAAAAAAAGATAATATGGAAATGTGAATGAAGAATGGATTGGGAGGGTGTGGTTGGTAACAATTCAAGATTGGATAAAGATCTAAAGTTAAATGGAAGGGAGGAAAAGGGAAGGGGAGAAGGGGAAGAAGGAGGAGGAGGAGAAAGAGAAGGAGAAGAAGGAAAAGGAGAAGAAAACAAGAACAAGAAGAAAACTGTTGGTAAATATGTAATAACTCAGCTGAGGAAGGGTGGAGTATGCACACCCACTTAAGGTTAATCCCCATATTTAACCTTTTCTTAAGACTAGGAAACCAACCAAACAATAAATCAAGCCCGGATGCATAATGCTTGCTAATTTCTGAGGTGTAATTGCTTGCACTGAAGATTAATTGATGGTGTCCCTCAAGGTCGTTAAAGGTGGCTCAACACACCCCTTCATAGAAGAGAGGAAAGTAAGCCGAGATCAGAGACGATGGGCTAGAAACAAACAGGTGGAGGCAGAAGGTCATGGTGAAAATGAATGAGGTTTAGAACTGAGGCAGAGGTCATGTTAGAAGATCGGGTGGTAGGTTCAGAGAGATTTTCAGAGTTCTGGACCAGGAAAGTAGAGAACTTGTCTGTGACACTGAGATGAGGTATATGGTCCTTACTAGGTATGGCTGAAGTGGAGAGAAAATAAGGTCATGGGAACTGAGAAGGTTGATGAACTGGAAGGGCAATGTGTCCAAAAGACATCAATGAGAATATTAAAAATCCCCAAAAATGAAGTCAGGATTTGAGATGGAGAAGAAATCTATGGATTAATACCACATCTTTGAAAGAGGACGAGGAATGACTTGGAACAATGGTGTCAAATTCAAATAGAAACAGGGGCTACTGACCCATATATAAGGATATTTGTGAGCCATATATTGACTTAGAAAACCATGTTTACGTTACTTGTTTTATTGTATTTTTATTTACTTTCTCAAATATATCCTGTGAGAGATGATCTCTGAGGATCCCTCTCAGGAGTGAAGTCTCTTCAAGGGGTTGTTTGCTGTCTGGATGAAACATTTGCAGCAGGTTGACCTTGTAGGTGAAATGTTTCATCACATTCTGTACTTTCCCAGGACTACCTCCTTTACTTTCCCAGACTGCCCTCTGTATTTTTCCAGCCTTTCCCCCCTTGTTTTTAGATACATGGCAGGGAGGAATAACACCTCCCCCTCTTCTTTTTTTAAGGGCTAATGTGCGAAACTATTGTTTTTTGTTCTCTGTTGCTGGGGTAGATTGTCCCGAATAGATTGTACCCTCAGGGCTTACACCAATGAGCCCTGAGGAAGGGTACTAGGGAGAGAGGACTGCAGTTAGGGCCTATATAATCTGCTGAGCTAAACACAGCTCCACTCTCTTGGGTTGGCGCCACTTTTTAGATGCTCTGGGGGAGCGCTTTCTCGAGAAAGGCAGTAAACGAACTACTCTTTCTGCTAATATTTCTGAGTCTCTGATTCATTGGTAAAGATCTCTGTGCCTCACACAGTTCTGGGGGCCCTGTCCTGGATTTGCACCCCTTTTAGGGGACTTCCCTCACCTGAATTTGGGGGCAGGGGCCACATCAGATTTTTCTGGTGGCCTCCAGGTTTTGGCTGGTTTGAGACTGTCCCCTGAGGAGGGATGACTTTCCAAAATATAGGGGTAAGGATAAGAAGAAAATGACTTGAGTGTTGTTTTGTTTGAGCAGGCGCTCAGAGGAAACATCTTCTGGCTAAAGTACGTATCCTCCGAGGATTGGGTTTGCCAAAAATTGAACTTTTATGTTAATTCTAAGGAGCTTTTTAATGAGGAAGAAAGCTCCTATGCAGCTCTTTGGCTGCTTTTGGTGGGTCAATTTGTTGTGCAGGAGAAACCTAAGGAGGAGAATGAGAAAAAACAGAAATCCCATCCATGGGACCCGCTTCTTGCTCTCCCCCCGCCTTACCTTCCTGCTCTGGCTCCCACCCTGGCACAGGCCCCAATACTCTCTCCATCATCTCCCCCTATCCCTGCAGTAGGAAGCAGCAGAGAGGATATGATTGATTTGGTGGGGCCAAGTGATACTTCTTACACAGTTCTCAGAAGGGAATTGAAACAATTGCTCAAAGATCAAGAAAACCTTCCTCTCCCTGAGAATACTAAGGCGTTCCCAGTCCCATTAGCCCAGGGTAGTGTTGGTTATGTGAATGCTCCCCTAAGTAGCCCAAAAATTAGGGGTTTCAAAAAGGATATGAAGAAATTAATTGAGGACCCTCTGGGGTCACTTTGGAGAGCAAATGTGTACGCTTGGGGAGAGATGATGGCAATGTTAGAGATTCTGTTCACAGGGGAAGAACCACGGCAGATTAGGAGGGCTGCGATGGAAGCTTGGGATGATGCACACCCCATAGCCCAAGGGGGTCCCTGAGCTGAGGAGAAGCTTCTTCTCCAGGATCCTAGCTGGGATCGTAACAATGCACCTCACAGGGGAAATATGAGAGACCTCAGGGAGACCATTATTCAACAAATTAGAAACGCAGTACCGAAGAGCCAGAACTCAAACAAGGTACAGGGAGTGCATCAGGAGAGAAAGGAGGCCCCTTTGGTATTCTTAGATTAAAAGAGAGTATGAGAAAATTTTCGGGCCTTAGCCTGGAGGACCCTTCAGTTCAAAGCCTTTTCTGGGTTTATTTCGTGACTAATTAATTCATGGTCTGTTATTAATAGAAAGCCACAAAAAATAGAAGGATGACAGAATAAGACCCTGGAAGAACTTCTGGGAGTGGTCCAGAAAGTGTATGTAGCAAGAGGAGAGGAAGAGAAGAAGGGGAGGGGGGCAGGCATTTCCCTTGTTATGCTACAAATCTTGAAACAACAGGACGAACAGATGAAACTTATCCTGCAAACAGTCCAAGCTGTGGTGGGAACAGTAAAGAGGAACCCAGGAAATCAAAGTTTAAGGTTTCAGGGAAAAGGAAGGGGGTGGGGACAATCTTCCAGATGGCTCCCCAGGCCTCACTCGGGAATGGGACCAGGGAGAGGAACTGGTCTGAGGACCCCACTTAATTGTTGGGAATGCGGCCAGAAGGGCCATGTAAAACTAAACTACCCCCAACTGAGAAAGGATCAGAAAGTCTTCTCCCTCATGGAAATGGAAGATTAGGGGTGTCAGGGGTTCATCTATCAAACCCACCCCAAATCCTTGATAAATATGAGGGTGAGGCCATTAGATGAGGAGGCTGTGTTTTTAATTGGTTCTGGAACTACAAGATCTTCAATAACAGCAGTACCAGCAGGAACAAAAATGTGGGGAAAGACGTTACTGATCACAGGAGTAAAGGGAGAAAACTTTTCCTGTACCTGTTAGTGAAGTCCCAGAATTCGAATATGATAAAACAAAAGTACTGGGAAAGTTTCTGTTGATCTCTAAGGCAGGAGTTAATTTGCTAGGGAGAGACCTTATAACTAAATTATCCATCCAGCTGGTCCCAAGGGGCAAAAATAATCCCCAAGAGAATATTGGTATTAAAAGAAGAGGAGGAGAATAAGATTGAATCCCAAGTCTGGGCTTAACCCCAGGGTGGGTTAATATTATTCCCATAAAGATAAAGACCCAAATATGGTAATCCGAATCAAACAATATCCCATAGCCCTGGAGGGGAGAAAGGGAATTACACCGGTAATTCAGGGACTGATAGAGAAAGGGTTGCTGGAGCCTTGCTGTTCTCTGCATAGTACTCTAATACTACCCATGAGGAAAGGAGATGGCTCTTACAGGCTGATTCAGGACTTGAGAGAAATCAGTAAGATTGACTTCCCTTCATACCCTGCGGTACTGGATCCCTACACCCTCCCAGGAAAAATCCCTAATGGTAGTGAATGGTTCAGTGTAGTGGATCTGAAAGATGCCTTTTGGGCCTGTCCCCTGGACCCAGAAAACTGAAATCTGTTTTTGAATGGGAAGATCCAGACACAGGGAGGAAACAGCAACTCCCATGGAGTGCCTTCCCACAAGTGTACACTGAGTCACTTGAGTTTGGTCAAGTTTTGGAGAGTATCCTTGAAAAATTAAGGATTCCACCCTTCGCCACTATTCTCCAATATGTAGGTGATTTGTTTATCACAGGGGAAAGGAGAAGTACAGTCAGTGATGCTACTATTGGGCTTTTGAATCACTTCAGGAGTATGGGCTTGAGAATATCTAAGATCAAATTGCAGTTTGTTGAAAAGGAAGTTAGTACCTGGGGCTTCAAGTCAGTAATGGAAGCAAGAAACTAGATCCCAATGGAATTTCAGGAATCCTACAAACCCCTTTGCACTGAACAAAAAGGGAGCTTAGAAAAATTTTGGGACTGTTTGGGGATAGTAGAAATTGGATTGATTCATATGCAGCATTGAGTAAGCCATTGTATGGTCATCTATTAGAAGAGGGACTAGATCCTATCCAATGGGATTCTGAGGGACAGGAAAATTTCCAGAAGTTAAATATAGTCTTGGTGTCACCCTAGTGCTTACCCTGCTGTCATTGGATAAGCCTTTCCATTTATCTGTAAATAGTGAAAAGGGAGTGGCCCTACTCAAGTAAGGGGAGGACAAAGGCGAGTGGAGGCCTTTCTATCAAAACTCCTAAACCCTGTAGCCAGGCGGTGGCCCACTTGTATTCAAGCCGTTGCTGCCACTGTAATTACAGTAAAAGAAAATAGAAAGTTGACATTTGGGGGCGGGGGGACTGATAGTGAGTGTTCCTCTCCAGGTAGGATCTATCCTGAGTTAGAGAGCAAGCACATGGTTGACAGATTCATGAATTCCTAAGTACGAGGCCATCCTCTTAGAAAGGAAAACTTGCTATTGGCACAAGACCCTAACCTGAATCCAGCCTCTTCTTGTCAGCTTTACCTAATCAGGAGCAAGAAAAGGTGGAACATTGTTGTATGGAAATGATAGATTATCAGATCAAAATTACAGAGGACCTACAAGAGTCCCCCATCCCTGGGGCAGTTAATCTGTTTATTGACGGCTCCTCTAGGGTAGTGGAGGGACAGAGACAGAATGGGTATGTTGTGGAAGGTGATAGAACAGCCTTGGTAGAAGCAGGTAAGTTACCAAAAACTTGGTCAGCCCAGACTTGCGAATTGTATGCCTTGAACCAAGCTTTGAAACTTTTAAGAGGAAAAAGGGGAAGTGTATATATATATATATATATATATATATATATATATATATATATATATATATATATAGAAAAAGGGGAAGTATATATATATATATATATTATATATATATGTATATATACACAGACTCCAACTTGGGGAGTGGTAAGTGTATTTGGAAAAATTTGGGAAGAAAGGGGTATGATAAACAGTAAAGGAAAAGAATGAACCCATGTCACCTTTCTCAGGTTCTTAAAAATTTACATTTGCCTGAAGACATAGCCATGATCCATGCGAATGGATCAGCTTAGCTGATGTGGAAGCAAAGCAGCTGGGTGAAGGAGAGTATGGAACAAGGGAGGATCAGATATTAGTTTTAATTCCTGAGCTTCCCTCGAATCTTGGCCCATCTAGCCAAGATAAGAAGAAAGTGGCCCAGAATTTAGGAGCTGAACAAAATGGGGAGGGGAAGTACCTCCTACCAGATGGAAGATAGGTGATCAGTAAGGCCAATAGGAGGCAGGTCTTACAACACTTACATCAAGGGAGTCACTGGGATGCCCAAAATCAGGGATGACCTGATTTATGTCTCCTGGGATTTATACCGTGGCCCTTCAGATGGTGGATGACTGTATTATTTGTCAAAGGATGAATAAGACTGCTCAACACAGGGAACCAGGAGGAGGGAGACCCCGAGGTATTCAGCCATTTCAAAACATCCAACTGGACTTCACTGAGCTTACCCCCTGTCCCACTCAAATACCTCCTCATGGTAGTAGATCACCTAACCCCTTGGGTGGAAGCTTACCCCTTGGCACAGGCCAGTTCTTCAGTGGTAAGTAAGATTATTTTAGAATATATCATTCCCAGATATGACTTGACAGAAAGGATAGCTTCAGATCAGGGAACACACTTTACTTCAAAACTCCTCCAGTCTATTATGACAGGATATCTTGGGACTTTCATACTCCTTGGCATCCCCTATCCTCAGACAAGGTAGAAAGGATGAATCAAGAAATTAAGAGGCAGCTGATCAAATTAGCCTTAGAACTCATGGACTAAATATCTTCCCTTAGCCTTGTTAAGGGTTAGAACTAAACTCCAAAGAACTAAAACTTTAGTTTTAGAACTAAATCCCAAAGGGATATTGGACTGTTTCCATATGAACTTTTATACGGGCACCCCTATCCAACTACTTTGACTGATATCCCCACTGTTCCCAATAAAGATAGATTTCTGAAAGAAGATGTACGATCTTTGGCCAGAACTTTACTGCCATTACAGAAAAAGGGGCTGATTGCCCAGACCCCACCTCTGGGATTTCCTGTTCACCGATACCAGCCTGGTGACTGGGTACTGATTCACACCTGGAAAGAGGAGAAGCTTGCCCCATCCCGGAAGGGACTGTTCCAAGTCCTATTGACTTCTGACACAGCGATCCGAGCCAAGGAGCGTAACTGGACTCATCACATCCAATTCAAAGGGTCCATAACTCGTCCATCAGAGTGAACAGTTGACTCTGCAGGCACTGAAGGGTTGGAGAGACTAAAACTATGCCTTAGGCATGGGCCACCCACAGGCTGGATATAGGAACCCTGACTTATCCGTATCTATGAGACTCTTTATATCATTGTGCCTATTGATCCCAACCTTGTTACTGCTGGTTTTAGTTGCAGGTATCTCTGCTTGTGCCTCCGTTCCTCTGCATAGCCACTTTACTTGTAATAATGGTGTTAACACCATGGGGCTTTGCCTAATATTAATCCTAGTGATTTCTCTCCCTGCCCCCATTCGAGCCTCCTGGCAGGAAGAAAGGAATAAATTTGAACAGCTGATTGAGGCAATAGCAGGCAGTTTTAACCTTATCCATTGTTGGGTGTGTGGGAGGCCTCCACAGTTGAAGTCTTGGCCAAAAGTCCCCATTCGCCTCTCCCCAGCCTGGATATTAAGCAATCGCTCTGATGAACATAATGGGACCAGGTTCTGGTCAGCCCAAGAGGAACATTTCTGGTCCTTAGCAAAACAGGTGAAGGGACAATATTATCTGCAAGAGCAGTGAAGAAAGATACAGATGGGGAATAGTAGTTGTAAATGGACACACTCTCTTCAAATTGGGGCTTATGTAAAGAATTGTACTCCATATCTAAGAAAATGGAATGATATCCATGTCTGATACAGTAATGGCACCTGGATGATATGCCATAATAACCCAATCACAGGTATTAATTATAAACAGAACTGTCAATATCTGTTAGTAGGGGGGACCAAAAGTATAGTTGCAAAGGAGACAGGGGAATAGTTTATTGCATGAAGAACAATTTGACTGGGATATTAACTCTCCTAAGATATAACTGGGCTTGGTGTAACCTGACTTTCTTGTTACTTTGCCACATTCTGGAGTGTTGACAATGGGACTGAACCCTCTATCAAAGGATGCTCATGAAAACAGGAGCAACAATTATGGTGATGCCCGTATAAGAGCAATGATCAGTTGCAGCATAAGAGTGGTCCCTTGGGGAGATCAGGATTTGCATTACTACCCTGTAGTTTCTAACAAAACAATTATATCCACCCAACTGACACCTGCTCTAAGGGGTCATTATTGGATCTGTGAGAAAACAGCATTTATACACTTACCTTCAGACTGGAGTAGGACCTGTTACATAGGCTTAATTAGACCTAAATTCTTTCTCCTACCAGGTCAGGAAGGGGATCACTTAGGAATAAAGTTATATGATGATCTAGGAAGATCAAGGAGGACTATAGATACATCTGTTGCTAGCACATGGGATGCTAATGGATGGGGTGATACTTGGCCACCTGAAAGAATCATTAAAGTGTATGGACCAGCAACATTGGTGCAGGCCGGGAGTTGAGGAATATAGAACCCCTGTCTATATGTTAAATAGGATTATCTGCCTCCAGGCTGTGGCTGAAATAATAACTAACCAGACTTCCAAAGCTCTCCATTTGTTGGCAGACCAATTCACTCAGACTTTGAGTTAATGGATCAGAGTCTCAGAGATATTAGCAGAAAGAAGAAAGCGCTCCCCCAGAGCACCCAAAAAGTGGCACCAACCCAAGACAGTGGAGCTGTGTTTAGCTCAGCAGATTGCATAGGCCCTAACTGCAGTCCTCTCTCCCTAGTCCCCTTCCTCAGGACTCATTGGTGTAAGCCCTGAGGGTACAGTCTATTCGGGACAATCTACCCCAGCAACAGAGAACAAGAAAACAACAGTTTCACACATTAGCCCTTAAAAAAAGAAAAGGGGGAGGTGTTATTCCTCCCTGCCATGTATCTACAAACAAGGAGAGGAAAGGCTGGGAAAATGCAGAGGGTAATCTGAGAAAGTGAAGGGTATGGTCTTGGGAGAGTATAGGGTGTAGTCTGGGAAAATAAAGGGGGTAGTCTTGGGAGAGTACAGAATATGTTGAAACATTTCATCTACAAGGTGAATCTGCTGCAGCTGTTTCAACTGGACAAGAAACAATTAACCCCTTGAAGAGTCTTCATTCCTGAGAGATCCTCAGAGATCATCTCTCACAATCCCTCCTCTTATCTTTTGTCCTTTGAAGACTCTTCACACCACTCCTGATATGCTTCTTTCCACCATTTTGTCTTCTTCTCCCTCAGGCTCATTTTGACCTTCAGGGTCAATGGGGTCCAACCCTGACTTTTTAGAATCATCAGCCACACAGACCCCTCCGCCTTTCCTTCTAGTCTGATCATTTTAGACAGGGTATTTTGAACAGTTCAGGTAATTAGCTGTATCAGGCAGGGGAGACACACAGGGAGTAATATTATGCCACAGATTAACTCAAAATAGCAGAGAACTGATGTCCATAAAGGCAACAACTTCTTTCACATGGATGTAGTCATTTGCATGGCCCAGGTCGAGAGGAAAATTGCTTCTTCCTAGCAAAGTAGATTTGCATTATTAATGCTACATATGTGACAAGCTTTTATTCCAACTTGGTGAGTTATTTTTTTATGAAACCCAGCGTGCTGAATTATCTTCACATTTCATTTGGATTCTATTCAATTTTTCTTTCCATTCATAGTGATGACCATTTCTTCTCTTCTCCGCCCTTAGGAGATAAAGTCTAAATGACTACTATCCGTCAGTCCTGAAAATGTGACTCCTGCTTACATGCCAAGGGTAACTGTTGCTTGAAGGAAGATTACGCACCTTCCTTATCACCAATTCTGCTTAAACCATTACCCATGGCTGATTGATCTCACATCTCTTTGTGTGGATCTGTGTCTGTCTGTCTCCATGGACTAGTATCTTTTCTCCTGTTGGATTGATGCTTGATGGTACTACCAGATTTACATGGAGAGGAAGGAAAGTGTATAATAATTTTGGAGCAAGTACATTTACCGAATACACCGTGATGCATGAGATAGCAGTAGTAAAAACTGATGATGCTGCACCCCTGGAGAATGTCTGCATATTAGCCTATGGATTCCTCAAAGGCTATGGAGCTGCTGTTAATGTAACACAGGTGAGCATGTGTTGATGGGCAGTTAAATGAACAAGGTTTTCCCTAATGGATA